>OX369254.1:21278611-21683394 GCA_947284805.1 Coleophora flavipennella
TTTCTTGATTATGAATAAAATTGTTACGGTAGCAATCTAAAAAAAACATATTTTTAGTTGCCACCGTAACAATTTTAATGAAACTCGATTTTAATGAAGCTCTGTACGCTACTATAAGTTTACAAAACGCGGTAGTCTGTTATTCTACAAAAAATCGGGATCAGGTACTTCCCATACAAACTCAGGTTATTTATTTGTAACTTTTTCTCAAATATGGACCTAAAGGTTTTAATGAAACGTTGTGAATTAAATAAAACCCAATAAGGCTTACTTTACTGGGCAGTTCATTAATGCAGAAAAAAAGGTTCCTCCCATATCGTTACCCGTTATTAATGAATCTTTTTATGCTACTAGGGAAGCCCAATTTTCATTTCCCTACGCCAGCCGCCGGACGCCAGCCGCCAGACGGTGACGGCTACGCGAGAGAGTATGCACAGCGTGGCTGTACCATTTATTATTTCGGCCTTCATATATCCATAGAGTGGTCAACCGTTAGGCCTACAGATCGATAAAGGGCGCAGCAGACGCACGGACTTGGCCGCCAACCGAGAGGGACAAAGCTATGGTAAGATTATGATGTACGCAGTACGATAAGACCGAAATTGTAAGTAAGTCCTTGGCTAATCTGTAGCTTTGTCCCTCTCGGTTTCTGACCACTTCCGCCGTGCGTCTTTGCAACTTCAAAATGCACGTTAGGCCGACTGGCATTCCCCTATTTAGACAGAATAACCAAATTAAGTTATGTCGTTCTTAAGTGCATTTCTTCAGGGAAGGATCTAATAATCATGTGAGACCTAAGAAATAGAGATTATTTTAATTTATTCTCGTTTTAAGCGGAGACATAGCTTATCGTACCTGATGTGTAACTGTGTCCCAAAAGGTGACAGTTTCAGGTCCCGACACGAACGCCAGAGTGTTCCCGTAGTAAGCGTACTTGTGGTCGGGCTTCACGTTGGCGAAGTAGATGAAGGAATCGATGGCGATGGCGAGACGCAGCGAGCGCCTCTCCCACGCCAGCGCGCGCATCGCGCCGCCCGGCACGCGCAACGTTCGCATGTGCTGCGTGCAACAGTGATACACACGGTCCTTTTAGGGATTGATTGCACGTAAACAGAGACAATACATCTCGAGTGGCGACCACGGGCCGGAAGACGCAGTGTTGGACGGCCCCCGCCGGGTGGAATGATGATCTGGTGCAGCTCGTAGGATGCCGCCGGATGCATGAGGCTCAATATCGTACTGAATGAAGCTCAATATGGCTGAGAGACGAGATAATGTCATAATCATATTTATCTCATCTCGTGATGAGGCAATGCGGCTAAATATATGCCAAACATACTGCATCTATACCTAAGATAAGATAAGATAAGATAAAATTTATTGTCCAAAACTGAGTACAAAGGGTTGTTACAAATTGTTTAGGCATCTACAGTTTACCCATTTCGGGCATACAATAATCGTTAATTACATTGTCATAAATTGTCATTACATTACATAATCAAATAAAATTACCTACTTATGCTACTTTATATGAAAAAAATTCCTCTAAGCTATAGAACGTGTTTTAAAACAACCACTCCTTTAGTGAAATTTTAAAATGAGCACCATCTAGTGATTTTATTGAGTTAGGCAAATGATTAAAAAATTTTGTACCCGTTACAATAGCGCTTTTACTAAATATGTACCTCTGACCAGGCATTGTTAACAGGCGCACAAAATGGGCGCATCAGTCAACTGATTGCACAAACAGCATCACTGCCAAGGGGAAAGTAAATGGTTACTCTACCCTAAGTACATCCACAGACATTCCGCTAACGCAATTTTTTTGCGAAGGGTAGAAAAAAATGGATCATTCTCAGTAGATCCATTGACTAGATCCATAATGTATCTGCCTGCCCCAGATTTAGTATAGTACCCACTTTTCTAAGAACTATTTAATAGTCTTTGTCGACTATTTGCAGCGTAGACTTTTGATATTCCCTCCTTCAGGGAAGCGGTTTTTTTACCTCTGCGATTTTTGCGAGAACCTTATCGGCTAGGCTAACATGCGAGCTGCGTCAAAACTTTGTCGTCGCGTTTCTTGTGGCATTCCTTAGATCGAGACGAGATGATGACGAAAGTTATCGCGGCGAGCATGACGCTAGCCAGTTCATACGTTGCGTATGTATATTCCTTCAGCACCACGGAAAAGGTTTTCTTTTAATTGAATTTGGAGTGTACACCACAGATTATTAGCAAGCTAGTGTACACTAATCTACTAATCAATGAATATTCTGTTAACTAGTCAACTATTAATGGAAAATATAAAATCGATTTGCGTTCTTGACTCGGTCAAATTGAAAGTAAACAAGAAAACCTAAGAAATTCACGTTGTTGTAAGCCAAAAAAATAAAAGTTTTAAAAAAACTAAAAACCGACTTCAAAATGAAATTCACTCAAAAGTATGAAATAATATTACTATACTTAGATACCTACACGACATTAACCAACAATAACGAAATCAAGGGTGGGTACGAATTAAATTAGGGGTCTAAAGTTTATTATTGAGGTCGGTCTCAGCAATGCCATAAGTAAAATGTGAGTAGCTCGGTCCGGGGCCGACCTCAAAAATAAATTTAGGCCCCTAATTTAATTCGTACCCACCTTTGATTTCGATATTGTTGGTTAATGTCGTGTATTTGTATAGTAATATTATTTCATACTTTTAAGTGAATTTAATTTGGAAGTCGGTTTTTAGTTTTTTTAAACTTTTATTTTTATTTTCTTTATTTTTAGTGATGTTGCTATCTTTCTAACAACGTTAAATCTAATCACCCACTCGGCAACAGGAACCGTCCAATCATAATGCATGTATTTCATTAACAGATACAGATTCCTGTGGCATCCATCATCATCTAAACTATCGGTCTATCTATACATACCTACGTAAAATATTTAAAGAATTATCCTCCAACTCCTAACCGTAAAGGAGTTGTACCTTCCTTCATCAGCTCATCAACATGAGATGATGACTACCAGACGCAAATACTTTAATAATTTTAGAAAATACATGAAACACGTAAAACATGCCTATAAAATTTGAGGGTTGCCCTCGATTTCCCTGGGATCCCATCATCAGATGCTGATTTGGTGACAATGGGAGTCACTCAGTCGGGAGTATACTCTTTCGAATAAAAAAACAATTTTGAAAATCGGTTCACAATCGGCGGAGATATCGCATAACAAACATACAAAAAAAACATACAGTCGAATTGAGAACCTAATCCTTTTTGAAGTCGGTTGAAAACAAAAACTAGCCTAGCACATAGCACATAGTCACCAACAAACTCACCTCACCATACGCGTTGAAAAACTGTATGACATTAGTTTGCTCGGCGGCGCGCCCAGCTATCGCCAGCACTGCGCCGTTATGGTTCCAGTGACAGTCAATCGCTACCATATTTGTTTCTACTACTACACTATCTGTAAGATAAATAATTGTGGATAAAACTAAGGACATTGAGGGGTGATGTTGGTCACACTTGAACGTTATTTTTTTAGAACCGCCTACCCTCTTCTATGCAACTCTTCATCAATATTATGACACCATTCCTGTAGCATATGGCTAAAACTGGTCTATCAGCTGGAGCTCTGCCGGCGTACCAGTCCATAGTGACGATGTCCATCGAGGCACTCATCCCTTGCACAGTGACTGGCATCTTGAAATAAGAACATATAAATTAATCTCGCGAAAGATACAACTGACGTATGTCCAGATCAAGAACAAGTACTTACTGTAAAATTTCCTTGTTCATCATACAAATGTAGCTCCCCATTGGACAGAGCGAACAGCATCAAACAGTTGTCCGGAGACCACTGCACAGCCGTCAATCCTGGGCCCTTGATATCTTTTCCCCAAACTCTGGATCCATCCACACCACCAACAATAACTGCACCTGAATTCATTATTATTCGTTTTCTATGTTTTTTTTCATTCACAATAGGTGAGCCCTTGGCATCATCTCACCTGATGGTAAGTGACGATGATGCCGAAGATGGAAGCGGTCTTAACAAGATTCCCTAACGCAATGGAGAACTAGCTATCTTATCTTCAAGCCGAAACACATCAATGTTGTTAACAATGATGTTTGGCGGCAAGACTTACATAAGATGGTGGTAGCTAGCCAGGTGGGCTTAGAAAATGCCCTAACACCGACCAAACTGAGTATAACAAGTTGACCCTACCGGGAATCGAACCGGCGACCTCCTGGTGTGAAGCGAATGGACTAATCATTACGCCGCCGCCGTCAACATTTTGTTATTAACGACTTTGGCTCATATCATTCATAAATCTTAGTTATAAATAAGGCACAGTAGTTATAATTCTGCACCCTCTGTGAAAAACGCGCTAACAAGTTTTTTTACTATAGATGCCTATAACTTTTTGTTATTTATTCTATTGTTGGCGGAGTTAGTTCTACTAGTTAGGAATTTAAGTATCGAAACTTTGATGAATCAGAATCGCAACAAAGTGAGTACATTATGAACAGTGAAGAAAAACACAGCAAGTTGTATAACTCGCCACTTTAAAATCGGCATGTACTTATTAAAAATTAATTATTTTAGGAGTACATGATGACTTGACAACCATTATTGAGCAATGATATAAAAACAACTTTAAATTTATTTGAAATAGTTGTCTGTAATAAATAAAATAATCTTTAAAAACAAAACACTCATTAAATAAAAACGGGCCACGGGCAATGTAGAGTTCCGTAGTTGCCAATATGTTTGCTATAGTGATTTTCTTACATTTTGATATATTCTAAAACTCGCTAGCAACATTTTTGAGCAGGTTGGTGTATACACGAATTTTTTCGATCGACTATTGCTCGTCAACCAGAAAAGCCTTATTACTTTGATAGTTTTCCTTTTAAATTCAATATATAGACTACTTTCATGAATTTTTCAAATTTCTAAATATAGCGGTTTAGTTGTTAGGTGGTGGGGACACTCGACTCCAACAAAATTTAGCACTTTCAAGCCTATTTTTTTTAAAACGGTACCTTAAATTATAAAATGGTCTTGGAAGACTCACAACTATTTTTTAAGCTCTAAATAACGAAACACACGCCCAGCATTTTCTAGAGCGTTGACCCATGCGTGTAGCGCAGTTTGTAGATCGTCGACATTTCTGGCCGCCAGCGTCCATGAGATTCCATGGTAATGGGGCTTGGATGTCTCTGGTAATTAAGTCCATGACCAGGTTAAAAAGAAGAGGGCTAAGCGCCGATCCCTGGTGGACTCCGACTCGAAACTCGAATGCCTCACTAAGACCTGCTGGGCTCCTGACCTGGGTACTAACATTGCGGTACATGTCCTGTATTAACTGTATGTAAATTTCGGGCAGATGTTGTGCTCTAAGTGCTTGCCACACTAGTCTCCGGGGCACTCGGTCAAAAGCCTTTTCAAGGTCTATAAAAAGGAGGTGCAGATTTTCTTTATTTATACGGTGTTTATCTTCTAGAATACGGATGGCATGTATAGCATCTGTTGTTGATTTTGAAGGCTGGTATAGGTGATATTTTCGAGAGAGATTGTATGCGTTTATTTATTATGCACTCCCAAATCTTCAAGGTATGTATGTGACGTTAATTTTATTCCTCGGTAATTCCCACAGTCTGTGACATCGCCCTTGATTTTGTAAAAGGGAACCAAATGGCTTAGGCGCCAAGATTTTGGGATGGTCGTGATCTTGAGGATAAGATTAAAGAGCTTCGTAAGCCATTCCAAGCCTATGGGTTACGAAGTAACTATTTAGTAATCTGTGCTATGGGTCCAAGAAGTTTCCAAATCTCCGCGGGAATTTCATCAGGGTCAACAGCTTTACGGTTTTTCATCCTGAATACTGCATCTTTTACGTCATGCCCACCAATCTCTAGTATCGGTCCTTCCACTGATTGCACTGGTACCATAACTGAGAAGGATGCATTAAGTTTTCCATCAGAAGATATTGTGAAAACCGCGATATTACAATCAGAAGAAACCTAGTTTATCATCGGAGACCTAAATGGGCATCGTGGGTGAGTCAAGCGACACATATATGGAATGTACATGGAGGTTTTGGATACGGAGCCTATTTTGAATAGTTTCTTTAGATAAGCTGACAAAGTATGTTTTTAAGTCCACTCCATTATTTTTTCGGACTGTACTTTTTAACATTGAGTATAATTATATGTCACCAGGATATTGTGAAAACCGCGATATTACAATCTCAATAGTTAGATTATGATATAACGATAAATTGTGAATCGGATCACAATATCACGGCCTATTCTTGTACCCCCGAATAAAACCGATGATTTCTTCTGTTGCGAAGTATTCTGCTACCCAGAGGGGGGGGGGGACTCATTGACTGTTAAATCAATCAAACCTGACCGAACCTAACATCGCTCATTTGTTTAGTGTTTTTCACTTCGTTTAGTGTTATTGTAATGTCACTAGTGAATTTGTAAACAATATGTTACAGTTCACAATCTCGCGAAATAAATCACGATAGATTATAATCTAACGGAATTTACAATTTCACGGTGACACATACACCACAAAGAGCTGGGTTTGTACTTAGACGATAATTGTTTAAAGTACGCCATTAACACATTTTCTGAAAAAGACTGCGTATTCTTGTTATTTTGCCATTGTATGAAATTTTGGTACGCTATATTATTCCTTTCTGTTTTCAGGTAGTAACCTTTCCATAAAAGGGCTTCACATCTTATATCGGGCGGTGTACAACATAAATCATTTTCTTCATAACTAGTACTTTCAGACATTTTAATTAATAAATAACTATAATTTCAACAGTGAAAACGAGTTGTGAAAAATTCTTAGCTATGGCAGGAAAAAATAATCAGTTTTCCTATGCGCGCGCATCTAACAATGGCGATCGGCCATAGATTAAAAGAATGGGGTTTCTTTTTTTGGCATTTCTGCGGATAGCGTTTTAGCCACGTACAAAATGAGGAATTTAAAGTTTTATTTATTACAGACAAAACAAAAATTATATTTGAGTGAAAGTTTTATTTATTAAACATGTACAAGTTGAAATTATCTATTTAAATACGAACTTGCATGAAATGAGTAAGCAATAGGTACATTAATTTATTTGTACTATTGAACACGATCTTTTTTGTATCGAAACTTTTTTAAGAATAAAGCAACTCAACGAATAGAATAAAAAAACTCTATAACTCACTTGTGAATAATAGCAATGAAAAAATCACAGTTTGATTAAAGGTATCATTATGTGCCTAATTGCGGTGAAATTAGAGTCACTTTATGATCAAGTGTGTTTAAAAAAAAGTAATTATGATACAACTTGATTTAGCGCGTTTCTCGCAGAGGGTATGTACAGAATTGTACTTTCAAAATGCCAACAAGAATCTAAAATACATATATAAAAGTTCTCTTTAATTGCAAACTTACCATCTTCATAAGCTATACATATCTTTTGTCCATCTGAGCCCCACGCCATACTTGTGACTGTAGATTTGTTCCTGTTATTTATCATTTCTTCATACCAGGACCCCTGAAGAGACACATAAAATTTGTGATTTTATAACCGACTTCAAAAAAGGAGGAGCTTTTATGTTTCACTGTAGCTGTATTTTTTTATGTATGTTCACCGATTTTTCTATCATCTATGGACCGAATTTCAAAATTCTTTTTTTATTCGAAAGAGTATACTCCTGAGGTGGTGACATTTTCACCAAGTCTGCGACCATAGGAAATGAGAGGGCGACCATAGACACGTATTACGTGATTCATATATTTTCTAAAGCTATTCAAATGAGTTGGAGATGGAAGGTACAACACCTTAACGGTTAGGAGTTGGATGATAATTCTTTCAATCCTTAGGGCATACTGAAAGTTTCTGGAACTGGCCACTTACAAAAAATAAAATAAAAAAGCACTTACAGAATTTTAAAATGGAACTCTCTAGGAACATACTACTTTTTAATTTTCGAGACTGTCGTATTTCAACTTGGCGCGGTTCAGAGAATTGTATGTCACTATTATAATGAAATTAAATCGTGAAAATTTTAGCTCAATGATTTTTACGATTTTTGCTGCTACTTATGTCAACAAAAGAGTTGCCAGACTTCACCTGGCATTTGGAGATGAAGCACCATCTCGTGGCTCTGTGTATTCGTGGTTCGGAGAATTCAGACGTGGACGAGATCATCTCCATGGCGATGTACGTGAAGGTCGGCCGGCGACTGCGGTTACTGAATCTAATATCGATACCGTACGACAACTAATTAAGACTGACAAAAAAATACTTGTCAGCAAATTCTTACTGAATTAGGCATTGGAATGAGGCAAGTGCAAAACATTTTGCATGAGCAACTGAAGGTTCGGAAGCTTTGCACTCGATGGATACCGCATGATTTAACGGAAGGCCAGAAACGATTGCGTGTAGAGTGGTGCCGAAAAATTATAGAAAAGTTTAATGGAGGAGAGTCATTGGCTGTCTAAATATCGTGACAGGTGAAGAAACCTGGTTGTATTGTTTCGAACCGAAAAGAAAAAGTCAGTCAGCAGAATGGGTCTTTCCTTTTGAAGAGTTGCCAACAAAAACCGAATCCAGAAATTCCGTAACGAAAAAACCTCACGCTCCCCACTCCGACGGGCACGGAGGTGTGGCTTGAAGGCCGTGCATCGTCTAACGTCGTTTCAGTTCGGCAGTCTTCGACACGGCGTTGTGTGCGTGCGATTAGACGTATTGTACGACTCTACGAAACTCGCACGAATCGAGACGAGCTGCTCCGAAATCGGACGAATACATAAGCAGCTGTTTATGAGAAAGTATATAGGTGTATAGGTATTTATGTACAACAGTGAATAGCTGTACTTGTAAAATTTGTGTATAAAGTGTTTTTGTTTACCAACGATATCGGTTGCCAAGGCAACAATATCGGTTGTTAAAACAATTAAAACAAACATACCTATAAGATAAAAAAGATTTGATCATTTTCGGAGAATAATAAAACTCTTTTCATAAACTGTATATACCTCCATATGACAAAAAAGATTTGATTATTTTCTGAAGACTAAGTATTTACTTTCAAACATATATTGATGGAGCTAAAGAAGTTTTACTTCAGTCGTGTGGTCTAAAGCACACTCGTATTTTAAGCTATTGTAAGTATAGCTTTTATCGCGGGCTTTGAGGGGACTGAAAAAAACCTGACACCCCAAAAAAAATAATATTGAGTTCTAAAAAACTTACAGTACCATCTATCTATCCATCATGATGATGGTGATGGTGGTCGCGATGGTGGTCGCGATGGTGGTCGCAATGATGGTCGCGATGGTGATCGCAATGGTGCTCGTGATGGAGGTCGCGATGGTAAATAATTATAATTGCATAAGTTGATAAAAAATGCTATGCAATAGCTTTACCGCGGCAGTCCCCGAGTGCCACACGTCTTTTTTTTTGTAATTTTTAGTATTTGTTGTTATAGCGGCAATAGAAATACACATTTTGTGAAAATTTCAATTTTCTACCTATAACGGTTAATGAAATACAGCCCGCTGACAGACGGACAGACGGCGGAGGCTCAGTAATAGGGTCCCGTCCCGTTGATCACCCGTTGGGTGTAAGGAACCCTAAAAATTATAAAAAAAACATTTTCATTTGTTTTGGTACTTCGGCAGGCCGCCAACTTTCCCATCCGCACTCGCGTACTATTGCGTTTAACGTTGTTCGATAGCATTATCACTAAAAATAAAAAAGTTTGAAAAATACTAAAAACCGACTTCAAAGAGAAATTCACTCAAAATTATGAAATTTGCCGCGGACAAAAGCTAGTTATTGTCCGCGGCTTCGCCCACGTGGACGTCGTTTTTTAAGTTCCGTACCTAAAGGGTAAAAACGGGACCCTAATACTAAAACTACGCTGGCCGTCCGTCTGTTACCAGGCTGTATTTTCATCAATCTTGAAGCTAGACAGTTGAAATTTTCACAGATGATATATTTTGTATATCTGTTTTCTATAACAACAAATACAAAAGACATGTTTTTTTTTTTAAACGTGAAGAAACTAGCGCCATCTAGTATGATATGATAGTACGGAACTGAAGAAACTAGCGCCATCTAGTATGATATGATAGTACGGAACTGAAGAAACTAGCGCCATCTAGTATGATATGATAGTACGGAACTGAAGAAACTAGCGCCATCTAGTGTGATGGTACGGAACCCTATGTGTGCGGTTCTGACTCGCACTTGGCCGGTTTTTTTATGACAGTGTTTGAGGACGAGTGGTGTGCGAGCCGTTTACATGGACATGAGCTTTCTGCAACTAGTGCGTGCGAACATTTAAAAGACAAAGAAGGAAGATGGTTTACGATGTGTACACCTTTAAGTCAATAGACGCAAAGGATAACTATTATGTGACTCTAGATACACCACAGTGTAAGAATATGGATTCTTAGGCTGTGGATATACTATGGATAACTATATGTGACTCTAGATACACCACAGTGTAAGAATATGGATTCTTAGGCTGTGGATATACTATGGATAACTATATGTGACTCTAGATATACCACGGTGTAAGAATATGGATTCTTAGGCTTTGGATATACTATGGATAACTATATGTGACTCTAGATATACCACAGTGTAAGAATATGGATTCTTAGGCTTTGGAAATACTATGGATAACTATATGTGACTCTAGATACACCACAGTGTAAGAATATGGATTCTTAGGCTGTGGATATACTATGGATAACTATATGTGACTCTAGATACACCACAGTGTAAGAATATGGATTCTTAGGCTGTGGATATACTATGGATAACTATATGTGACTCTAGATATACCACGGTGTAAGAATATGGATTCTTAGGCTTTGGATATACTATGGATAACTATATGTGACTCTAGATATACCACAGTGTAAGAATATGGATTCTTAGGCTTTGGAAATACTATGGATAACTATATGTGACTCTAGATACACCACAGTGTAAGAATATGGATTCTTAGGCTGTGGATATACTATGGATAACTATATGTGACTCTAGATACACCACAGTGTAAGAATATGGATTCTTAGGCTGTGGATATACTATGGATAACTATATGTGACTCTAGATATACCACGGTGTAAGAATATGGATTCTTAGGCTTTGGATATACTATGGATAACTATATGTGACTCTAGATATACCACAGTGTAAGAATATGGATTCTTAGGCTTTGGAAATACTATGGATAACTATATGTGACTCTAGATACACCACAGTGTAAGAATATGGATTCTTAGGCTGTGGATATACTATGGATAACTATATGTGACTCTAGATACACCACAGTGTAAGAATATGGATTCTTAGGCTGTGGATATACTATGGATAACTATATGTGACTCTAGATATACCACAGTGTAAGAATATGGATTCTTAGGCTTTGGATATACTATGGATAACTATATGTGACTCTAGATATACCACAGTGTAAGAATATGGATTCTTACTGTGGATATACTATGGATAACTATTTTAAACACTTCCTACTTTGTATTTTTAATGTTTTATGTGGTGTGTCAAGTCTCATCTTTGGTGGCACAAATTATATACTTTTCTCAAGTGATCGTACTGACCTCAAAAAAAAATTGTGGGCCCCTTATTTGTTTCGTGCCTACCTTTAATTTCATTACTGTTGGTTAATTTCGTTTATTTATATATAAAAATGTAATTTCATAATTTTGGGTGAATTTCTTTTCAAAGTCGTTTTTTAGTTTTTTAAACTTTTTGAATGATAACTAAGTAAATAGGAACCTACGTCTTAATGTTTTTTTACAGAGCTACCTACCTTATATAGCATCCACACAATGATGACACCATGTTCATCACTAGTGGTGAGTTTCTGGAATACTTCATTCCATATGGCAACTCTTAATTGCCCATTATGACCTTCTAGACTAAGATTCATTGAGAGATTCCCTGCTCCACCTGAAACATAGCGAGACACAAATATCATACTTATTTTAAATACTGAGGATATAATTCAGGACAATAAACAATAATCTCTATAATAGAGATGAGCACTGAACATACGTAATAGTTGAATTAACCAGTCGACGATGTCCATGGTCACTTTAATGGTTTACACAATTCATGGATAGATTAGTCAAATCCGCAAATGGGTAAAACAGAAAGTTGAGATAACAAGCAACGCGGCTAGTCAGTCACAACGAAACGAGACAAAGCGTAAACATAGTCAAAACATATTTTCTTTTATTTTTGGTCGAAGCATAACATTAAACTTTGTCCCATGTAAAGGGTAGACGTTATGATGGTCAACAAGAATATAAGAATGGGCACTTTAGAGTGATTTAAGCCTGTTCTGTTATTCAAAAATAATAATAAGATGCCATTAAGGTAATTTGATATGCGTAAAGAGAAAGCAGTTGATGGTTGATTGGCTGCACTTGCGTGCATTACGAACCGTGTTTGTACAATGTTCACCATTAAGAGTCAGTCTCAGTACTCAGTAGTCAGTCAGTGATATCATCAGTCTTCTCGCACGTCTAGCTAGCTATATTGTCGACATAAAGTTGACAGTAAACTAGTTGTGGCACTGAACTAGTCAATCATCAACATCATATCAGCCGAAAGATGTCCAATGCTGGACAAGGACTCCCCCAAGGATTTTCACGTCTTCCGGTGAGCGGTCGCCACTTTAGAACTTTACTACCCCAATGGCTATCTATTCTACGAGCTATGCGCCCTGCCCACTGCCACTTCAGATTAGTGATTCTGTGAGCTATATCGGTTACTTTGGTTCTCCTGTGGCTCGCCTCATTTGTAATTGGATCACATAGGGGTTTGCGAGAGATCCATCTGTAGACAAAGCCAACTGAGTAAGCTGAAGACTGAGGATGGCAGGATCACATCATCATCTGAGACAGAGTTGCTGGAAGAAGTAGAGAAGTTCCACAAGCAATTGTACACGACCACACGTCTGCCTGTCAGCGATCTGGCTAAAGACCGAAGAGCCAGACTATTTCAACACTACACCGAAGATATCCCGGACGTCAGCCTGTACGAAATTAGAATGGTCTCAAACAGCTCAAGAACAATAAGACACTGGGTGATGATAAACTTACAGCTGAACTTCTGAACACAGGTGGAACACCGGTACCTAAAGCTCTTTAGTTTAGAAGTTATATAACTATGTTATACTCGAAGGACAAACGCCTAAGGCATAGCACAGAAGAGTGGTCGTGGTTTTCTTCAAAAAGGCGACAATCCCTGCTAAACAACTACTGACCGATCTCACTTCTGAGTCATGTCTACCAGCTGTTTTCGAGAGTTATTACGAATCGTCTCGCACGCAGGTTTGACGACTTCTAGCCTCCCGAAAAAGCCAGCTTCAGAAGAGGCTTTAGTACCATAGACTACATACATACGCTGCGGCAGATTATTCAAAAGACTAAAGAGTATATGCTTGGCATTTGTAGACTATGAGGAAGTCTTTGATTCAGTTAAAACCTGTGATGTGCTGTGCTACAGTCTCTCCAGTGGTGCCAAATTGACTATCGATACATCAAGGTGTTGAAGTGTCCATATGAAGACACCAACATGTCGGTTCGCCTTCAGGACTCGAAACTTATGAAACTTATTTAGTTGCAGCGAGAAGTGAGACAGGAAGACGTTATATCTTTCTTTTTTTTTATTTACAATTGGTAAGCCCTTGGCATCATCTCACCTGATGGTAAGTGACGACGATGCCGAAGATAGTAGCGAGCTTACCAAGATTCCCCAACGCAATGGAGAACTGGCTATCCTATCTTCAAGCCGAAACACATCAATGTTGTTAACACTGTGACGTATGGCAGCAAGACTTAGATAAGATGGTGGTAGCTATCCAGGCAGGCTTAGAAAATGCACTACAATGAACCAAACTGAATCTTACAAGTTGACTCCACCGGGAACCGAACCCGCGACCTTCTGGTGTGAAGCGAATGGACTAACCATTACACCACATAGGCGGTTAAAAAACTGTACACCTTTCAAGCTTTTGGATTGGAGGCGACTTGGCATCAATATCACCGGCGAGTACATCACCCGCCTCCGGTTCGCTGAAGATATCGTGGTCATGACTGAGACTATGGAAGACAATTTCACAATGCTCGAGGGCCTCGGTAATGTCTCTCTGAGTTTTAAAATGAACATGGACAAGACCAAAATCATGTTAAATGACCGTGTCGTATCCACCCCTCTTAAGATTGGAGACTACACTCGAAGTTGTTGACGAATATGTATACCTGGGACAAACAGTCCAGCTAGTTATGTCCAACTTCAAGAGAGATCAATCGACAAATCCAACTCAGCTGGGCTGCATTCGGGAAGCTTTGCAATATCTTCACGTCCTAAATACCTCAGTGTCTCAGGACTAAGTCTGAGAAGGAAACTGAGACATTGTCGCTTACTATGGGCCTCATCATCATCATCATATCAGACGAAAAACATCCACTGCTTGACAAAGGCCTCCCCAAAGGATTTCCACAACGACCAGTCCTGCGCTGCCCGCATCCATCGGCTTCCCGCAATCTTCAACTGCCTACAGTATGTTTTAATGCATTTTTTCTTATAAATAGTATAGGAGGTTTGTTATATAAAAAGGTAAAAATGAAAAGGATAAACACATCCTATAACATTTATGTAAAAAATGTCCCCCACACTCCCAATGCTGGTTTTTTATGGAATCGCACGCCCACCCTAGGGTTAACAACAATCAACAATTTTGTTGACAACTAATACATCAGAAGATCCATCTCTAAACTCTATTATGACTAGTTGAAGTAGGTGGCGGTGGGTACCAGATTCTAGTTTCAAAACTTTCAACATCCCTTCTTCGCCTCCAACAGCAATGTATCCAGACGACTGGTTCCATGACAGGCATGTCACATTTGACTGCTTTGGAATAGCGATCTGGAAATAATACAATAGTAAATAACATATGTATAAATAATTATGTTAACCACCTCGGTGGCGTAATGGATAAGTCTCACATCAGGTAAGCTTCACATCAGGAGGTTGCAAGTTTGATTCCCAGTGGAGTTTAACTTTGTAAGACTAGGTTCGATTTGTGGAAGGGCATTTTCTAAGCCTGCCTGGCTAGCTACCGCCATCTTGTTTGTCTTGCCGCCAAACATCAATGCTAACAACATTTATGTGTTCTGGCTTGAAGATAAGATAGCCAGTTCCTCGTTGCGTAGGGGAATCTTGGTAAGCCCACTTCCATCTTCGGCATCATTGTCACTTACCTAACCATCAGGTGAGATGATGTCAAGGGCTAACCAATTATTTTAAAAAATCACATTGTCAGATTTAAGAAATTACTTACTTTTTTACTCATATAAATAAACATCTTGCTGTTAAAATACTTTTATGTCTTACATATACATACTAAATTACTAAAATTTAAACCTTGTTGAAGGAAACTATTTTTTTCACGTTTGCGAAGGCAAGTACTACCTAAGCTTTACAGAAGTTATGTTTGAAAAACTTCCGCAACAAAATAAATAACCGTCTAATAATTCAAAGTTAGATTAGGTACTGTTTTCCTAGCATGGATCAACCAAATTAACAGAGAAAATGAAAACCACATTATATCAAACTGAAAAAACAGAAACAGTATTCATAGTACTCTGTGACAGAAACAGAAACGACCAATCCAACAACAAACGTTGTCATGACAACGCAGTGTTGCCATACTTCGATTTTAAAAATATCCTATTATTACTTTAAAGTTGTTGCGTTTTTATCACAAAACAAAATCATTATTCAATATCATAACTTTATTATATTGCAACCCTTTGAGTATACATTCTGTAGGTATAGAGCGCGTATTTCATAGCGAGAACAGTAGCCGCGGGTGAGAACTAGGCGACGTTCCAACCGCAAGCGCTATTAGTCATAATTCGAAAGCTAGCTGTGTGCGTGTGTAGCAAATTCCTAACAGTGAAGACTGTTAAAGTTTTTGAAATTTTGAGAGTTGACTGCTCCTCAATAGGAAAATTTCTTAATATTTTTATTATTAAATAAAATATACATTAGTATAGGTAGAAAATTGCTTATGTTCCCATGCTAACAATCAAAAATGATTTACTTATGTTATGGGTATCCAGTGGTCTTCCCCTTTATTAAGCATAGTCATTTTGATATAGGATTACCGGTACTTAAATAATAGATAATAACTAGAAAATTACAACACAAAATTAGGAACTTCAAGCAAGTGTGTGTGATTGTGTGTGTGTTGTGTGTGCTTGTTATATCACGTTAAGATATAACTTTTAGAAGGTTTTCCGTTTCATCGTAATTCAAAGTTCTTAACCAATTTTGTAGAACCCTACACACACACCCTACACAAAGAATAAACATTTAGCGTTTTATTTCATTTGTTGTATATCCTGGGTCCCTGAAAGCAGACGAATTTATTTATAAACATTGTTTTGATCGACACCATTTAAAAAAAACATAGTGATATAAGAAATATAGCCAGATGGCGGATTGAACAAGTTCCAATTGAAAATTTATTTGAACGCATCAGAGGGAATTGTGGAGCAAACTCCAATCATACTGCTGTACAATTTATTGCGGGTTTGAAGACAGCAATTATTATGTCAAGTCTACCGTCCATGAGCGGAGGAGGAGGAAACTGCGAAGTTGATAGCAGCTCTGCAATAATAAACAATTTTAAGATGCTATTTTTAGTTGTTTGTTTTATTTATCCTTAACTATATTTTTTTTACTATTTTTCCGGAGAATAGAGAGCAAACTGCATTTTTTTTCGCAAAAATCAATTAATGTGATAAGATTTTTGCGGAAAAAAAAACAATCTGTTCTCTACTTTCCAGATCAAATGTTATGGACGGAAGCATTTGAATTTGCTGCTTCGAACTAGTTTTAGGGGGCTCTCAAGAGATGGCGCTAAAGTCGGACTTTGCAAACGATGACCTCAGATTTTGTCAATTTTTTTTTCTATGGAGTTGTCATCAGTGTTGCCAACTTAGCTCTTTTAGAGCTAAATCTAGCTCTGTATAATGTTTGTCAGCTTTAAATAATTGTATTTAGCTCTACAGCTCTTTTATTTTTAAATTTCAGCTCTTTTTTATGATTGTAAAATTATTTGTTGTTTTGATCAATTGTTTAAGTAAATTCATAAACCCATTCGATAATTGAACGCAGTCATACAATTCCCGACTCCAGAGTTGTCATAGTCTAACAGGAACCATTCGCTCTGACAACAGGGTAGCCTATTATAAATCTCTAGTTGCTCTTAGAGCGTAGGTAAGGAACGCGCTTCTCATGTTATCACATCTTGCATTTGATGTATGCGCGTCTTCTTCCTGTCTCCTTCTTCTTCTTTCATCTGCAGGTAATATCTGCGTGAATAAGGATTAAACATAGCCACGGTTTGACTTGTGTCCGAAAAATATATGTAGTACACCGATTTGTTCTTTCGTGATGGTTAACGTTCGACGGCAATTAAGATTCATGCAAGTAAAAACTAAAAATTTAAGTACGTGATTAAGTTTTTCTACAATAATAATTAAAATTTGAATTCCTTAATCTTATTTTTATTTTAGCTCCTTTTTTCAAAAAATTTAGCTCTATTTTAGCTCCTTTTCGAAGCTGATCTAGCTCTCTATAAAAAAATGAGTTGGCAACACTGGTTGTCATTCTTCTCCCTTGTGGAGTGTTCTGTGGTAACAAAATATCGATTTTTGTCACAGATCTACAGATCTGTGATGTTTGTGTGATTTTGTGTACGTTTTTGTTGTATGTACATTATGTACACCAATTTTAATATTTCTGCTGAATTGCCGATTTCATGTTTTAATTATATTTGTGTAACAGAAACTTAGTGTCAAATGTAGGAAAGTGTCAAATGGCTAGTGCTTTAGGCCCCCTCGTAAATTAATAAGCAGTCACAATTTTTTTCCCAAAGCTGAAGTTGCAACTTGCTTCAAAAATTATATTCAATAGTAACAAAATGTTAGGGCGTAAACAAAGCTTGAGAGGAGAGCCAGTCCTGGCAGATTACGGGCCTGAAGAATCGCTTAATGAAAGTGCTGATATTGAATGGGTCAACAAGGTAAGTGGAAAGTTGACTCCCAGTGATAAATCATGTCATCTGCTCAGAATACAGAACAAACCAGATTAAGCGTACAGTGAGAATAGTATGACGCGTGCTGAAGCCGAAAACTCAGCGCCTACCCTCCTTATCTTGATTGTATTATTGCTATTTTTAGGTCAGATATTAAAACTTTTTGAGTAATGTAAGTTAGAATGAAAACTGCTTGTTTACTTACAAAAATAAATTACCGGTTGGGGTGCACATAACCGAGTTGCCATAGGGGAGAGCCTGGCAAAAGAGGCTCTTCGACTGTGTAATTAATCAAACCTGACTAAACCTATTTTTGGATTAAATGGCAGCTCGGTTATGTGCACCCCAACCTAAATCACCTACATGCAAGATTTAGAAGGGCCAAATTGTCAAACTACACCCATTTAGAGTAGTTTCATAGAAGCACAAGTTGCCTCACTTTTATCACCATGTGCGGGTTCTGGTAATTCTGTATTCTGAGAATATCTGAGTGTTCAACTTCAACATCATTTTTTTCTTCTTGTTGCAGCAATGGGTCAGGAGAATTTTACGACTCTGCGCCCTTTTAAGTTTGTTATCCGTTTCTTTAAATACTCCAAAGTCTTTTGAAAAGTACACTTACCTTCAGACTATCACTTTTGCAATAGACTGCACAGTCACTCTGCTCTTCACAGCTGAAATGATTGCTAAAATGCATATAAGAGGCATACTAAGGGTTGGTAATCCATATGTATGTATGTTTTAATTGCTTTTTATAATATTTCTGCATAGCAGGCAATAATTACTGTGCAATACATGATGGAATCTCTTGTCTACTGTAGGAATGTTTGGCTAAACTGTGATTGATGACATCTTGTTATGAGCATCAGCAACTATTGTTAAACCCATGAAATGTGCAACCATAGATGTCAACTTATTATTTCCATGTGTAAAATTATAAAATCACCTTTTATGAACAAAACAAAGTACTCAACTAGAACTAGTACTAATGTATTGAAATTAATAATTTCTAATTTTTAAGGGAGATACAGCATATTTGATGGATCACTGGTGCCAGTTTGATGCTTCAATGGTGTTTTTTCTTTGGGTTTCTGTCCTGCTGCAGATGTTTGAGTTAACCGGCATAGTGCCCAGTTATAGTTACCTGAGTATACTGAGAGCCCCCAGACCACTTATAATGATCAGGTTTTTAAGAGTATTTTTAAAGTTTTCTATGCCAAAAAATACCATCAATCAGATATTCAAGTAAGTAATAAAACAATATTAATAATAAGTGATAAAACAATTATTATATTTTTTCCTCTAAATATAGTTTCATTTACAAACTATCTAAATTTTTGTATTACAGGCGATCAAGTCAACAGATTTACAATGTTACATTATTTTTTGTCTTCTTCATGTCTCTGTACAGCCTCTTGGGTGTGCAATTCTTTGGACAATTGACACATCACTGTGTAAGAAACAATACTGATCCTGAGTAAGAACAAATTACTAAACTTTCAATTGTTTTTTTTATTGTTATTTGCAACTACAGTACACTTCCATTATTTTTAGCAAAATTACGATCAACTCTCTGGCTATTCCCGACACATTTTGTTCACCCGATCTTGGCTCCGGATATCAGTGCCCAGTTGGAATGAAATGCATGAAACTCAATTTATCTAAATACATCATGGGTTTCAATGGTTTTGAGAATTTTCGTAAGTTTTTCATTTATAATGATCTGAGCTAAGCTATAAATTATAAATATCATCTTCATCATATAAGCCGATGGACGTCCACTGCTGGACATATGCCTTCCCTAAGGATTTCTACAACAATTCTTTCTGTGCTGCCCGCATCCAGCGGCATCCCGCGAACTTTACCAGGTCCAGTGGCGTAGCGTAGTCGGGGGCGGCAGGGGCGGCCCGCCCCGGGAGGCACTTTTTAGGGGGCAGCAAACTTTCACAATAAATAATAAAAATATTTGAACAATGTATCAATGTATAAACTCATAAACTTAAAAAAATAAAATAAAATATAAAATCTAACATATATGTGGGCTGTTCCAAAAATAGTGAAATCAAAAATGGTCAGAATATGAAAAAAGTTTATTTAGAGCTTTTCTAAATTCGAAAGCTTGAGGCAGGCAAACTTTGCAGTACCATTCACTAGTAACTGTTCTACGGTCTTCTAGCGGAATTATTGCTACTGGTCCACTATCATTTTTTGTGAACAACTTTTGTGGGCAACTGGTCCTCTTCAAACACCCATTGCGTGGGTTTCTGCTTCTTGAGGATCGTAGCTGTAGATCAAAGATTCGTCAGTTGTAAGGATGTAGGATACGTCCCTCCGCTCTTTTAAACTTTTCCAGCATAAATTTGCACCAATCAACACGATGGGATTTGTGCTCTTCGGTGAGAGAATGAGGTATTCATGACCATTGGGAAGCAAGCTTCCTAACTTGAAGTTGTTCATGCAGGATGGTGGAAACTGCCTGTGATCCAATCTTCAGATCAGCCTCAATCTACCAATGTGTCATGTGTCTATTCTTCCGCAATAGCTTGTTCCGTTATTGGTGGTCGGCCGGGTCTGGGGTCATCGTTTAGGTTCTCTCGATCACGTTTAAATTTACGAAACCAATAAGTAACTACTGCAAACGCAAGAGCAAACTCCTGCAAATGGGATCCTGGAGGGTTGAGCTGACTAGGGGTCAGGGTGTGTTATCCCTGGTCGGCAACACGCCCTCTTTGGCCCAGGATTCAGGCTAAACGGTGCCTCCGTGTCTAGCCAACACGTGGGGAATGGGCTGTGGCCCCCTTCAGGGGTCACTTGGCGAGGTGTGGGGGGGTCCCACTCAGGTGGGATGGACTCGGCCATGCTGACGGGGCAAGAGCGTGCGGGGCACATCTGGGCGGTGGATCCTTTCGTCCGCCCAGCCTGCACATCTCGAGCTCCCGATGTCGCGCAGTGAGCTCCAACTCAACACACCTATATTCTTCCGATAATCCTGGTGCCGCAATGAGGCATCCCCAAAGGTGCGGGCTCCGTGGAGGGTGGGAAGTCGGAAGAACGAAAATATCTACAGTTTGGACTATGGCAGAAATAGGATCCAAAACACCCACAACATCACCGCCGGTGTCGGAGGGGAAACCCAAAGGCAACGGCAACCCTTCCGGGGCTGATCAGGGCATAGGAGGGCCGACGGTGAAAACCGATGGCCATCCCGTGACCGGAGCAAACCCCGGTACAGGGCCTCGGGACCAGGCAACTGGTACCAGGCCGCTTAAGGTGAAGAAGGCGGGCAAGAAGAAAAAGGGGAAACCCAAAACACCTCTTCTGTCTGCCTCTCAGCCCCCTAAATCACAGCAGCAGGCCCAGACCACCACGGACCCCAGGGCTTTGGGCGTGGAGAAATCTGCGACCACCCTGGTTAATCCGAAGGCAGTCATCAGGGCCTCGGCTAGCGGCCAACTTCAGCCGCCACCTAGCACGCTGGCACCCCAGACCTCCCAGGTTCCCCCAAATTCGGGCGCGGAGAAACCTGCGACCGACAGGGGGACTCCTATGGAGGGTACCGAGGACCCGCGCTTAGCCTCAGTGCTGGCCAGCATCGACGCAGGCTGGACACTGGTGGGTAAGAAGAAAACTTCAACCAAAACCAGCAAACCCGCTCGGGCCCAAGGGGACCGGACAAAGGCCAAGCGGCCAAGCCAGAAAAAGCGCAAGGCTTTGCGCAAGAAACAGGCCGCCGCTGTCTCTACACAAGGTGGGTCAACCACTGACACCACGGCTGCGGGTCTGGAGGGACGGGCCTCGGGGAGCCACGCTCCTCCTGAGGCTCGCCCTCACGGAACCGCGGCCACAACTGGTGACTCAGTGGGTAGGGAGAAGACCTCGACAACAGCGCAGGCCGGCGGACGTGCCGGCAAGGGGGCCCAGAACGCGGGCGCTAAACGTGTCCGCCTCGACGACACCATATCTCCTCGAGGTGGGCACAAGCGCGTGCGGTTGGGGTCCCCGAGCAGGACACATCGCGCCAGCTACGCAGGGGCAGCATCTGCGGATCTTGCTGTCGCTGTCACCACGGTGACAAGCGGACACTTAACGCAGCAGGATGCGCAGCTTTTCCAAACCGCCATGTATAGGCGCCTCCTAGATGAGGCTTCTACTAGCGTGGGCGGGGGCGGACCGGACTTTGACGGAAGGCCCGTCCACACGGGCGGGGTCCTCAAACTCTGGTGCGCCAATCACACCACACTGCAGTGGCTCAAAAAGGCCGTACAGGATTTCACCTTACCCACAGGTGAAAAACTTACGGTCATACAACAGTCAGAGGTGCCCCGCAAAGTGCTCGGGGGCATTTTGCTACCAGGGGACTGGCCCGAGATTACGGACGTTGGGCGTGCGCTCAACCACCAAAACTCTTGGGCCCAGGTCCACCGGTGGCGCATCCACAAGGTTGACCCACAAGAGAATGGAACATTCATTGTGGTCAGCCTCCCAGACGATATCGTCGGGGCCCTGGTTGAGCGTGGACGTCGCCTGTCATTCATGCTGGGCAAGGTCTACGTTAAATTTCAAGGGCCTAAGGGAAAGTTTAACGTAACTGACCCGCTAACTCCGGCACCCGCCGGTCAGCTGGAACCCATGGCTGAGGTTGCGGACACCGAGGTTACACCAGTAACCATCGGGCCGTCTCCTTCGGGCGGTCGTCTCGGCTCTCCGGAGATCTCAGATCTCTCGGATGGCGGTGACGAGTGCACCGAGGAGATGGGCAACCTTGCCATCGGATCGGACGAGGAGAGGGGCTTGCTATCGCAAGATGGCGTCCCCTTCCCTCGTCTCTAGCGTCCTACAGGCCAACCTCCACCACAGTACAACCGCAACGGCTCAGTTCCGCAAGTGGCTGGAGGTCAACAAAACTGCGGTGGCCCTAATACAGGAGCCGTGGGTTAGGGCCGGAAAGATATGCGGGCTCTCCAACGCCGGAGGTAAGTTATTTTCCTACGGTGGACCTGAGGGCCCCAGATCAGCTATATACATCACTAAAAACGTGGCTGCACAACCGTTAACCGAGTTCTTTTCTAGAGACCTGAGCGCCATCAAGCTGCTCCAGGGCGAACCAAACAACAGCCTTCCTGAGATGGTTGTCGCATCGGCCTATATGCCCGACGGCGACGACCCCCCACCTCAAGATCTGGAGAGGCTGATCACATACTGCGAGGGTAATGGACTGGAGCTGCTCGTGGCTGCTGACAGCAACGCGCACCATACCCTGTGGGGCATGACAAGCTGCAACGAGAGAGGTAAGGCCCTAGTGGACTATCTCTTCACAACCAATCTCAACATTTTAAACAGAGGTTCGGTACCTACCTTCGTCACGAGAAGGAGCAGGAGCATAATAGACATTACTTTAGCAACCAGCGGAGTAATGCAACTGGTATCCAACTGGCACGTAGCGACTGAGGAAGCTTCATGCTCAGACCACAGGTGGATCCGGTTCGATCTCCAGGTGAATACAGTGGCAAAACCTCCTCGCAGGAACCCCCGGAAGACCGATCGGGCTGCCTACCGCTCTAAGGTGGAGCAGAAACTGCAAGAGTCTGGGGTACCGCATAGATTGGAAGGAGCACACCAAATAGAACTGCAAGTAAGTGACCTAACAGACTGCCTGAGCAGCGTCTACCAAGAAACTTGCCCCTTAATCAATCCACCAGCGAATGGCAGCCAAAAGGTAAGCTGGTGGGGACCTGAATTGGAGAGGCTCAGGAAAAAAGTCAGAAGGCTATTTAATAGAGCAATGAACACTTGTAACGAACAGGACTGGGACAACTACAAAACTGCCAAGTCCAAATACAAGAAGAGGATACGATACTATAGCACTGCATCGTGGCGTAGCTTCTGCGATGGAGTTGAATCGTGTGCCCAAGCGAACAGGGTAAGAAAGGTCCTCTCCAGCGGCCCGAATCAAGATCTGGGATCGCTAAAGAAACCCGACGACACCCTCACCAACTCGCCTGAGGAGGCGGAGTGTGTACTACTACAGACACACTTCCCCGACTGCCGAATAGTGCAAGAGGTAAGTTGGAATGCAGAGGAAACATATGCAACTGAGACAGACTGGGCCGTAGCCGACAAAGTGGTCTCCGCAGATAAAGTAAAGTGGGCGTTAAACAGCTTCCAACCCTTCAAAGCAGCTGGTTGTGATGGAATCTTCCCCGCCCTCTTGCAGTGGGGGGGAGATCCCGTCATTAATATCCTGACGGACATCCTCAGGGCGTGCCTTGCCCACAGGTACGTACCGCACAAATGGAGGGAGGTAAAGGTGATATTCTTGCCCAAACCAGGAAAAAGCGACTACACTGACGCTAAATCCTTCAGACCCATCAGTCTCACATCGTTTCTTTTGAAAACGCTAGAGAGACTTTGTGACAGGGACCTGAGGGAAAACGCGCTAGTAAACTTACCACTTCACCGCAACCAACATGCGTACAGTCAAGGTAAATCCACAGAGTCAGCCCTTCACGCTGTTGTCAGTAAGATTGAGGCGGCGCTTCAAGGCAAGGCCATGTGCCTAGGCACCTTCATCGACATCGAAGGTGCATTTGATAAGACAAACTTCTCCAGCATAGAGATGGCGCTCCGTAAGCACGGCGTGAACCCGACCATGACAAAGTGGATCGGGAACATGCTTAGTCAGCGGGTCGTCAAGCTGGACAGAGGTAAGGCACGTACAGCCATAGTCGCGAAGGGATGCCCCCAAGGAGGTGTACTATCACCGCTACTGTGGAATCTGGTGGTAAACGACCTGATTACCACGCTTAACAGACATCACTACTTCACGGTAGGCTATGCAGACGACCTGACCATCCTTATATCAGGAAATTTCGCAAACATAGTCTGCGATGTCACTCGCTCCGCGCTACGCATCGTGGAACGCTGGTGCACCGAGTTCAAACTGTCAGTGAACCCCAAGAAAACAGAACTAGTATTGTTCACCAACAAGCGGAACCTGGGTAACTATAATTTACCCAAGCTATTCAACACAGATCTCCAACTCTCACCAGAAGTTAAGTACCTAGGGGTCATACTTGACAGCAAGTTGAATTGGAGCAGTCACCTAAACTGCAAGTTAAATAAAGCTACAATAACTCTGTGGCAGTGCCGTAGAATGGTGGGTAAGAAATGGGGCCTTACCCCAAAAATCATGCTATGGCTCTATACAGCGGTTATTCGCCCTATGGTAAGCTACGGCGCGGTGGTATGGTGGCCACGCACCAAACTTTCGACTGTCGTAAGTAAACTTCAATGTTTCCAAAGGACAGCATGCATGGCGGTCTCCGGCTGCATGCGAACAACACCAACAGCAGCCCTGGAGACGATGCTGAACGTGCCGCCCCTGCAGCTGTTCATCCAGCAAGAGGCAGCCAGCGCTGCGGTACGTTTAAAGCTGCTGAACCTCTGGACCAAGGAAGGGATTCCTCACGTCGAACTTCTGGACAATATTGTCTCGGAAGAACCGCTGTTCGCAGCTGTCAACGATAGAATCCCAAAACAGTTCATCTTTGACAAGAAATACAAAATTCAGCTCTACGAGGACCCCTGGGAAGGCCAGAACCTATCGGACCTTCGGATCTTTACCGATGGGTCCAAAACTGGAGCTGGGACCGGCTGCGGGGTCTTCTCAGAAGACCTAAACATAAAAATATCCAAACCACTTGGTGCGTACAACACAGTCTTTCAGGCGGAGTGTATGGGCATCATTCTGGCTGCTAATGCAATCACTGCTAGAAGGGTACAGGGCTACTCCATTCGTATCCTTTCAGACAGTCGAGCGGTTTTACTGGCCCTCCAAAGTAATGTCATCACTTCGGGGCTAATACACGAGTGTCACCAAAGACTAACAGAGGTATGTTACCACAGCAATGTAACTCTGCAGTGGATCAAGGGACACAGTAACTCGCGTGGAAACGACGCAGCCGACGAACTGGCCAGGAGAGGGTCAGAACTTGTAGCTGTAGGACCAGAACCTATTTTACCCCTCCCCTCGGGCTGGTTCAGATCCACCTTACGGCTGCGTACAAGGTCAGAACATAACCGATATTGGACAGGACTGGAAGCATGTCGCCAGGCCAGACAGGCGCTACCGTCGCCAAATGCTGGCCTGACTAGGAAGCTCCTGAAACTCGGGAGACTCCAGCTCCGTAAGGTAACAGCGACCATTACCGGTCACGGTTACTTTAATAAACATCTTTTTACCCTGGGGATTACAGACAGCCCGCTGTGCCGCGCGTGCATGGCGGCCGAGGAGACAGCCGCCCACATCCTCCTGGATTGCAGAGAGGTGGCGGCGTACAGGGCCGAGCATCTCGGCGACCATAGGACACTCCCGGAAGTCGTCGGCAACCTGCGGGGGCTACTAGGCTTCCTGGAGGAGCTGGGCTGGCAGTGATGCCGGCCAACCACGCAAAATGGGCGCTCAGGCGCCTGGTTGCGGAAATCAGCCCGTCCTTACAATTACAATTACAAGAGCAAACTCCCCAAAAGCACCTTGTAATTTTCGTGAGACCTTGAAGGTTAACCCTCGTTTATAATCATAGAAAATCATAGCACGACCAGCGTCCCGCGAGACGTCCATTGTTGCAAACTAAAGAAGAGAGACAGATAAAGTTTAAAAATATTTTAAAAAAGAACCTATGTTAGGTGGCCAATGATTTTCACCAAGGAGATGTGTATTAAAATTAACCGTCAATTCAAAATAGTTTCCGGAAAAAAGAGATTTTATTTATTCTGAGGCTGACAATTTTCGGAATAACCTAGGTATAATGTAAAATAATGATGACTGTTCTTGCCGAAAATTTCTCTAGAATTAACCCAAGTAACACAGATTTCTGTATAATGATTCACTTGTTACCTCTTTTTAGAACTTAAAGCAATTTTAATCACTTATAATAGTTCACACGTGATCTTAAAGCTGCGTACTACGCTAAAACCTGTATAAGGGAGTTATAATGGTGTCTCTTTTAGCCATTATAACGCTAGTGTGTAATAATGGTAATTATTAACGGTTTTATCCAGCTTTAAGCAGTTTCTGCTACTATTGGCTGAATAAGAGCAGCATAGGACTCCACATGTGAACCTTTATTGCTCTGCTTTTTAAGAGAGTATTTGTGTACCATTATTAAACTTGTCAATGTATAATGGTGTAAGTGTGAGGTATTACACTGCAAATCTGCATAAAGGGAGTCCTGTGAAGCATTGTGCAGCTTACAACTATATAACGAAGTTATTACGTTTCACATCGACGCTTGCGATGAACACCATATTGTTTTAGTATAACCTAATAATTCCCTAAACATGTCTTTGTATTTTATGATGTTTCAGAGTTAAAAATGATGTAATTCACCTAGATTTAGTTCCAAAATTAACATACTGACTGATCTATTATTATAATAACTTTAACCTTAACAAATAAAACAACTTTATTATTTTGTTGTTTTTAGATATTGCTCATGGTTTTGTTAAAAGCTTACTATTCTTGGGGCGCATGAAAATTTCCTTAGATAATATACATAACGTTCACAGTAAACTTGCTTTCCCAATCATTCTTCAAGACTTAACAGCAAAATCGCATAACTCTCCCAAAGTTACTGTTGATTTTCTTGAGTCCCTTGTAAACTTTACAACACTTTGTGTAATTTGCGCGAATGAATAAAAATATGAACGTTTGCTGCTTAAGTTATGCATAATAGAAGTATTTGTACGGGTTGAGATGAGTAACACGTCACGTATGGTCTCTTTTTTACGTTATAACGGGTCACGCCTGATGTCTTATTCAGACTTAAGCTGCTGTTTCCCTTTATTACGCAACTATAACTCTGTTATTCTGCTGTAATACGGCAATAAAGTTCACATGTGAACATAAAGCTGAGTAATTTGTGCCCATTTAAGAGTTTTAGTGGCTGAGAAGCTGGCTACTCAGCTGTTATACCGCATGCTTAGTCAGCTTTAAGCGTACAGGTGTTGCATTAATCAGTTGCTATACGGGTTTCATGTGTTACTTGGGAATGCATGTAATGTATAGTATACATTACATTGAAATATCTAAATAAGAGGGCGGCAAAATTGTCTTCCGCCCCGGGCGGCCGATACCCACGCTACGCCGCTGACCAAGGCCTTCCTACGCTAGGTTTTCCGGTGCGCGGTCGCCACTCGAGAACTATACTGCCCCCAACGATTATTATTTTAAATTATTATAAATATATTAGATTGTAATATGTTTGTACTCGTAGTTTAAAAAAATATATTTTTTAATTACCGTAGCAACAAGTCTGTTCACTGTCTATCAAGCCTCCTCCCAGGAAGGCTGGGTTTTCATTATGTACAGAGCAATCGATTCATTACCGGCGTGGAGATCTGCCCTTTACTTCAGGTTAGTATCTTTTTTCAACTTATTTTTCTAGCAATAGACTGCCAGCAAAATATTAATGGTATCTATGCTTTTGTTTCCAGCACAATGATTTTTTTTCTTGCTTGGTTAGTAAAGAATGTTTTCATAGCTGTTATCACGGAGACCTTCAACGAGATAAGAGTGCAGTTCCAACAAATGTGGGGTATAAGAAATGCTATCACTAAAGGCAGCACTACACAGTTTTTCACTGGCGATGATAATGGTTGGAAATTAGTCACTATTGACGAAAATAAACATTCAGGTAGTGCTAGTAAAGATTAAAACCAAAAAAAAATTATGTACTTATTGTTAACATTATTTCTTGGTCTCCCCAAGTAAGATCTGAAGCTTTATTTTAATTTTAGGTAGTGCACCTGAGATTCTGCACAGAATGTTGCGTTCGGCATATTTCCGTCTGTTTATAATGGGCGTTGTACTGGCCAATGGAATCATTACAGCCACAATGAACTTCAAACACGATGACCATCCCAGGGAGTTCTTTTACGAAAAATATTATTTCATTGAGGTAAACGCACACTTTTCTACAGCATTTGTCGATTTTAATCAAAAGCTTGATAATTTTGTTTGACTTCATAAATATGAATATATTTCAGATTGTTTTTACAATACTGTTGGATTTGGAAGCATTAATTAAGATATGGTGTTTAGGCTGGAAAGGATATTTTAAGCATTCCGTTCATAAGTTTGAATTGCTTTTGGCTATTGGCACCACCATTCACATAATACCACAACTGTACATGTCGGCATTTACGTACTTTCAGGTAGGCAAACCAACATTCAAGAAATCATGAGTTAGAACATGAGTATAAACATTCTATAATGTTCATACCGCTAAGTATTTTTACACTCTTCTATAATTTTCAGGTGCTTAGGATAGTCAGATTGATTAAAGCGTCTCCATTATTGGAAGGATTTGTTTACAAAATATTTGGACCAGGAAAGAAGCTTGGGAGCCTCATAATATTCACAATGTGTTTGCTTATTATTAGCTCGTCAATATCGATGCAGTTGTTCTGTTTCCTATGTGAATTCACTAAGTTTGAAACTTTCCCCGAGGTAAATATTTAAAGCCAATAAACAATAAAATGTCTCACTTTCTTAGTACATTTTCATTAACTCGTTATATATCTTTTAGGCATTTATGTCTATGTTTCAAATCTTAACTCAAGAAGCATGGGTGGAAGTGATGGACGAGACTATGGTGCGCACAAGCCAAACTCTGACCCCGTTAGTGGCCGTGTACTTCATATTGTACCATCTGTTTGTCACGCTGGTAAGAATCCTAACAAAATACATACTAAGAATGTGTTACTAACAGATCGTTGATACTTTTGATTGTAGGTTCTTGGTGGAACATTATATCACACGGGCAGACAGTCTGCCTGAAGATGGTGTTCGAAACCGGTCGCTAACAAATTATAAACGCAGTTTATTTGTTTTAAGCGGAATTAGTGTAGATGTATACCAATATATTGTATGCGTTACTAACGACGACAAAAGTTTTGATCGTCATCTTTTTGCAGATTGTGTTGTCGCTCTTCGTCGCAGTTATCTTGGACAACTTGGAGTTAGACGAAGATATTAAGAAGCTGAAACAGTTGCGCTACCGACAGCAGAGTGCGGAGATCAAGGAGAGCCTGCCGTTCCGACTCAGGATTTTTGAGAAGTTCCCGGACAGCCCGCAGATGACGAAACTACATAAAGTGCCAGGAGATTTTAATTTACCTAAGGTTAGGACAATATTTAGTCTAGAAATATCAGTAGGTAGTCTTACAAGGAAGGGTACCCAACTGACCGACTCAAATTTGATTTATTTTGATATATGTTATAGAGTATAACGGACACGTTTTTTTTTAGCTGCCCGTACTCAAACTGTTAGGCGAAAATGGCCTTCAAAGTACTGAAAATTGACCAAACCTTCTAATTTCTGAGAAGAGAATTGTTCAAAAAAATTGATAATTAATTACTGGTTTCGTTATATGTTGGAGAACATGAATAAAGAATGGGGACGTGTTTTGTCATTTCACCACAAACTCATTTTTTATATAATTTTTTTTTATATAAAAAATGAGTTTGTATATAAAAAAAATATATAGAATTATTTTTTACTTTTTAGTCTGATGTACTTTAAAAGCGTGTTTTTTAGTTTTTTTAAACTATATTTATTTTTTATTTTTTAGTTCAAACTTATGAAATTATCATATTATCGCTGATTCTTGATTAGTCTCCAAAGTTTGAATCAAATCTGTCCGTTTAAAGTGGGTCAAAATCGAGTCCGAAGGAGTCGGTTACACACAGACATACAGGTGAAGCTAAGAAAAGCGTGATAAAAACAAAATTGGCTGTCCCCTGTCACTAGGTGCTAGGTGGTAGGTACTAGGTATGCACTGTATGCACTGTATGCACTGTAGTACTCACCTGAAATCAGCTTATTTTGTCAGCTACATGGTGCTTGAGAATTTTTTAAAGTAATTCAGTGTTTCGGTTCTATTAAAATGGAGAAAACAGAAATTCCTGCTGTCATAAAGTTTTACGTCATCATATCAGCCGAAGGACGTCCACTGCTGGACATAGGCCTCCCCCAAGGATTTCCACGACGACCGGTTCTGCGCTGCCCCCATCCAGCGGCTTCCAGCGACCTTCACCAGGTCATCGGTCCACCGAGTGGGAGGCCTGCCTAGCTACGCTTTCCGGTGCGCGGTCGCCACTCGAAAACTTTACTGCCCCGACGGCCATCCGTTCTACGAGCAATGTGCCCCGCCCACGGCCACTTAAGTTTAGCAATTCTGAGAGCTATGTCAGAGCAATTTGGTTCTCCTACGGATCTCCTCGTTTCTGTTTCGATCACGCAGATAAACTCCGAGCATAGCACGCTCCATTGCCTTTTGGGTGACCTTGAACCTTCTTATGAGGCCCATAGTAAGCGACCATGTCTCAGTTCCGTACGTCATCACTGGCAACACACACTGGTCAAAAACCTTAGTCTTGAGACACTGCGGCATTTGGGACGTGAAGATATTGCGAAGTTTCCCGAACGCTGCCCAGCCGAGTTGGATTCGATGATTGATCTTATTCTCGAAGTTGGACCTACCTAACTGGACTGTTTGTCCCAGGTATACATATTCGGTAACAACTTCGAGTGTAGAGCCTCCAACCTGCAGAGGAGTAGGTATGACACGGACGTTTGACATAATTTTCGCCTTGTCCATGTTCATTCTAAGACCTACTTGTTGAGAGGCTCCTCTGAGGCCATCGAGAATTGTGCCTAAGTCGTCCATATGTCTCAGCCATGACCACGATATCGTCAGCGAATCAAAGTTGGGTGATGTACTCGCCGTTGATATTGATGCCGAGTCCACCCCAGTTCAAAAGCTTAAAACAGTGAACAGTTTCGGAGATATAACGTCTCCCTGTCTCACACCTCGCTGCAGCCGGATAAGTTCCGAGTTTTGATGGCGGTGTTCTCATACAAACACTTCAATACCTCGATATATCGATATACACACACACACACACACATAGATACTCTGGAACTTCTAGTATGTAAGTAGTTAACCCAAGTGCCTTTACGCGAGTTTGAAGCAGCGACAGCCGCGCGCCCGCACACTATGTAGTCATGAAGCATTTTTGGCTGCTTGTATGTAGTAAACAAAAGACTGGACTGTAACTAATTATATACGAGTATGTTACCTGATCTTCTGATCCCCTAATTCAGGGTAGGCTCGAGCCCCTCGGTGGGGACGTATATAAGCTGATATGAATGAAATGTTACCTATCCACGTTTTATTATTTTATAGCGATTAAAAGGAAACTTACTTTGTAATTCTTAGTTAGGGAAGAGACTGGTTATCCCAGTGTGGGGACCAGGGTTACTTATTGTACAATAGTTATAAGTTTGTTTTTGGTACATTAAAATGTTTATTTTTTTTATATATGGCAGGTGCGCGAGTCATTCATGCGTCAGTTCGTATGCGAGGTGGACGGCGACGAGGAGGTGGGCGTGGTGGGTGGGGGCGGCGCGGGGGGCGCGGCGGAGCGCGAGCCGCCCGGCGAGGTGTCGCGCCGCGCCTTCGAGTACAACATCGGCGTGCCCAAGATCGCGTTCCCCTACCGCAAGCGCTGCCTCGTCAAGACCTTAGTGGTGGCGCCGCCCTCGCAGCGGCCCAGCTCGGCTCTGAGGCGGGCCGTCGTCACCAATATCATCTAGTATGTTGTTATGATGAAGTTTGCATGTTTGGTGTTTAGATATATTGTTGCCGAAAGCCTTCCAGAACATAGGCGTGCCCTAGATCGCCTCCCCCTACCGCAAGCGCTGCCTCATGAAGACCTTAGTGGTAGCACCGCGGTCGCAGCGCTGAGACCGGACGTCGTCGTCACCAATATCCCCCCCTCCCCTCACCGCAAGCGCTGCCTCATGAAGACCTTAGTGGTAGCACCGCGGTCGCAGCGCTGAGACCGGACGTCGTCGTCACCAATATCCCCCCCCTCCCCTCACCGCAAGCGCTGCCTCATGAAGACCTTAGTGGTAGCACCGCGGTCGCAGCGCTGAGACCGGACGTCGTCGTCACCAATATCCCCCCCTCCCCTCACCGCAAGCGCTGCCTCATGAAGACCTTAGTGGTAGCACCGCGGTCGCAGCGCTGAGACCGGACGTCGTCGTCACCAATATCCCCCCCCTCCCCTCACCGCAAGCGCTGCCTCATGAAGACCTTAGTGATAGCACCGCGGTCGCAGCGCTGAGACCGGACGTCGTCGTCACCAATATCCCCCCCCTCCCCTCACCGCAAGCGCTGCCTCATGAAGACCTTAGTGGTAGCACCGCGGTCGCAGCGCTGAGACCGGACGTCGTCGTCACCAATATCCCCCCTCCCCTCACCGCAAGCGCTGCCTCATGAAGACCTTAGTGGTAGCACCGCGGTCGCAGCGCTGAGACCGGACGTCGTCGTCACCAATATCCCCCCCCTCCCCTCACCGCAAGCGCTGCCTCATGAAGACCTTAGTGATAGCACCGCGGTCGCAGCGCTGAGACCGGACGTCGTCGTCACCAATATCCCCCCCCCCTCCCCTCACCGCAAGCGCTGCCTCATGAAGATCTTAGTGGTAGCACCGCGGTCGCAGCGCTGAGACCGGACGTCGTCGTCACCAATATCCCCCCTCCCCTCACCGCAAGCGCTGCCTCATGAAGACCTTAGTGGTAGCACCGCGGTCGCAGCGCTGAGACCGGACGTCGTCGTCACCAATATCCCCCCTCCCCTCACCGCAAGCGCTGCCTCATGAAGACCTTAGTGGTAGCACCGCGGTCGCAGCGCTGAGACCGGACGTCGTCGTCACCAATATCCCCCCTCCCCTCACCGCAAGCGCTGCCTCATGAAGACCTTAGTGGTAGCACCGCGGTCGCAGCGCTGAGACCGGACGTCGTCGTCACCAATATCCCCCCTCCCCTCACCGCAAGCGCTGCCTGCCTAGTTCAGCGCTGAGCTTGCATCACTTTTATGTAATATTCTATTCAGTTTGTAGTACTGTTGTGTTTACAAGGTGCGATTGCATAATTACTTACATTTTTTTATTTTATTTTTTCTGTACCTCTGTATTACCTATATTATTTATGTTACTTTAATTTCAGATACCTATTAGAGTTTGGTTGGTGTCGCTCCTCCTTTATTCAGGTTAATTTTTGTTTCATTACTTACCTACTTTACTTTTTTACAATTTATTATTAGACAACGTCCCACGTGAACTCGCTGCATCGATACGACATCTTTTTTATTCGTACAGTGATTCAAACTATCATCGGCGTCTCGTCCTCGGGGACTCGGCGATGCTCGCCAGCGGCGGCAAGGCTGGCTTGAAGTCCCAGGGAACCATCTCCTCTGCGAAGCAATTGCGAGTTGATCAAAAGAAGTAAGCAATTGTATTTTGAAATTATTAGAATATAATTGTACATACTATAGTTATTTGTTTTTTTGCATTATCCCTTTAATATATTTGGCTCAGATTTGGTTCGCGATCGATCAGGCGGTCCGTGCGCAGCGGGTCCATCAAGCTGAAGCAAACATACGAACACTTGGTGGAAAATGGCGACATCGGCGCTGCGTCGCGCGTAGTGCCTTCCTCCCGCGCGCGGCCGCCTTACCTCGACATAAGGCTTCTGCAGGCCAAGAGACAGCAGGCGGAGATGCGAAGGTACGAGTCTGCCGGTTTCCATCAACTTTCCAGGGATGGTCGAACGAGCCGAAGCAAACACACGAAATCTCCATAAAACTGCGACATCGGTGCTGCGTTGCGCAAGGTGCCCCCGCCTACTATAGTCCGGGTTGATAACCGAACAACATATGAACACTAAATGGAGCACGGCACCGCGGGAGGCGGCGCGCGGCGCTACGTGGGAACGTTCTCGTGCCGGACCTCACCGCGCCTCATCTGCGCATTGACTCGGTATGCAGGAACCGACGCGAGGAGTGCCTGCGCGCAAACCGTCAGCTATTCGACACAATGCTGCTGCTAATTGTTGACGCGCGGTAGAAATAAAATCACTTTTCCAAAATTATTGTGTAGAAGGAGCACACAGACCGAGCACAAGTAACGTTTGACTCGTTCAGCTTTTAATGGTATTAACTGTGTGTAGGAATCAACGCGAGGAAGACCTGCGCGAGAACCACCCGCTGTTCGACACGCCGCTGCTGATAGTGCCGCGCGAGTCGCGCTTCCGCCGGGTGTGCCGCGCGATAGTGGACGCGCGCTACGACGCGCGCCTGCGCGACCCCGTCACCGGCAACGAGCGGAAAGTGCGCTACAAGAGCTTCCAGTGAGTCGCCACTCCCCATACGACTTGTTTATAAAACTAGCTTGGAGCGCGCGGCCGCGTGCACATTCACTTTAACACTGGCTTTTTAAGACGTGAAGACGAGTTAGCCCTAAATCCCTCGGGAACTATTTAGGGGTATGTTATATAGTAGTCTATGTCATTTCCCACCCCCGCAACCGTCTCCGTGCAAGAAATCATAACAATCCATTGTTCCGTTGCGATGTTAAAGAAATTAACAATAATAAGAGAAGAACTGCTTTGGGCTATGCTATTTTCACGGGATAAAAAGTAGCCTATGTCCTTCCCAGTCGCACAGGCTACCTGCAATCTACCTTGATGCCAAATTTTAAGTTTATAAGTTACCTGGAAGTGGTCTACATATTTTGCTGTTAGTGGTGTTAGTGTTGCCAGATGTCCCGCTTTTGGCGGGACGTCCCGTTTTTCAACCCTCTCTAGACGCGTCCCGTCGGACCCCTGAGCGGGACGGCCAAAATCCCGCTTTTTTATGAAAATAGCCAAGACGAGCGCCAATCAGTTATTTGGAATTCTTCAATGATGAACAGACGGAAGCGTATCTCGTCTTTTTTCAAAATGCATTAAACATTATACAAGGCACCTTGTTGCAAGTGGAGAGTGACAGGCTGTTATGCTTTGAAGCCTTTAACTTACTCACTGATCTCAAGAAAAAAATAAACCAATTAAATTTAATTAATTGAATTTAAGACCAATTTTTGGGATTTACATGCAACAATTTGATAAGAAATCCAATTTTTGGGATTTACATGCAACAATTTGATAAGAAATCCAATTTTTAGGATTTACATGCAACAATTTGATAAGAAATCCAATATCAAATCAAATTGCATTTAGTTTTTTCAGAGCTTGTTAAAATATATAGAAGCACGATTCGATTTCAGCGAAAGTAATTCAATTAACATGTTTCAACCATTTGATCTGAAAGCTAATTTTGATTATAAGATGGCCGTTGAAATTATAGAGAAACTAAATATTGCAACTGATTTCGCTGTGGATGTTTTATATGAAGAAATTTTCAAAATCAAAGACGTCTTAAAAGCAGCTATTCTATCGAAAAATGGCATAACATATTCAAAAGTCAAAACTTGCCTAATGTCCTAAAGTTATACCTGTTTATGTCATCAATCCTTGTGTAGAATGCATCGACTGAAAGATTTCTATCAAGCAAATGTAACATGGACTGACAGGAGTAATAAATTATCAATAGAAAATGTGAAAGCGGAGATTCAAATAAAAGTAAATTTTCAGTTATCTTGTGAAGAGTTTTATAGATTTGTCCTAAAAGAAAAAAATATATTTAAAAGCGGCAAAATCAAGCTCATAAATAAAAATAATTAGTGTCATCGATCAAGGATTGTAAATATAATTACGATTTCTTTCTACGTCCCGATTTTGTCATCCCAGTCCCGCTTTTTTACGTTTAAGTCCCGATTTTTAGAAAAGCGGATCTGGCAAGCCTAGTGGTGATACGGAAGCCTTAGTGCGCGAGTACCACTCACACTTGGGCGCTTTTTATTAAAAAAAAAATCTTTGTATTCGTCCAATAATTCTACCTCGTCGCCAAATTTCAAGTTTATAAGTTACCTAGAAGTGGTCTACATATTTTGTGAGTACTGGTGATACTGAACGCTTAGTGCGCGAGTACGACTCACACTTGGCCATTTTTCGATTTTTTCCTTTGTATACGTGTAATAACCTACCCCGATGCCAAATTTCAAGTTTTGAAGTTACCTGGAAGTGGTCTACAATTTTGAAACGTCAGTCAGTCAAACTTGGACCCTGAATCAGAAGGAGAGATGTTATTTGGAAGCATTTGAAATGTAGGAAGTACACGTAGAAGAGTAAATGTAGAAGAGGCGTATGGAAAGAATAAGTTGGACGGAGATGGTGACAAACGAGGAGGTTTTACAAAGATTAAATGAGAAGAGAAGTCTGATGAATTTAATAGAAAACCGCAGAGGAAAGATGATAGGCCACCTGATAATAAGACATAACAGATTTATTAACAACATCATGGAAGGAAAGATAGAAGGAAAGCGGGGTAGAGGGAGACCAAGGGTAAGTGTAGGGGGTGCTCCCTACATTAAGATGATGATATGATGTTGAGGGGTTCGGCGACTCCGAAGAGTGATAAATAAAAATACCGACCCAGTTGATTGCTAAAATTAGACTATTGTAACGCCCACTACCTTCGACTAGTTCCAGAAATAACCAACAGATGACGCTACTAGTCTTTTACATCGCGCTATCGAACTGTACCGCGCGGATTAACACGTCCCGCCGTGTATGATTGCATTGAAACCGCCAATAACAAGTTTACAGTGCCAACTATTTATCTTTTCAGTAGATAAAATCGTAATTAAAGTCGCCATATTGAAATGTCATTCTGCGTGTCAGTTTACAAGGTGTGGGTTAGTGATATTGTTTAAGGACAGTAAAAGTCCCCACTAAATTATTTTAATATTCAGCTTATGTTTCATTTTTCATTGTATATATATACTCTGAAAATTAGAAATAAAACTGTACATCGCCCCCACTACAAACTAGTGCACCATCTTTACTACTCTTCATTTTCTTAAACCTAAAACATTGTGTCTACTGTTTGTTTCAAATACCCTAAGCTCCTGGTAAAAAAATTAAATAGCCACACTAATCGCTCCAGTAGCGACGCCGTCTACTGAACAGATAAGTTGGTGGCACTGTGCGACCAACAACAAGCTTGTTCTTTCGAAAAAAAATATTGCTTTTTATCCTCTTCGGTGAGTACTAGCTTAGTGGCAACTATCTGCATCCACTTCTAGTTAGGGCGCTTGTCTAAGAAAAAATCGGCAAACCTTTAGAAATCATGACTATGGCTTGAAACTTGGCACAGTTGCTCAGGGAGTCAAAAGAGACCGATCGAGATCGGTACCCCACGGGAGCGACCCCTCTGGGGCGGGAGGGGGAGGATCAAAGGGACACTCCGACCGGACAAACTCAAAAAATTGTAAACGCTAGAAAATAGCTATCAGGTTAATTTTGGTATCATTTTCGTATAAATTGAGGACGAGGAATTCATTTTTGGTATCTTTTTTTCATTTTGTGTTAGTGGATTCCGAAAAAAATATGAAAACGTAAAAAATTAAACCCGGAAAAATACATTTACACAGCTATAACTTTTAAAACTTTACGGAAACTAATATTATAAAAATACCTTAATATCTTATGCAGATTCAGGAAAATATACCTTTTTTATACATAATCTTACAAAATTATGTTAAAAAAAATCTTGAATGTTATGCGGCACAATAAAATGAAAAGACGTTTTGAATTTTTAGAAGAGGTAGGTAGGTATATTCATTATTGAGTTGTTTTAATTTAATTCCAATAAGTAAATCATGTTGATTTTTACCTACTGGCTGAATGTCCCGTCGCACATAAGGCCGTCAATGTCGTGCAGTCCGCGCCCAGTGTGTGCAGGGACGAGGTAGCACGCGGCCCATGCGCAAGGCCACGCCACGACTACACACGTAGGGATTTGCGATCCAGCTGATAGCGGGCTGGTCCATCCCATAGGTGAGAACAGTACTTCATACAAGATCGGACTTGTGCTTGATATAATCAAAGAAGCTGTCCAGGTGTGAAGTACCGCCTCACCTCAGATAGAATACCCAGCCTCATTGCAGCAACTTTTGCCTTGAACTCAATGTATCGACCGAAATTGAGATTAGGTAAGCTCAAGGTGGTCGGATAGCAGAATGAATTCATTCCGGAAAGTAGGAGTCAAGTTGAAAGGACTCCTTTTAGCGGAAAAGAGACACGCCTGTATCTTAGAGGCATTAAACCCTACGAGGTTGGAATCACCCCAATCAGACAGTGCCTGAAGCGATAGGTTCATGCGCTCTATCATGGCCTCTCTCAAACACAGCGTCTCAGCGCCGTTCGCTCGTGCACTGGATAGGTACCTTTCCACAACTGTGCTATCGTCTGCATACCCAATAATACCCGGTGTCAGCAGATCGTTTATATGTAGCAGGAAAAGAGCATAGCGGAAAGAACAGATCCCTGAGGTACCCCGGCATCGATTACCAATAGGTCAGAGGAGCAGCCATCAATGACTACTCGAATAGACCGCTCCCTCAGGAAATCATATACCCAGTTACACAAGCCCACAGGCAGTCCGTATGAAGGAAGCTTGCCAATAAGGCTAGCCTGCCAGACTCGGTCAAAGGCCTTCAAGATGTAAAGAGACACGATGAGAGCCTCACCAAATTTCTTGATGGATTCACCCCTTATATGCGTAGCATACACTAGAAGATCTCCAGTAGACCGACATTGACGAAAACCGTATTGTCGATCACTAAGGAGGTCATTGTCTTCTAGGTATGCCATAATGCGGGTACAGATTACAGAGGTGATTAATATGGAGCGGTAATTGGCCGGGTCTGCACGACTGCCTTTTTTGGGCACAGGCTGCACGTTGGCCAGCTTCCAGGACTTTGGGACTATACTTGTTTTAAGAGAGATGCGTTACAGACGTGTCAGAACAGGAGACAACTCAGGAGCGCAGTTCTTTAGCACTACAGCTGGTATATCGTCAGGTCCACTGGCTTTATTCACGTCTAGGTTACGAATTGTTTTAAGAACCTTCGTATGTATGGCGGATACGAATAGGGGGCATAGTAGAACCGCAAGGACGTAACTGTGATGGTACACTTTTCGCTGTATCTAGACGTGAATTTTCGGCAAACATGGAGGCAAACAGGTTAACTTGACTCGAACACAAATTTGCACTTTGAAGAGTGTTGTATCTATCTATAACTCAATCTGTAATATATTATTAAAATGGTAAAAAAAAACAAAGTGAATATTGTTGTGACAAATATAGATATGTTTGATTTATTTTTTAACACATAATATGAAAGCAATGAATAAAAGGTACTGACGGAATAACTTAAATTACAAAGTCTACTCTACGTCTTATGTTTACGTAAACAAATATTACAAATATTTTTCAATTTTATAGACTTGTTAACGTTAGGAGACGTTTATTTATATATTTACTGACACTAAATGTGCTACTTTGAAGGTTAATTTATCAATATTATAATTTGAGTGAAAATTGCATTTCTCAACGTCAGTAAAATAAATAAATAAAGGTCTCCTAACGTCAACAAGTCTATAAAGTTGTAAACTATTTGTAATATCTGTTTACGTAAACATAAGACGTAGAGTAGACTTTGTAATTTAAGTTATTCCGTCAGTACTTTTTATTTATTGCTTCCATATTATATGTTAAAAAATAAATCAAACATATCTATATTTGTCACAACAATATTCACTTTTTATTATTTTCTTTCACCATTTTAATATTTTTTTACAGATTGAGTTACAGAGAGATACAACACTTTTCAAAGCACTCAATCTAAATATATATAACTCAAAGGTGACTGACTGACTGACTGACATATTGATCTATCAACGCACAGCCCAAACCACTGGACGGATCGGGCTGAAATTTGGCATGCAGGTAGATGTTATGACGTAGGCATCCGCGAAGAAAGGATTTTGGGAAATTCCTACGGGAACCGCAAAAATCGGGATCTGCGCGGGCGAAGCTGCGGGCATCCACTAGTATTGATATAAAACATTGATACAGTAAAAAAAATGACTGTATCAATTATTTTTAATCACAAACTTTAGGTAAACGTAGACCAATTCTGCTGAATAACATTAATTTTCAGTGCACTTAAGCATGACTTAGGTACATTAAAAATTAATGTTATTCAGCATTCCCAGAAAAATATTGTAGTAAGGAAGTTTCTAATTTCGTCTCTGTTCCTCGAAGTTTAGGTAAATAAGCCCTACCTATTCCTATCTCTGCCAAGCAGAGAAGTTAACCAAAAAAAATAACAAAATCTCTTTTAGTTACTTCATTCTCATGCATCGAATACGATTTTTTTTAAATGTCTGCATTCTGTCGCAAGACCTGGTAGCGCAACTTCGCCTGACTACGCGGTGCAACGTTCAAGATATTTTTTCAGAGTAATTTTATAAGATTATCTTTACACAAGGTATATTTTTCTGAATTCACATAAAATATGCTATATTCAAGTATTTTAAAAATACTCATTTATGCATAGGTTTTAAAGTTATAGATTTTTAAATGTATTTTTCCAGGTTTATTTTTTACGTTTTATTATTTTTTTCGGAAACCACTTGCACAAAATGAAAAAAGATACCAGAAATGAAGTCCTCGTCCTCAATTTATACGAAAATGATACCAAACTTAACCTGATAGCTATTTTCTAGCGTTTACAATTTTTTGAGTTTGTCCGGTCGGAGTGGTCCTTTGATCCTCCCCCTCCCGCCCCAGAGGGGTCGCTCCCGTGGGGTACCGATCTCGATCAGCCTCTTTTGACCCCTTGAGCAATTGTACCAAGTTTCAAGCCATAGTCATGATTTCTAAAGGTTTTTGTGCTAAGCGCCCTAACTATTCTGCTGGGACAGAATAGTGAAAGCTACGCCAGAAATACTTAACAGGGCGATATCACAGTAGACGCAAACTCCTGCATCCACATTTTCTGGGACGGGCGGTTCAAAACTACTGTTGTGTCGACTGTATTATCACGATCACCTCTCCTCCTCACACTATTTAATTTATTTATTTCTTAACCTAAACTGTACAAAGTGCTCTGTGCTGTGCGCAACCGCGACCTACTAAAACTAGCGCCGCATTGGCATGTCTATTTCTCTAGTGAGGAATTAAAATGAAAATATACGTTGGCTCGTACAATAAGTTATGTATCACTAATTAAGAAGAAGATAAATGTTAAATCGTACAAGGAGATATAGGAAACGGCTTTAAATAGAGAAAGATGGAGGGAGTTGCACAACTGAACTGACATGGATGCTGCACCGACAAGAGCCCAGCTCTTAAATTATATGAAGAAGTCAGTCAGTCAGTCAGTGAGTCATAAAAATAGTCATTTTCGGTCGTCAATATCTCAGAAATGGTAAAAGATATATTTATGAAAGTTAGGATTCTAGGTGTTCGAGGCAGAGATTTGTTACCATAGATGGGTTATGCACTAACAAACAACATTTGAAAATCGATGCCACTCGCACACACAGTATTACAGGTAGTTCGCTTCAATTGCACCGAATGCTACTAAGAAAAGAGATGCCAATTGGCATTATTTTATTTGCTTCACTTTTTGGACGCATGTAACCTATCTACCTCCCCTTATATATAGCATATCTCTGGATCAAGGGTTATTACTAGACACACCAAATCGCAGGTGCGTAAGTCAAACAGATTTTAAGTTACGGGTAGGCCATAAGTGGCCCGAAATGGTTCGTGTAATATAACCCACGGCCGGTGTCGCCTGTGTCTTTTCGAACTTAGCGATAAGTAGTCTTTTAAATTAGCGGAAAAATAACTAGGGCTCGGACAGGACTCGGAAAACTACAACTTCTCGATTCGCGAAAACAATTTGGCCTTCCCATACAAAGTGATTCAGCAGCTGGTTAAATACAGGGTTTTCCAATAAGAGGTGTTATTTTGATATTCAAAGAAAAATGCCATTTTTTAATATAAATGATCGGATGTTTATTTCATAATAAAGAAGAAGGTATGCCGTTAATAGTGGAAAATAACATCAGGCAAATGACCACAACGCCCACGCTTACAGGACCATATCCTTTTCATGAAATTTTCCCTAACCAAATCGCAAAGAGGCTGCCCTATGTCCTCGATAGCCTCACGAATTCCATCTTTGAGGTCTTGAATCGACGCTGGGCTGTTGGCGTAGACCTTCTCTTTCACGTGGCCCCAAAGAAAGAAGTCGCAAGGTGTTAAATCACAAGATCTCGGTGGCCAATTGTGTTCACCTTTTCGAGAGATAACACGGTCCGGAAACTTTTCCCGCAAAAGATCAATGGTTTCGTTGCTTGTGTGGCTCGTAGCGCCGTCTTGTTAAAAGTAAACGTTCTCCAGATTAATACCATCCAATTCCGGCCATAAAAAAATATTAATCATCTCTCGATAGCGCAATCCATTCACCGTAACTGTTGCTCCAGCCTCATTTTCGAAAAAGTAAGGTCCAATGACTCCGCCGGACCATAAACCGCACCAAACAGTCACACGTTGAGGATAGAGAGGCTTCAACAATAACTCTTGGGTTTTCCGAGCCCCAGATGCGACAATTTTGCTTGTTGACGAAGCCACTGAGGTGGAAATGAGCTTCATCACTCAAGATGATTTTTCGATGGAATTCCGGATCATTTTCATGCATTTAAACGACCCAATCAGCAAAGACACGACGTTGTTGATGATCGGCCGGCTTGAGTTCTTGTGTTAACTGAACTTTATAAGCCTTAAGACCCAAATCTTTATGCAAAATACGGTGTAATGACGTTTGTGGAATGCCTAATTCCAAAGAACGACGAGGAATGGACAAACCTGGGTTATCTTTAACGCTTTCGGCTACAGCAGCAATATTCTCGGCTGTTCTTGAGCGACGTGCACGGGTTTTATTCTTCACATCACTAACTTGTCCCAACAGCTCAAATTTTTCCACCAATTTCTGTATTGCGGTCCGACAAGGTGCTTCACGACGACCCAAAAATGTTCGAGTTTTACGAACCGTCTCTGCCAAATTTTCACCATTTTTATAGTGAATTTTAATAATTTCAATGCGTCGTTGAAGCGTGTATCGTTCCATTTTTATTAATGGCGTAGTTTCTACCTGTCAAATGTCAAAAAATTACATCTTCAAAAGTGACATCTACCGAAATAGCGGGCTATTCAAAATAACACCTCTTATTGGAAAACCCTTTAGTATGAAAAGCCAAAAATAACTAGGGCTCAGACAGGACTCGGAAAACACAACTTCTCAATTCGCAAAAACAATTTGGCCTTCCCATACAAAGTGATTCAGCAGCTGGTTAAATAGTATGAGAAGCCAAAAAAAAATCCTTGGCAGAAGGTGTTCAGTTTCATGAGTTCTGCGTGTTATTCAAAAGCTTGATCAGCGCCAGACTTTATTAATTTATGATCTAAATTATGATCAATATGTCGCAGCCGTCTGGTTAAATCTGCCATTGGATTAAACGGCTAGACCGTTGATTGAATGGCGACATTCAATGGAATGACTAGGCCGAACGTTGATTGAACATGCGTCACTCAACGTCCCTTATTATCTTTCAACCCACATGGAATGACGTGAGGAAACCTACACAGAAATATGTTTACATTATGATTTTTCAACCCACACGGAATGACGTGAGGAGACCTACACAGAAATATGTTTACCTTATTATCTTTCTACCCACACGGATTGTCGTGAGGAAACCTACACAGAAATATGTTTACATTATGATTTTTCAACCCACACGGAATGACGTGAGGAAACCTACACAGAAATATGTTTACCTTATTATCTTTCTACCCACACGGATTGTCGTGAGGAAACCTACACAGAAATATGTTTACATTATGATTTTTCAACCCACACGGAATGACGTGAGGAGACCTACACAGAAATATGTTTACCTTATTATCTTTCTACCCACACGGATTGTCGTGAGGAAACCTACACAGAAATATGTTTACATTATGATTTTTCAACCCACACGGAATGACGTGAGGAAACCTACACAGAAATATGTTTACCTTATTATCTTTCTACCCACATGGATTGTCGTGAGGAAACCTACACAGAAATATGTTTACATTATGATTTTTCAACCCACACGGAATGACGTGAGGAAACCTACACAGAAATATGTTTACCTTATTATCTTTCTACCCACACGGATTGTCGTGAGGAAACCTACTCAGAAATATGTTTACATTATGATTTTTCAACCCACACGGAATGACGTGAGGAAACCTACACAGAAATATGTTTACCTTATTATCTTTCTACCCACACGGATTGTCGTGAGGAAACCTACACAGAAATATGTTTACATTATGATTTTTCAACCCACACGGAATGACGTGAGGAAACCTACACAGAAATATGTTTACCTTATTATCTTTCTACCCACACGGATTGTCGTGAGGAAACCTACACAGAAATATGTTTACATTATGATTTTTCAACCCACACGGAATGACGTGAGGAGACCTACACAGAAATATGTTTACCTTATTATCTTTCTACCCACACGGATTGTCGTGAGGAAACCTACACAGAAATATGTTTACATTATGGTTTTTCAACCCACACGGAATGACGTGAGGAAACCTACACAGAAATATGTTTACCTTATTATCTTTCTACCCACACGGATTGTCGTGAGGAAACCTACACAGAAATATGTTTACATTATGATTTTTCAACCCACACGGAATGACGTGAGGAAACCTACACAGAAATATGTTTACCTTATTATCTTTCTACCCACACGGATTGTCGTGAGGAAACCTACACAGAAATATTTTTACCTTCTTATCTTTCTACCCACACGGAATGACGTAAGAAAACCTACACAGAAATATATTTACCCTATCATCTTTCTACCCACACGGAATTTTGTGAGGAAACCTACCCAGAAATATGTTTACCTTATTATATTTCTACCCACTTGGAATGTCGTGAAGATACCTACACAGAAATATGTTTACCTTATTATCTTTCTACACACACGGAATGACGTGAGGAAACCTAAACAGAAATATTTTTTTTTCAGCAACTTTTTGGGATTAGTGACTTATTTGGACTGGGTGATGATAATGGTCACAACTCTGTCATGCCTGTCGATGATGTTCGAGACCCCCACCTACCGAGTTATGGAGAACTTTGTATTGCAAGTAAGAAATTTAATTAATTTGCATTTAATAAATGTGGTCATAACTTTATGCACTCATTTTTTCTATTTCAGATTGCTGAGTATGGTTTTGTGATATTCATGAGTCTGGAGTTGGCACTGAAAATCTTGGCCGATGGCCTGTTCTTTACACCGAAAGCGTATCTCAAGGATGCCGCCGCAGTACTGGATGTATTCATCTATATTGTAAGTTAAACAAATATCTTGTATTTTTTTATTGTATAAACTCTCTCTACTACGAGCCTGCGTCCTTAGCTTAATTAATTGTTTGAATTTACTATCTAACCTAGAAATTTAGGAGCTAGGAGCGAAAGAGAAAGATCCATGGTGCAGGAAGATACTACGTCTATATCCATGGTGCAGGAAGATACTACGTCTATATCCATGGTGCAGGAAGATACTATGTCTATGGTAGGGCGCGTAGTCTTTCCAAACTGACCATTCATTGTGAATATTAATGTAACTCTCACTATTTATCTTCTAGATTATTTTCATTGATTACATCGAAGAGCGTAGGTTAACATTTGTTATACTTGTCTATTTTACGCATAAAATTTGTACCCAAAATGGCCATTTTGCAGGTTTCGCTTACATTCCTATGCTGGATGCCGCGGCGGGTACCGCCCGGTTCGGCTGCCCAGATGCTGATGATATTGCGCTGTGTGCGGCCGCTGAGGATCTTCACTCTCGTGCCGCACATGCGCAAAGTTGTCTATGAGCTGTGCCGCGGCTTCAAGGAGATCTTATTGGTACGTTGCAGTTTTAGCACAGGGTACCCGCGGGCTGGTTGTCCAGATGCTGACAATATAGCGCTATGGGCGCTGAGTTTCTACACGCCCGTGCCGCAGATGCGCAAAGTTGGCTTCAAGGAGATCTTATTGGTACGTTGCAGTTTTAGCACAGGGTACCCGCGGGCTGGTTGTCCAGATGCTGACAATATAGCGCTATGGGCGCTGAGTATCTACACGCCCGTGCCGCAGATGCGCAAAGTTGGCTTCAAGGAGATCTTATTGGTACGTTGCAGTTTTAGCACAGGGTACCCGCGGGCTGGTTGTCCAGATGCTGACAATATAGCGCTATGGGCGCTGAGTTTCTACACGCCCGTGCCGCAGATGCGCAAAGTTGGCTTCAAGGAGATCTTATTGGTACGTTGCAGTTTTAGCACAGGGTACCCGCGGGCTGGTTGTCCAGATGCTGACAATATAGCGCTATGGGCGCTGAGTATCTACACGCCCGTGCCGCAGATGCGTAAAGTTGGCTTCAAGGAGATCTTATTGGTACGTTGCAGTTTTAGCACAGGGTACCCGCGGGCTGGTTGTCCAGATGCTGACAATATAGCGCTATGGGCGCTGAGTATCTACACGCCCGTGCCGCAGATGCGCAAAGTTGGCTTCAAGGAGATCTTATTGGTACGTTGCAGTTTTAGCACAGGGTACCCGCGGGCTGGTTGTCCAGATGCTGACAATATAGCGCTATGGGCGCTGAGTTTCTACACGCCCGTGCCGCAGATGCGCAAAGTTGGCTTCAAGGAGATCTTATTGGTACGTTGCAGTTTTAGCACAGGGTACCCGCGGGCTGGTTGTCCAGATGCTGACAATATAGCGCTATGGGCGCTGAGTATCTACACGCCCGTGCCGCAGATGCGTAAAGTTGGCTTCAAGGAGATCTTATTGGTATGTTGCAGTTTTAGCATAGGATACCCGCGGGCCGGTTGTCCGGATGCTGACAATATAGTGCAATGGGCGCTGAGTATCTACACGCCCGTGCCGCAGATGCGTAAAGTTGTCTATGAGCTGTGCCGCGGCTTCAAGATCTCATAGGTACGAGGGGTGTTAAATAAATAGTGATAATGCGATACATTCTCTTTGGAAAAAAAATATACTGGCTGGCATAGCCCAGACATTTGATATGATGATAATAAAAAAGCAATCAATTCTCTTTTGTTTAAAAAAAAGAGTCATTTTTATGCGTCGTGTCGGAACATCTTAAAAATGGATCAAATTGATTCATGGTAATAAAATATCTGCTTGAAAAAATTTACTACGGAGCCAGTAAATCAACTCTTGAGAGCAACATTAGGGGTTCATGCTCCTCCATATTGTACGGTTGCGCGTTGGTCTGCCGAGTTAAAGCGAGAAAGAACTTCCACTAACGACGACCCTGCATCGGCAGTGACTGAACAAATGATTAAAATAGTTGAAAACATTGTCTTAGCGGATCGTCGTGTTATAGCAGAAAAGAACTCTTTGTAAAAAAGGTTACTCTAAGACATCCGAATATTTAAATGACAAAAATGTATGGGTAGACAGTGTCAACACTACCAACCATGTTTAATAGTAATAAAATGATAAACAACCTAAGAATTGACGTGGAAGCGAGCGACAAGACATGACAAGTCTAGTTCTTCTTTTAATTAATAGTACTTGGGAGACCGAGCTTTGCTCGGTTATAACTATTTATTGTAATATGGTGGTGTTTAGGTGATAATCTACATGTTAGAGCTCTTAACGCTAACATTTAAAATGCTTGAAATTGGGTTTTATAATGTATTTTGATGGTTAAATATTACAAATAGTTTCTCGTCACACTCGCGTTGTATGAGTTGAGCGGCTCGCAGGTAGATCGCTAATGATGTGTTGGCGGGCTCTCGGTGCGACGACGATGTCGCTCTCCCCGCTCCCCGCACCCGCCTCTTTCCGCAGCACCTGGTGTTGTCGCAGACATACTGGGGGCCCGGGCTGGACTGATGGCTTGTAACTGATGCAGACGTTGACCTCCGCTCCGTCGGTGTATCTTCCAAGGGCAGTGGACATACTTTATTTAAGGCTCTCCTTTCAGTACCTCTGAACGTCGTGAAGTCAGCTACTCGGCAGATGCCATCCTTTCCTTGGTACATTTTTGATAGTCTAGCGAGTTTCCACTTAAGTGGTGGTAGGTTATCTTCCTTAAACACCACCATTGTCCCTTCTTTGAGATTTGGGAACGGAAATTGCCATTTTTGTCTCCTTTGGAGTTCTGTTATGTATTCGTTTTGCCATCTCTTCCAAAAGTTCTCTCTCATAGCGTTGATTAAGTGATATCTTGTTTTTAATGATTTTGCTATTGAAGTAGGTGGGGACGGCAGCGAGGTGAGTGGCCGGCCGATGAGGAAGTGCCCTGGGGTCAAGGGAGAGAGGTCATTAGGGTCTGCTGACAAGGAAACCAAGGGACGAGAGTTAAGGGCCGATTCCGACTCCGAAAAAAGTGTCCCTAGTTCCTGGTAAGTTAAGCTTGCGTTTCCTATAATGCGTTTGAGGTGAAATTTGGCACTCTTTACGCCAGCTTCCCATAAACCGCCGAAAGTGGGGGAATAAGGGGGGTTGAAATTAAAATTAATGCCTTCTTCTGCTGTGAATTTGTAAATTGAATTGATGCCCATCTTCAATGCTCTACCTAATTCGTTGTTTGCCCCTACAAAATTAGTACCGTTGTCGCAATAGATGTCGCTAGGTTTACCTCTACGTGAAATGAATTTGCGTAGACAGAGAATGAAAGCGTTAGTACTTAAGTCGCTAACAATCTCTAAATGAATTGCTTTTGTACAAAAACATATGAATAAACAAAGGTAACATTTTGATATACGATTACCGCGACCTGTTTTGCTTGAAATCAGGAATGGTCCTGCAAAGTCTGTTCCACATATTTGGAAAGGATAATTTTTAGTTACTCTATTAGTCGGTAGATGGCCCATCAAAGGCTCTATAGTTTTGCCTCTGAAACGTGTACAAATGATACATTGACGAGTTATTTTACGTGCTAACGTTCTTCCCCCCAGAGGCCAAAACTGATCTCTAAAGCTTGCTAGGAACAGCTGAGGGCCGGCGTGTAACAGCCTTAGGTGTTCGGCTCGCATTAAGAGCTTGGTAAAGTGATGTTTTCCGTCTAGCAATACAGGATGCTTCTTTTCGAAGTCAAAATCTGTATTGTTGAGCCGACCACCGACTCTCAGCACAGACCTACTGTCGAGGTATGGGGATAACTGTAATAGACTTGGTGAGGTAATTATTTTATTCCTTTTTATTAGGTTAAGTTCCTTTTTGAACGATTCTGATTGGGCTATTATTATTAGGCAAGTTTTTTTAAGGGACCAACAGATTTACTTTCTTTTGATTTATTTTTGCAATTATTAATGAATCTACATACATAGGCAAACACTCTTTTTAATTTTAATGAACTTGAATAGTTTTCAAATTGAATTAATCCATTAGGTACTGGTTCATGAGTTATATTTATTGTTTTCAGGACTTTTATTTCAGGTAATTTTGTCTCTATGTTGGGAGTATGGGGCCATTGAGACTCATTGTTTTTTAAGAAATGAGGGCCTTCCCACCACAAAGACGAATCGAGAAGGTGATTCGGCTCTACACCTCTCGAGGCTAAGTCAGCTGGATTTAAGTTTGTGGGAACATGTCTCCATGATTGTCTGTCTGTTAGTTCGTGAATTTCGTTAACTCGGTTGCAAACAAACGCCTTGAGTAGTTTAGGCTGTGTTTTTATCCATCCTAACGTTATGGTTGAATCTGACCAATAGAATCTACGATTTAAGGTGCAGCGGAGGGCTTCAGTCACCTTTGTAACGAGGCGTGCGCCCAATAAAGCCGCGCACAATTCAAGGCGAGGGATTGTTGTAGGCTTCAGAGGTGCAACTCGAGTTTTAGCACATAAAAGTTTTATATTCACGTGATCCAATTGATCGACAGTGCGCAGGTACACGCATGCGGTGTAGGCATGCCTCCTGTGAAGCGTCCACGAAGCAGTGGAGCTCGCAGGCGGCAGCAGATGAATACAGTACGTGCCGAGACACAGATACTAAAAGTAAAGCGTCAAGATTAGATACTTGTTTAAGCCAAGTTCTCTTTATGTCTTTGGGGACAGGTTCGTCCCAGTCTAAGCTTGGTTTTTCTATTTTTGACATGTGGCTCAAATTCTTATATTCATTTATGAAATCGCAATATTTACGTTTTACTTCAGGATTTTTATCAAGTTTTTTCTCTAGGTTATAGAACCTTTTGGCAGCCATTCTATATGAGTCACCAAGTAATGTTTCAGGTGGATCTCTAATTGGCATCAATACTGAAAACCTACCGCTGGGCAAGCGCTTTGTGTTTTTCAGGAAATGTTCCTCACAAAATTCATCGTCAGCTGTCATTGGTATTTTTGAAGTTGGTAGTTCCTCAAGACTCAAAATTTTGTTAAATTTTCGTTTATTTCTTTTGTAAAATTACAATGAATTTTGTTGGAAGATTTGTTAAGGTTTACGCTTAAAGGACCAGCTACAATCCAGCCCAACTGAGTGTCCTGAAGTATAGGCATATCAGGACCCAGAGGTATTTTTTCAGGACATAGAATATCAAAGAATATTTCAGCACCCAACAGTAAGTCTATTTCTGAAGGATGATGGAAGTGAGGATCTGCAAGCTCAATGTTTTTAGGCAAATTGAGTTGCGTAACATCCACTAAGACATTAGGCAATTGACTTGTGATTTTGGGCACAATTAGACACTTAAGGTTTGTGTTAAATGAATTTTTTGTGGACTGAATATTTACGTCACATCTATCTGAAACGGGGACTTGTACGTTGTTAATGCCCGATATTATTAAAGAATCGGAATGACGATTAACAATCCCAATTTTACGTTTCAGATCTTCAGTCATAAAGGAAGACTGGCTACCAGCATCGAGCAGCGCACGAGCTAAGTAGGTATTTTTGTTTTCAGGATTGGTTACCTTCACTAAAGCGGTACCAAGGAGTACTTGTCCTGTGGAGCGTACAGACATCGACACAGGTAATGAAGAAATTACACTAGGGGTTGTTTCATTATTATCTTTATGCAATAATGTATTATGCTTTTTGTAACACAATCTACAGGGACCTAAGCGGCAGTTTCGCGCTTCATGTCCTTTTCTTAAGCAGTTTGAGCAAAGATTTAATTTTAAGACTTCACTCATTCTATTTTCGGTAGATAACGCTTTGAACGAATCACAATCAATAATTCTATGAGACCGACTACAGAGGGGACAAGGTATTGACCTAACTGAGCTTGGTGAGGCAGAGGTGACAAAACTTTGGGTAATTTTATTATTATTATATTTATATCCATATGAATTTTTCGGAATATTTTTGTTTACTCTTTGAAGTGTACCTTTATGCTCCATTTTATCACTTCTGTTCACCTGTGCTTGGATGATCTCCAAAACATCGGCTCTACTACGTAGAAACTCAATGAATTCACTCAGGAGTGGCAAATCAGACAAACTATTCCTATGTTCCTCCCATTTACTCCTGGTAACTGAATCTAATTTTGAGGAGACCATATAAATTATAAGAGTATCCCAACTATCTACTGGTTGACCTAATGTAGTCAGAGCTCTTAAGTTTTTTGTAACTAAGTCAATCAGATAACGAATCGACCTATGTGTTTCTTTTGTTAATGTTTCTATATTAAATAACGCCTTTAAGTGGTTATTAATCAAGATTTTTTTATTATTGTACCGCTGACATAACAAATCCCACGCTACTTTGTAGTTCTCTGAAGTGAACTCAATGGATTTTATAACTTGGGTAGCACTCCCTTCTAAAGATGATCGTAGGTAGTGAAATTTATTTATGTCAGGCACTGATTCGTTGTTATGAATGAGGGATTCGAAAGTATCACGATATTCCAGCCACGCAAAATAATTCCCGTCAAAACAAGGAAGCTTGATGATAGGTAATTTTACATTTAAATTATTTGAATTACTAGTACAATGCGTGCATTCGGTACCTATGCTTTCGCGTCTTGTCGCTGCTTGATCGGAGGAATGCAATTCAATTAAAGATTTAGCTTCTGATATATTTTGATAAAACTGACCTTCCATTAATTCTCGCTCTGCGAGTTGATCGTCGAGAGCTGAGCACAATAACTCAATTTCAGTTTGATGCTTCTCAAAGTCTAGGAACAGCGTTTCAAGTCTCCCGACTCGCAGACTCAATTCCTTTATTTGTGAATCAGTGATTTTCTCAGTATTTACAAGCTTCAACAACGAAAAGTAATTTTTGAAGTTCGTTAATTGACCCTTAATAGAACTGCGTTTCTTTAACTGTTTACTGTCCTCAGCCATTGTTAACTAACAAGGTGGTTATTTACTTGAATAACGATGATAAGGTAAGTAGGTATGTAAAGGCAAATCAACAAATCAAGCAAAACAAAAAAACATGTGCATCAAACCAATTATGAAGGTAGGAAGACTGCAATATTCAACGGCTGTCGGTCGGCGCAATTACGGAGCGCGGGCTGGCGCTCGTTGCAAACCGGTTCGACGCCGGCGACAATCGAAGCTAGTGACGACGGCTGATCGCTGCGTCTGGAATGTGTAGGGCGTGGCGTTTGAAAATATGACGAGTGTTACCGTTACGAATTGCAACGGAATTATGCGAGTTCAATTATAGAAACTCAAAAATAAGTTATCTACCGGACGTTTTAATGATATGAGTTTATTTTTAGTATAAAAATTACGAGAACTGTGTTTTATTTAAGGAAAACACAAAGAAATAACAAAGTCTTAGGTTTTTACGTTTACGCTGTTAAGGCGATGATATTTATAAGGAAAACAAGATAACGAATTTAACAGGTGGTGCTCAATTTAAAGAAGCCCACTAATGTTAGATATATGTTTTATAAAACAAGGGTCGTGCTCAATTTTAGGAAGCACTTGACCTTAACGAGTAAATAATGATTAGGTGCTCAATTTTAAGAAGCACACTGGTTGTGTTTTATTTAAGGAAAACACAAAATGTTATGTATATGTTTTATAAAACAAAGCCGTGCTCAATTTTAGGAAGCACTTGGCCTTAACGAGTAACTAATGATTAGGTGCTCAATTTTAAGAAGCACACTGGTTGTGTTTTATTTAAGGAAAACACAAAATGTTATGTATATGTTTTATAAAACAAAGCCGTGCTCAATTTTAGGAAGCACTTGGCCTTAACGAGTGTGACGATTATGGGAAACTAATGTAAAAGATTACGATTAAGGAATTACTTAAAAAATATAATGAATTAATGTAGGTCCTTTTTTAGTAGGTACCTACTTATCAAAAAACTAACTAAATGTACCGACTGATCCCTGGATAGTGGCTACGATAATCGTGTAATGCTGTGCCCTTTGCGCAGGTCTTGAGAATATGTTTTTAGTTCACAAAACGTATGCGTAAGGGGAAACAAGTTTATACAAAATTACACTAAGTAAAGATTTAAAAGAAAAGGCAAACTCAACTATGGAATTTAAAACACTTTTTACGATAATATGGATTGGGAGATGAGGATAATATGGAAAGGCACTCCCCTGAGTTTGTCCTTCGGCGCTGAGCAGCTGCTGGTTTGTCCTTTGGCACGCCTCACAATTTGAATTGTACTGGTCGCTCGCCGTTGTCCAGGGTTCAAAGTCCGCTTTGTTTGACCGTTTTTGAAGCTTGTTCCAGTCGTGTCGTAGGTCGCCAAAATGTTAGAGCTCTTAACGCTAACATTTAAAATGCTTGAAATTGGGTTTTATAATGTATTTTGATGGTTAAATATTACAAATAGTTTCTCGTCACACTCGCGTTGTATGAGTTGAGCGGATCGCAGGTAGATCGCTAATGATGTGTTGGCGGGCTCTCGGTGCGACGACGATGTCGCTCTCCCCGCACCCGCCTCTTTCCGCAGCACCTGGTGTTGTCGTAGACACTACATCTACGATAATCACTTAAAAAATAAAACTTGTACATATAAAAAAAAAACAAAAGTTAGTCACCGGGAGGGATTCGAACCCCTAACACTCGTTTCTTGCCGTTCGCGTCTTAACCCGCTGGAACAGACGGACAGCCGCCAAAAATCACGAAATTAGCGACCATATCCTGCGTGGAAAGAAAAACGCATGAAAACTCTAAAACACGCGTTTTCCCAAACATAAGACTAATCTAGATCGATTGTTTACCCCCAAAAACTCCCATATATCAAATTTCAGCGAAATCGTTTTCCGAGATCACAGAAATATATATAAGTACCAGAATTGCTCATTTAAAGGTATAAGATTTTATTGACATGAGTGGTGCATGCTCGCTTAAATGTTTGTATCCGCACAAACATTTAAGCGAATGTTTGGGGAGACATTGTTTCTTTTATTAAAGCAAATCATATTTAATAATAATCATAAAATGACGACCATGCAATGTAAATCCAAGAAATGACATGGAAGCGAAAAGACATGAGAAGTCTAGTATTTCTTTATAAAGAAATATTTTTATATTTTATTTGAACATTGACATTCGTGGTGCATGCTCGCTTAAATGGGAATGCGGATGGTGGCGCATCGGGAGCCGGGTCGTTCCTTTCCCTCTAATATGGTTGAAGGGAGCGATGGCTGACTCTCGCGTTATACTCGTGTCGTGATTTATTGTTTAAGTTGAAAAATCAAATTTTATATTGGCAACACTGCTCACTATTGTCGGCCGTCACGCGCTGGTGATCAGCTCAGCTCGGGGTAGGAGTGGGATCTTCCCCACCCCTACCTCTCTCAAGGTTTGCTGCTCACGGACTGAGCGGTTGGTAGTCAGTCTACGATGAGATCAGTCGACGGAAGTTTCAATATTTGTGCTTGGATATTGTAAATGAATACAGATTTATACAAGTAAAAGTCTACTGAGTTTTTGTTCGTAAAAACTCAGAAGCGGGACACTACCCTCAGCCTATAAAGGTATGTAACTTTTTAAACTGTACAAAAGATATGAGTGCACGTGTTTTATTAAGTAGTTATTTTGTCATACCTTCTGCGTTAAAATCATAAAATCTTTAGTGTTACGTTTTGAATAACTACGAATATCGGATTAGCGTTGGCCAAGGCTACTCTTTGGTAACGTTTTTCCGGTAAGTTTTTGCAATTTTGATCGTAACGACCATTGTCTTGCGATGATATATTGCATAAATTTATTTTAGTTATTCGAATTCAAACATAGATACGGGTAATTGTTTGTCATAATCGGATCAGCGTTGATCATGGCTACTCTATTGACTACGTTGTTCTGGTAGGTTTGATGTAAATATCATTGCAAGGACCATTGTTCTTCAATGATAACTTGCACAAACTTCGAATGGCAGCTAATAACCTACTTATTTAAAATTGCTACTTGCCGGACTGTCGTTGCGCAAGGCTACTCTTTGACAACTTTAGTCTGGAAAACGATGTAAATGTTATTGTAAGGGCCACTGTTCTTCAATAGCATCTTGCATTGCTGTTAATTTGAGAAAAGCACATTGTTTGAAATTTTAAACTGAGGGTATGACAAATAATTAAGACATTGTGATATTAAAATGATGGTTATTTTCAAAGTTAGTTTATATATAACTAGGCATAGCATAGACGAGTTCAATGAGCAGGTGTGTCATACATATTGGACCTAGTAAGTCCTCATATTGACCAGGTGTGTCATACGAGTACATACCGGACCAGGTGAGTCCTCATATAACTAAGCAGCCCATAGATAGTCTAGTTGATGTCACAGTGACTAGGTATGTCACTGAGACGGGCCAAATGTGCCCATGTATAAGGCTATGTATGCCAAACCCAAGACTTCGTCAAAGGTGGGCAGTTCCTATTTTATTTATAGCTGGAAGTTGGAATTAAGTAATGTGCAATAATCCTGTTATACAATTATCGCGTTTTAGTTTCATTTTTAATAAGTTTCATCTTGTGACAGGACCAGTCGAAAGATAATAAAATGAAGTATAAAAAGTAACTATTTCGTAATCTGTGATATAAATAATAATAGTAAGATACCTAATAAAATTAATGGGCTCAAAATATACCTTAGAAGTGGAAAGTCAGTCTCTTAAAATTCTTGAAACTATTGTAAATACCTGTATCGGAGAAAACAATGATTTGCCTCACGACAGATTGGAAGTGGGAAGTGAAGTGATATTTGCTCGTCAACGTGGACACCAAAAATAAATTATATTTCTTTACAACTAGCTATTTCTTAGGATAGGTTAAAACTGTTTTGATAAAACGATGTCAAAAAAAAATAATTAACAAACATCACTGTTCTTCGAAATTATTTTGCATTGGTTAAAAAGGAAAGGTATAACCCGTTGGTTTAATAAACCGTCATTTGTGGACTACGAGTATATCATTATAGAAACTCTTAGAATGTTATTCTGGTCGGAAAGTTTAATTCCAGTACCACACTGCAATATAAAAAAAGATAGTAAATAATCATTTACTATTACTTATTATTATTTTATTAAATTGTACTCGGAAGGTATGTCAGACTTGTTTGTTTGGTTGTAAACTCTTATTACAATACAAGAACAACAAAATGTAAATTTGTACGAAAGCAGACTTATCCGAAAAGGGGATCTGTTCCAGCCAACACTGACTTAATATTTTATGTACTATAATATACTTGCGATTTTATTACTGCTGTTATCGATTTATTATGTTTATTTATTTATCGAAGCTAGGGTATTACTTACTACCTAGTCGTGACGTACCCACGTTGTACGTGGTGGGCCAAGTGCGCCTATATAAGATATGTAGGTATCTATCAAGTGGCTAGATGTGTCACTTTAGGCCAAGTGTGCCTAAGTAGATATGTGGCTAAGTATGCCACCTTGGGCCAAGTGTGCCTATATAGCAACTAGTGGCTAAGTATGTCACTGTGGGCCAAGTGTGTCTATGAATTTCGGGCCAAGTGAGCCTCTGTAGGATATGCATCAACTGGCTAGATATGTCACTTCTAACTCGGTACGCCTACGGATTTGTTTTAAAGGCTTAGTATTTCAAAACTCAAGGCCAAGCGTGTCCAAAACGAACAGATTAACAATCATGATTCTAGTAACCCCTGGTTATAAATGATTATTTTAGAGCATACGTGAAAATACCGTCATTATTGAGAAAGCTAAGAAAATACGCAAAGCGAAACCCATTATATCCTGGTTAGTTGAATCGGAATCTGAATAATAAAATACTTACTATTTTGAAAATAGAACAAAACTTGACATTACGTTGTCAACCGTACACTATTACTGCTTAGTAGTTACAGACAACGTCCAATATAGGCTGGTCTTTGTTTTCCTTAAAAATGCAGTCAGATTTCCGATATCTTTAACTGTTTTCTGAGGTAATTGCGGGTTTTCAGTTTTTTATTATTATTCTAATTTATTTGTTTGTTTGTTTGATTGAAGCACCATACCTATATTATGCTTCGGCAGAAATGGCAACATACCTGCAATTGCCACATTTCTTACTTGTATAATAATATAACAAGCGTCTTATGCTTTTTTTTAATCTCTCCGAGGTAATGGAGGATCTTGATAAGCAAGGGCGAACTCAACAGCGGAGGCGGCGGAGGCCTCCATCGCCGTCACCAACGTTACGACAAAATATCTAGATACCGTCAAAGCTCTCAGATTCTCCGACGACTTTTTGGATGGTTGAAGAGGCCGGGCACAGTACATCAGCCACGTCAACACCTCATTGATTTTCGGACGTCAGTAAAGAAATTGGCAGTGGAGTTTCTGCCTACGACGAAGTATTGTGAATTTTGTCCCCTTCTCCTCAAATGAAAAATTTGTTTCAAATTATATTATGCTGGATAGGAGCCTTGATTGAACTGTTGCAAATGTTCGAAAGCAGTTTCCCAAATCAGTTCAGCTGTTTTCGGGTTTACCGAGGGACAGCACTTAATTTTTATTTAAATAATAGATGTAAGAAGTCACTTTCACAGAACATAAATATTATTTATATTTAGAACGTAAATTCCTCATAATTTAGTTTGTTTTCCTAAAATATTAACTATTATTTCTTAAAAATATTCAAATTTCTAGTATGTAAATACACTCTTACCTCTGTATAGTTTGTGACTTCAACAATAATATTTTTTGTTCAGTAAGTAATATAGTCCTCAGTCTTTCAGCTTAATTATTAAAGTTAATTCGAAAACCTTGCTTTTGTAGCACTAATATAGATTGAATGTTTACAGAATTTTCCCAAAATATTATACTGTATGTTAGTCAACAGAGGGTAAACATAACAAAAAAAAGATTTAATTTACGCGAGGTCCACATAAGTCACAGTAATTTAGTAAAATCGATAACTTTCATTTTGTTAACTTTTAAACATCACATTCCACGTGTGCATATAGTTATTAATTGATTGAACAATGATTTACATAATACACCCTCGAAAGCTTTGAACAAATCTAAGAAGAGTTTAATACATTTTTTTTTGTTTTCCATATCCATCTAGGTCTGTTCTATTTTATCGCTTTCTCTATCTCTTATCGTGCGGTACAATTGGCCGTACTATCCAAGGGATAGACTCGCTAAGTTCGGTAAGACCACAGATTACTAAATAGTTACTTTGGTAAGACGACTCATGTGTTGGGGCCATCAGTCTACAACAAGCTGCCGACTCATGTCACTGAAGCTCCCACACTGGCAAGCTTTAAAGCAAAGTTAAAGCGTTGGCTTCTCGAGCACACGTTTTACAGTTTGAATCAATTCCTAAATTTAAAATAACATTATCTTTTGGTAACTTTTATTTTATGATGACATATTATTATTATTTTGTATTGACTGACTGTTTTTACAATCCAGTATTTTAATTTGATGTTAACATCTAGTATTTTAATATTTTTATTTTGTATTTTAATGTAATTGGTTAAATCGAAATTGACGTGTAAACATTGTTTATCAATAAATGATTATGATTATGATAGACGCCGGTTGCCAGGTGTTGCACTAAAAATCACCCGCGGTCACTATAAAAAAAAGTATAGCTGAAACTAAGCTTTTGTTTGTTTTAACTCATGACCATTAGACATTAGTTAAGGCCTTGACAATTTTGTAACTAGTTTCATTATTAGAATTTAATATGTTTTACAAGTTGAGAAATCACATTAGTTCTATATGAGTTTCTCAAGTATTTTAGAGAAATTTGGCAACAACGCTATTGGCGTTAGTACTAATACTTTGCTATTGGTCTTTAGTTGTTTTTGATCCTTTTTTATAAATAGCAAAAAAAAAAATACGTTTATTAAAAGCAGTAAGATCACACAAAATACAATTGGCATTGTTCCGTTTTTTATGAAGCATGTAAATAAAATAAAAAACTCTTTGGTGACATGACACAAATTAACAGAATTCATTCCATAATCGTCGTTAGTACTGTGACGGTTTTTCTCATAGTATTTAGGCCGGTGACGTCATCATTTTTATTCGAAAGATTATAAAAAAATACCCAGTGATAAAAAAAAAATGTTTAAATAATAGTTTGTATTAGTTTAACAATACCGGATTCCGGCAGCTGCTTCTTACTAGTCATCTGACTTCCTTTTTATCAACTGTCAAAAATGAGACTATTTCTAAAAATGTTTGAAATGTTAAACTATGTCGTCATAATTTTTAATTACCATTGACGTACTATTTATGTGATTGTTATAAATAAGTAATAGAAAATGTTGTAAAAAGAATGAACAAGTTTTTCTGAAATTACAGAAAGACATTATCTCATAATTTATTTTTGATGCAGTCAAAGACACAATTAGGATTAGTATGGCCTATTTCCGCTCTATGTATTTTTACTTATTTTTATTAAGTTTACTGGTATCGTGTCGTGGCTTATACTATTTTTTAATTCTTCAATCTTCTAACTGCTGTTTTAAATTCGGAAATTCTTTTTACATCAGCTTTAATTATTGGTCAGAATATGTCCATGACAAACTTACTTTGATTAATAGATTATGATATCTTAAGAAGCAGTCTTAGATTGTATTTCAATGACACTATAGAAAATTAATCTGAGATAGCCTTAAATTGTGAAGAACTGGAAGACTTGTTAAAAAAAATAAGTTCCTGAAGGCCCGTGGAATGACAAAGACAATGTAGATTGTGGAGGTATAAATTTTTATAAATCTAATTTTGTGTCTTAACCGAATGTCGTGATTTAATTAATGTAAATAAAAAAAAATGTAAAAGTGTCGGTTCTCCTATGAGCTAAAGTTTAATAGATATATTTACCCCAATCAAAACTGTTTAATATGAGAATTTGTGAGATTCGGTGATTTTAATTTCAAATCATAATTGTTGTAAGAAATCTAAGAATTTGTGAGATTGTAAAATATTACTTTCAATGAATGTTAGGATTGTTGACGAAGACCAACTGACTATTTTGTGAGCGTGCACCGGGGGTTGCACTGAAGCGGATGGCCGAATGTCGTGATTTATTGTTTAAGTTGAAAAATCTAATTTTATATTGGCAACACTGCTCACTATTGTCGGCCGTCACGCGCTGGTGATCAGCTCAGCTCGGGGTAGGAGTGGGATCTTCCCCACCCCTACCTCTCTCAAGGTTTGCTGCTCACGGACTGAGCGGTTGGTAGTCAGTCTACGATGAGATCAGTCGACGGAAGTTTCAATATTTGTGCTTGGATATTGTAAATGAATACAGATTTATACAAGTAAAAGTCTACTGAGTTTTTGTTCGTAAAACTCGTGACCGGGTGCTGTCCGTGTGAACTGGCCCACTCTTGTTAAAGGTATCAATGAAATTCAATGATTTTTATGTATAAGTTTTTGTGTCATATTGTTTCATGTTCTAATGACATAGTCTGGTTTATTTCAAGGATTGCGTTTTGACATTATTATCTAATGATTTCTTGATTTTTCACAAATGAAATTATGTTATTATTATTTTATGACTATCAGAAAGAGTGTAATTTGCACCTATTTTGAATAAATACCTGAATCTTGAATCTAAGGCCATAAGGCAGCTGACCAGTGTGGCCAGTTTTGCATACAAAACATAGGGTAATGGTTGTCATTTCTTAAAATAGTTCCATATCTGTTTCAGGTCTCGACGCTTCTGATTCTGTTGATGTTCGTGTTCGCCAGCTACGGCGTTCAACTTTATGGTGGAAGGTAAGTTAGTAGGTATTGATTTATTTCCTTTTTTAAATTTTCTCTGTCTCACTTTTTGTAACTTCATGGTTTTCTTATAAGATTGGCGCGCTGCAACGACCCGACTGTTATAAACCGCGAGGACTGCGTGGGGGTGTTCATGCGACGAGTGTTCGTCACAAAGATGAAGCTGAAACCTGGACCTAATGAGACCTTCCCATCTATGCTCGTTCCACGAGTTTGGTAAGAACTATTTTTCAGACGATTCTAGTAAAAATCTGCTGCGGACCTATGTAGGAACTAAACAATGCAACGTTCAAATCTTATTTTACAGGGCCAATCCGAAGCGGTTCAGTTTCGACAACATTGGCGATGCACTTCTCACCCTGTTCGAGGTTCTGTCGTTCAAAGGCTGGCTGGACGTGCGAGATGTACTGATCAAAGCACTCGGCCCAGTGAGTGCCTCCCTGCCAATCATGTCTTACGTTAGCATTGGACCATACGGCTCCCGGCTTAGAATAGAGCCATCCCATCTATTCCCTTGTGAGTTGTGTCGTAAGAGACGACTGCGGCACTTAACCGGATAATGGGCAACAGCGTCCTCTCCGCGTCCTACTGTGCCACCACGTCGCACACTGTGATCGCCAACCCGCCTGCCACGCGTGGCGACTATGGCAAAACCCCCCAATTCGGGGGAGGCCCATGTCCAGCAGTGGACGTTGTTTGTCTGATGTGATGATGTAACGCTAACATTCCACAAAAGTCCCCACAGCTGGGGTGCGGTTTCCTTCCCAAACTCGGGAAAGTGAGGCGAGTCCGCAGTAGTAGGGGTTGCAGGGCTAGCGGCCAACTCCACAGTGACAAGTGGCCAAGCCGCCTGTACTCGTCTGACGCGGATAAACGATCGCCATCTAGTGATAGCAACCGGCACTAACGGCTTCACGTGGCTTACAAAGCACGACAACGGTCGAGATAAATGCTGCTAACAGTCAAACCCATCCAGGTAATGACCGTGTTTATGGACAAGTAATCTGCGTGATCGACGAGACATTAACATTGTATTTATATTACATGCTAACTGTTACGAGTAATTAAATCATGATTGCCCCACTATTTATAGATATCTTTCATATTCTCTTTTCCAGGTCCACGCTATATACATTCACGTGTACACATTCTCTCCTCCAGGTCCACGCTATATACATTCACGTGTACACATTCTCTCCTCCAGGTCCACGCTATATACATTCACGTGTACACATTCTCTCCTCCAGGTCCACGCTATATACATTCACGTGTACACATTCTCTTCTCCAGGTCCACGCTATATACATTCACGTGTACACATTCTCTCCTCCAGGTCCACGCTATATACATTCACGTGTACACATTCTCTTCTCCAGGTCCACGCTATATACATTCACGTGTACATATTCTTGGGCTGCATGATTGGACTGACGCTGTTCGTGGGCGTGGTGATCGCGAACTACTCCGAGAACAAGGGCACAGCTCTTCTTACTGTTGACCAAAGGCGTTGGTGAGTTACAAAAAAACTAGCAAAAAGTCGAAGCAAAGTAAACCCACCGACGCGAATATAATAATTGACAAGGCATAGCGTCCGTTACTATAAACAAAAGTGTTAGCTTGCCGCAAGTATATCGTGCAAAAATCAAAAATACCTCTGAAAAACCTAATAAAACATGTTTACTTTATGGATTATATTTTTTATATTTTTCACTTTTTCAAATTTTTAGTATTTGTTATTATAATGGCAACAAAAATACACATTATGTAAAAAAACAACTTTCTACCTATTACGGTTCACGAAATACAGCCCGCTGACAGACGGGCAGACAGCGCAGGCTTAGTAATAGGGTCCCGTTGGTAAGCCTTTGGGTGTACGGAATCCTAAAAATCACGTGGATCCCTCGCTCCATGGTGATGTGAAAAAGGACAAACATATAAACAAACTCTCGAATTTATAATATACTAGCTGTTTCCCGCGGCTTTGCACGCGCAAATCTCGTTTTTTACCGGTACCGTTAAAATTTCCGAATGAAAAATAGATAACGACCTGTTCTCAGACCTACCGAATAAACACAGAAAATTTCATGGAAATCGGTCCACCCGTTTCCGAGGAGTATGGCTAACAACATCGTGACATGAGAATTTTATATGTCGAGGGTGATGGGTGATGGTTAGGTTATGGATGGCCTCGTGGTTCACTCCTTAACTATTTCGGTTGTAGGTGTCGAAATAACAATGCAGCTATATCACAGAGGTCCTTCTTCAATAGTCTTGATCATTTGGTAATCGAATTGTACAGGATGCCTTGGATAACAATGGATGCAAACGCGGTGATCACAGCGATGGCGTGACACGTCCATTTTTCTCACAGATCACCACTGCATGTGTTCTGCTCGACGCTCCGTCAAAAAGTGTCTGCTCCGAGACTGACGTCCAGCTAATCTGGCTTCTCCACAGATCTCATAAATTCTCAACTCAGTGTGGCAGCACAAACAGCCTTCCGTTAATACATCATCTTTGCTACCACAAACGATCGTCTCACGAGTACAAGCGATCGTCACGCCACCACCGGTTTCACCCAGGTACTAATACCTGACGTTTGATCCAAACAAAGTGTAACTATGTAAACTTATCTCGAGCTGGTATTGGTCGCGTTTTCAATGACCCTCCGACACGGCCATCCTGCGAGTCACACGTCCTCGGGTGACTAACCTGAAAAAGAAAAGGGTAGCCAGTAGATTCCATTTCGTTCGGCCAATCCTGACCTTCATTAGGAAGGTCCACAGCTCAAGGAATAAAAGCAACGCTAATAATGTGAAGCTTTAATTCGAGACTACAATCATGGTGACAACACATTTTAACAGCCTCAAAAAACCAAAATAATTTCACTCTCGTAAACTAAATGAACCTCAGCATTAGCATCGTAACTCAAACAATCTCAAATCAGTTTAGGTCTCCAAGGTAAATCACAGCTGCAAGGCTTGAAACCTTACAACCATTTACAACTTTTAGGGGCACATAGAACGGAACATAATCATCATCGCAAATCACAAGCGACGGAACACCGGAACTAAACATCACCACATCCGGGTGGCGGGACACCACAAAGAATCATCATCACTAACGCCAAGCGACGGAATACCAATCAGTCATCATCACCAGTCCAGGTGACGGAACACCATCACCACCAATCTAGGCAGTGGAACACCATCATCACCAATACAGGCGACGGAATACCATCATCGCCAGTACAGGCGACGGAATACCATCAACAGTTTTAGCCGGCAAACGGGATACTTCTTTTTTACAAAAACACGAATGTACCTGCTACACATCATGACAGAACGAGTCTGACAAAACAAGCAGCAGCCAATTCATGCAAACATATAGCGCCATTCAGCACTCTTCATTTACCGCTGAAACATGTTGGAATACTTCAGTACTACACACAAAAATAAACGATAAAGAAAAAATTACAACTGTACACAATTGATTGAGTTACGATCTGTCAATACAATTAACATTGAAAGGTAGACGCCTCTGCACCAGATTCATCGTCAACATCCGGAGGCAAATAACCTTTGGACATACTACGTAAACGGTCATGGGCATACTTGTAACTTCGTCTCAAATTCAAAGCTTGTAATTTGTATCTGTCACCTTCTAAGACCTCTACGACCCTGAACGGCCCTCGGTATTTGGGATCTAACTTGGTTTGGTTACGCTCCTTATTTTGTATCACCACAACAGTCACCCATCTTGGCAACTCTGGGCCACCTCCATCCGGTGCCCAAACAAACAACAGTCACCCAACCTGGCGACTCTCAGACAACCTCTCAGGTGTCCGCCCAAAAACACAGTCACCCTACCTGGCGACTCTTGGACCACCTCCCTCCGGTGTCCAACCACACTATCGCTTCCATGCGGCGATCTCAAACATCACCTCTTTCTGGTCATTGCCAACATCACCTCCCCGGTGATACGCCTGCGAGCCAAACGCACGCCACACACAGTTGTGGCCGCACAGCAACGAGAAAATAACTCGGTGTTTTACGCCTACGTCTACGAATGGCTGAGGCTATTGGCATCCAGTTGCGAAAAAATGTTTACGTCTAAGGTTCAAAATACAAACTAGTGAACGTTAAAATCACGGTCAAGTACAAAAGTCCTTACTCTGCACTAGTAGATGGTCGAGGTTCAGTCTCTCCATCATCAATTCTGTCCAAGTCAAATATACTGTCACTATCGGGCATTTAACGTAGTCTGTCCTCAATAACTGACGGTATTTGATATCTAAAGTGGTAGGTAACGCTTCTCCATTTGTAACAACACAAAGTTAGGTAACTTGTGAAACTAAGCTTTTGTCTAGAAATCAGCCAGTGGCGCTGCCTCAGAGCAATACACCACCCATCTCTTCCCAAGGGCTCCACTAGAAGTGACTAAGTGACCAAAAAAACTGAGGATGAGCAGCACCGTCCATCACGCCTATACTGTACCGCCAAACTAACCGCCAAGTGTAGCGTTTTTTTTTTTTTTTACAATTGGTAAAACCGCTCCAACATGGGGGAGGCCCATGTCTATTATCACATCAGCAGCAAGCTGATTAACAACTCCTGTAATAGGATGCGTTACTCTCCGTATTATCACTAGTATGTTGTCGTGCTTCACTTAGATAAAATTACAGCCTGTGTGTGTAATCGACAAACATGACATTTAGAGGTTAGGCTACTTTACTCGTACCTAGAAGCAACTCCAGGAGGCTGTACCTCGTAACTCGGTTAACCCAACAGTTTGGTTGCTGCCAAATGATCATCATGGAAGGACTTGTAACATTGAAATCGCATTACTATACTCTAAGGAAGTGAGCATATTTTAAAGGACACTTAACTAAGAGTACCAACGTTTAAACGTACTAAGATTCACCTGACCGTTGCCACGCGCCTAAAGCGTTTATGAACGTAAGTTCAAATACAAGGGGGCATTACGTAGATCGAATGACACGTGGACGTATTTGAACAGAGGTTAAAAAATCAGTCATTTCGATTTAATAGGTAAAGAATGCACCTGATGTAACCACTAGCTATGCCTGACGTGGTGAAATAGTGACCACATATGAAGTCAATCGATGTGCTAATCTATCAGAGGAAACAATTTCCGTTCAGGCATGTTGTCATTTTTTTTTTTTCACGGTTATCAACACTTGCGTTCTATGCTAACCTTTTTCTTTACCAGCATGATAAGGCCGTCAAAAAGGGAAAGCTTCGGGGCTTACGACATTCGCAGCCTCCAGCCCATGAATCCTGTATCATCATCACATCAGCCGTAAGACGTCCACCACTGCACTCCGCATACTACCCTGTTATTATTCTCTTTTTTTACAATTGGTAAACAAACTATTTTATTGGGGTCCCCGAAACTCATATACCTACATAGGGTCTATACGATAGCGGGGCATTAAGGATGCCCTCGACAAATTCATCACGAAAGCTACTAAAAATAGGCAACAACTTTGGCCTATGCTCAATGACAATATCAGTCCCAATACTACGAAATCTAATAAGGCTTTTTCACTCCATGTAAAGATGTCAGTCTCAATATTATGAAAGCTTAAAGGGGTTTCAATACTTTCAATTCTGGTTTAAGTTTGTTTAACCGAAACTCTAGTTAGCTAAATGAATCGTCATATTTACAATGAGTCCTCGTTCAAAATCTTCCGTTCAATCACGACGTTGTGTCACAAGTAAAAATCCGAAAGCATGTGAAAGAGTACTTTCCACTAGGCATCATTTTAGCTGCTAATGCAATCACTACTAGAAGGGTAAGGGACTAACTACTCTATTCGCATCCTTACCGACAGTAAAGCTGTTTTGTTATTGACAGACTCGTTTAAGAATACCGTCAATCATAGATTTAAAATATCTGAATCGATCATAATATCGTTCGTACTCGTCTGGCATAACAAGATATGACCATTCTGAACAATGCCCGTCAATATTACCCTCACTCGATATTTGTTCTGTACAGTAAACTTAAGAGTTGCCTACAAAAGTCAATAGTGCGTTAGTATTGAACACACTCCCGAAAGTCTATACACGAAACTTTCTTTAACGAGTGAACACTCAGTACCACCACAGATTAGGTAATAGTACTAGTACCACGTACGTACTACTTCCACTATCAAAACAAAAGGGGTACGACTCACCGGATTTTCGTAGCTCCGCGTACATCACGCACTTCGCTGAAGCTGCACGCGCCGCTTGCGTGGATCTCCGCTGCTGCCAGCACAGCCCACGCTGTCACCTCATTCCAATGGTCGTTCCGTAAGGGAGATATCGACAGTTGAGCGCCGTGCACGTGGATTAACTTCCGGTATATTCCGGTTGAATGCTGGCAATATGATTGCAGCAGATGTAGTCGATGGTGCTTGCATAACCTCAATCAATCGCAGCATGTTCTGGTTCTGTAGCACGAAGAATTGTTGCCAGTGGTTTTTATTTCGCTGCTCCATCATCAATTTTCACATTTTCCCGTCGTTGTCCACTTGTTGCGAGCGCAGGGAACTATCCAACTTCTGATGTCGAGGGTGATGGGTGATGGTTAGGTTATGGATGGCCTCGTGGTTCACTCCTTAACTATTTCGGTTGTAGGTGTCGAAATAACAATGCAGCTATATCACAGAGGTCCTTCTTCAATAGTCTTGATCATTTGGTAATCGAATTGTACAGGATGCCTTGGATAACAATGGATGCAAACGCGGTGATCACAGCGATGGCGTGACACGTCCATTTTTCTCACAGATCACCACTGCATGTGTTCTGCTCGACGCTCCGTCAAAAAGTGTCTGCTCCGAGGCTGACGTCCAGCTAATCTGGCTTCTCCACAGATCTCATAAATTCTCAACTCAGTGTGGCAGCACAAACAGCCTTCCGTTAATACATCATCTTTGCTACCACAAACGATCGTCTCACGAGTACAAGCGATCGTCACGCCACCACCGGTTTCACCCAGGTACTAATACCTGACGTTTGATCCAAACAAAGTGTAACTATGTAAACTTATCTCGAGCTGGTATTGGTCGCGTTTTCAATGACCCTCCGACATATATATATATAGACAAGAGATACAGTAAATAATATAAAATTTACGCTTATCACTGACTCTGTAACACTGTCGACGGGACGCTGTCATTTGTTTTTAAACAAGCCCCGACTCACGGGCGCGGGCGCCTCGCCACTGCCAGTCAGTTAAAATAAAAGTTGTTTTTACTAGGTGCGACCTGAAGAAGCGTCTGAAAATCGCTCAGCCGTTGCACCTGCCGCCGCGGCCGGACGGGCGCAAGGTGCGCGCGTTCGCGTACGACATCACGCAGAACCTCATCTTCAAGCGCATCGTCGCGCTGGTCGTGCTCATCAACAGCTGCCTGCTCGTCACCACGGTTAGACAACATCTGTACTAATCAATAGTTCGATATCTTACAATAGAGAAGCAATTACTTTTAAGGCTCGATGCTTCTACTTATAATACTGGACAACTTTTTCCAAGGAACCCGTTGTAATTTAGGAAAGAAAAAAAACAACAAAATTGGGTCAATCTGAACAATTTGTATAAAGAGAACATTTTTTTGGTAACTGAGAGCGGGTCCCTTGGGGAGTTTGTCCAATGTGCTGAAGCCCCAGTTAACGGTTCCTAACATTTTTTTTAACCTTTTATAAAGAAAAAAATAAACTATTACGAACAGCTCGTAAGCTCGTCCAACCTATTGTCCTATCGTGACGGTTGGCCACCTCCATTACCTGACTCCCTGCGCCTGCGCCTGCGCCTCCCTACTACGTAATGATACGGGGTCGAGTAACGAAACCGACCTACTGTACGTGGTCAATCCCGGGCGAATCCCCAAGATTAATAAAAAAAAGGCTGACGAACCAGTGAAAACGGGCAAGAACAAAGAAATGACCATGGACCGTTCCACACAGGCTTGTGCGCGCGACTATCTGGGCCCGCCCGAGTTTGGGAGAGGCCTTGAAAGTTCAACCTATCTCCACCGGTGGTGGTGACACGAGACAATATAATGTACCTAAAATACCCAATACTTATACCTATTTACTGTCGCTAACACTACGGATCTAACAGTGCTCACCGGGCGTAATTTAAATATGTAGTTCGTTAGGCACGAAATGTGCTTTCTTACAATTGAGATGATCATTATAACTCGCGCCGGCACCTGTACTAGCCTTTGTTGTAATTAAAGAATCTATTAGTACCAGCGCGGGCAGGCGGGCAGGCGGGCAGGCGGGCAGGCGGGCAGTCGTAGGGCAGCATGAGGCGTGGACACGGCTGTTTGCTGCTCCCGGCGCGAGAACACAGTTTGCTTGTCTCTATCAATAGACCGGTGTTAGAACGGAACGAATGCTTTGTCTGTAGAGTCGCGCGAGGTACGTCGCCACTCGCCACTCGCCATACTGATGTGCTGATTGGATTTGACAGTTGTCCTGTCAAACGAGCCAAAGCAACGCTAACGACTTGTTCAGACTTATGCTTTCATAACAGTGGGACCGCGACTCCGAGTACACCGAGCCCCTGGCGCTCACGTCCGCCATGTTGACTTTAGTCTTCGTAGTGGAAGTGCTGCTGAAGACCATCGCGTTCACGCCGCGCGGCTACTGGCAGAGCCGCCGCAACCGCTACGACTTGCTCGTCACCGTGGCCGGCTGTATATGGATATTCATGCACTTCACACTCCACGTGAGTACCCACAGCTACGTTTGGGTCTTCCTTAGTAGTACCATGGCTACTACGAGTACGTTACCAAAGTATATACTTATATTAGTACTAACATACAGTATGGACACTCCCTGCCGCTCACTAGATTCCGACCTCACCCCCTCGTCACCCAGATTGATACAGATTGCTTACAGTTGGTCGAACGTATAGGATTTCGCCGCCATTTTGTTTGTTCCGTCATTCCTTTTTAAAGATGTCATTTCTGGCCCGTTGTATGAAGTGTCCAGGGTGCGATGTTAGTGAGGACTGTCGTGAAGTAATAGAAAAAGCCGCCGCTTCAAATCCCTTGTACTAGTCTATTCATGTAAGTTATCAGGTTTTAGTTCATGTCAATACATTCCAAAGGATAGCTCGTCTCCACGGAACAGATACTAAAGTCGGACTTTCAATTAGATGCAGTAAAGTTACGTTTCGTGGGCAAGTGCACGTGTCATTCCCTTACCAACCAAACGCCACTTTGCTGCGTTTAATTAAAAGTTTGACTTCAATGAGTATTTTGAACCGCTTTTGCAAAACCGTGTCGATTTTGAGACTTCTGAAAAAATTATGTGGAACAAGGTAAATTATAAGGAAGTGCCTCCACTAGCACTGCCGGCTCCCATGCACAACGACGACGACAGCGGGTGCTGACAGGCAAAGCAACTCATCGCCGCCGCGCCGACAGTAACTGTAGGTGACGAGGAGCGACACGGCGACACGGCCAGTGCAAGGGGCGACGACTAATAAGTGTTGACATTTAAGAAAACGTGCGAGTCGAGCGAGCGAAGCGACCGTGACTCAGCAGCGGCTGCCGAAGCGCCAGAACCAACTTCGGTTGCTGTTTTTGGTCACAGCTAAAGATCATGACTAGAAATTAAAATTTTACGTCATCGTCTTCTTTGGTAGCTGACATAAAAACCACAGACAGCAGGAGCTCCAAAGAAGCACCGGTGACTGCTCGCATATTGGGTTGGAATAAAACAAAGCAAAGTTTTCACAAACCAAGTTCGAAGCAGACAATTCGAGACCGCAATAAAAATAAAAGTATAAAAAACTGAAAACCACCAGGTGAGATGTTGTCAAGGGTTTACCAATAGTGAATAAAACAAAAAAAAAACCGACTTGAAAATGAAATTCACTCAAAAGTATGAAATAATATTGTTACTAGCTTTTGCCCGCAGCTGCGTCCGCGTGGACATCGTTTTTATGACTGTCTTTTAGGGTGAGCGGTGCGAGAGCCGCAAGCGGCTCGCGAGCGCGGACATGAGTTTTCCTCAGTTCCTCCAGGAACGTTATCGGGCTATTCTGATTAGAAGTCTACGTCACCTCCCACCCCCTCAACCAATTCTACACAAAAAACCACTGCAGTCCATAGCTCCGTTGCGACGCTGACGTGCGCGAGCGCGGAAACGAGTTTTCCCCATCCCTCGGGAACCATGTCAGGATATGCCAATTAGTAAATTATGTCATTTCCCACCCCCTAAGCCATCTCTGTGCAAAAAATCACAGCAATCCATTGTTCCGTTGCAATGTTAAAGAAACTAACCAAAAAAAGAGTATATTTTCAGTTCCCCCAGAAACTGCATCGGACTAAGTAGATAGTTTATGGCGGTTCTAATCCAGAGGATGAGGATGACCAATCAGCGAGCAGTATGAGTATGACATCATACTCGATGACGGTGGCGGCGGCGGCGGCGGGTCAAGTGACGCGCAACGTTAGCGGGGGCGGGGGCGGGACACGTGATCGTTTAAAAATAATTCTACGCTAATTTAAAAAAAAAAAAAAAAAAAAAAAACAATAAAAAGATAAAAAATTATGTATTGTCCACATGTAATAGATGACGCTAGGTGTGACAAAAAAAGTTCTTTTGAGGAGGATCGAACCCACGCTCTCTGAGTTAGGTAGATGTACTAAACCACTCGACCGCGATACCTTATGACGTTATTATTGAAATATTAATATACATGGGTGATTATGACGTATGTTTGTGGGTAGTAGCGGGTTATAACTAGCCACCGCCTATGACTACGCCTGCGCGGATTTCCTCCTCTTCTATTAATTATGTTATAGTATGTGTAAAGGGGGTTACTGAGAGATAGATAGACGGACATACAAAATGCATGGACAGCGCATCGGCATCGGCAGCGGTGTTGCGGAATGAAGTCTTAATAAAAAACTGAAATATAGAAAAATAAGTAAATAGTGATGAATAATAAAATGTTATAGTAGACATGAAAACAGCTTACTAAGACTTTATATAGAAATTTATAGGTGAGCAGGTTTACACTTTTACATCTGACTGTATCTACTAGACAAACTGAATTATTATCATCATTAGTATGATGCGCTTACTGTTCTAGTATATGAAGGCTGCGGGTAAAGCTAATAAATACATTATGTTCAGATTAATATAAATTAAAATAAAACACATAAATTTTAATGATACCATATTAGTTTATTTTATTATTTTTATCAATCCAACTTGTAGAATTTAAACCCAACCATTTCACAAGTACCTTGTCACCTCTTTTTTTAAGCACTTTCTCCACCAAATAAACACCAGGATACTTTACTTTTTGAAGTTCTTGTTCATAGAAACCCCCAAGAATAGGTTGTTTGTTTTCATCTTGCAACTGATAGGTAATAGGATTGGTAGTATTAACTTTCATTATTTGAAATATTTCTACACTCCAATTTCCTGTGTAGCCTTTTGAAAAAGCTGATTTATATTTGCTTATTCGCACAAAGTCACCAATAGCGAATTTAGGTTTAGGTCGTATCTTTATGTGACTATACACAGTGGTGAGGAGCTTATTAGCATTCGCATGACTCACTACAGCTGGAGGCATCCTAATAGTGCGGTGAACTTTGTTATTATATTTTTGCATTATTTTGTCAAACTCTTTCCCATTCCATTTATAGGAACCGTTATAGCTAAATTGTTGCCACATCCAATTTTTTATTGTTCTAATGAACCTCTCCACAATCGATGCTTTCGTTGTACTGTAGGTGGAGTAGTGATTGATTTTGAATTTATTCATTAAAGATTTAAATTTATCGTTGAAGAATTCACGTCCATCATCCGACTGAATATTTTTTGGACATCGGTTGTTATCATTCCTGAGTATTTTAAGCATGGCTTGCGTTACGTTGTCAGCTGATTTGCTCTTCACAGGATTAGCCCAAGCATATTTTGAGAAGGTGTCTATACACACAAAAATATACTTATATCCTCCGTTGTATTTAGAGTACTTCTGCATATCAATCAAATCTATTTGCCAGGTATCATCAAAACCTTTTTGAATAAAGCGTCTTCGAGGAAACCGTTTGCGAGCACTTTTATGAAGCTCTTTAACAACTTGCCATTTACTCATAATTAATGTTTTTTAACTATTTTCTGTACAGTCTTTGGTGGTGCGGTGGTGGAAGATTTTTTATTAGCAGCGGTTAAAGTGGTGGTTGGTTTTGTTTCATCAACTTTAAGTTTTTCAAGGATTTCTTTTATATTGCGACTATTTTCTTTTATATTTAATAAGCATAGATTTAACTGCTCATCAAGTTGTGCTTTGATGATCACGTCATTTTTTAAAATACCCCGGTTAACGTTTCTCAGAAGGCGCTCCTCAAAATCTACAACATTTTTTCTAATTACAATATCATAGTACTTTGATTTCACACCACCAGTATCAGTCAGATAACGTCCAAATTTATTGATGGTCATCGTGATAATAAACCTATTTAGCCAATGAGATTGTTTAAAATATAAGTGGGGGGTGACCTTATCACACCAGCTTCAACGAGTTCTTCAAGTATTGATACAATCTCATTTTCATGTCCAGTATTTCCAGCTAAACGTGAGGCGATGACTAATCTCAATCTATTAACAAGCTCATTAGCATTATCCCAATAAACTAAGTCTGTGTTTGGATGATATTCCTTCATCAATAGTGGTTGGTAAATGGTACAGTTTTCATTATTTGAGAGGTGACCACCCGTTTTTTCAGGTTTTTGTTGTATGTAATTCTTATATTTAGTGCTTTTATCACCTTGGATTTGCCCAGTGCTAGTAAAACCGCGTCTATTAGCATAAGTTGTTGTAATTATCTTGTTATAAGCAGATACATCTGATTGTGAGATCAATTGAGGATTCGGATTTTTTTTGAAAATGAGTTCAAGCAAACCAGGTGTATAGGAATAACGTATGTTTTTTATAAATAAATCGCTTCCATCATAGTTCACGGGGCTATCTCCAATGAATATACCTTCTGGTTCAATGTGTACGCCAAATGGAATTTTTTTAATATTGTTAATAATCATGTTATCAACATATTTTTGAATTGTTTGTCCTTGGGACTCAATTTCATTTAGATTTGCTATATATTCAGGTGATGAAGATGAGGAGTTTGAAGTATTATCATCTATCATATGTAAGGATCGTTGATGCTTAACTGATGCAGCCTTTGGAGTTGAAAATAGTGTTGAATCGTCTTCCTCATCATCCTCTTCTTCCTCCTCGTCATCTGCATTACTACTGTTATCATTGTTATCTGCAATAGGTTTTTTGTTCAACCAATTCTTTTTATCAACATGGAATAAGTGTTTTCTTTTGTGTTGTCTGTTATGCTTTGATTCTTTTGATTTCAATGTTTCAGCAACAAGAGCATTCAAGGGTTGAGTTATAGGTTGAAAGGTTTTTTCAAGTGTTGAAGTGAATTCTGACCTATCATTTTGTAATGATTTAATCTTTTTTTTAACAGAATCCACCGAATTGATAAGCTTTCGTTTTAGCTCTTTATTACCAAATATCTGTTGTGCTGTTGCAGAGCTCATGATTGGATGTGTATATTGCTTCTTTGAAGTGATCATATTTATAGGTGCTAAAAACTAATAAACTTGTCAAAACCCTTTCGATATCTACCTTTATTTATCTCATTTTCCTTATCAATTGTTAAAAAACCATACTTTTCTTCCCAACAAGGTCGACAAATTTGTTGGAATGTTTCCCAGGACATATCAGTATTTACATGGTCATCATACACATGTCTTAGATTTAAGTCATCCTGTTTGAAGACGATAATTAAGTTTGCGTTATCCCGCACCAGCTGTTTTGGTATTTTACTGTACGTTTGACATAAATAAAAGCAGTCTAAACATCTGTGTCTCCCCATAGAGAAATATAAACGTATGGACTCTTGATCCTCCATTGCCACATCATCAAATATAACAACACTATCGACGTCAGCTTCTTTTGGTGGTATCATATCGCTTTTGTCTGTGTATGTGTAGAAGTTCAATCCAGGAACTCTGTTAAATACTTCTCTGAGAAATATGTATTTGGCTTGATGTACGCTTTTTGAATACAAATACACATTTTTAAATTTTAATCCTTGTGGTTCAAGCAGTAGGGTGAGTATTAAGTTTGTTTTACCACAACCTGAAGGACCACATATAAGGCATCTTACATTATTTGGTAATAATGTGCTGTGTTTGAAACTAGTGGAACCCTCCATTTTAACATCCCAGTCTTTAACTGATAAAGACGTGTTTTGTTTTTTAATCTTCATTTTGATGTGAGCATTCGAATGAAGTGGATGCTTTATTTATAAACTGAATAAAATGGGATCAACATACAGCAACAAGTTATTGATGAATCCACCAACTTGCGAAGAACTTAGAGGTGTACCAAAATCATTCCTCATAAAGTATTGTTCTGGATTGTTGCATTTATGGGAGGAACGCTTACCTGATCATCTACGTAGCGATATTGATATGCAGAAATACTTTGTATGCGTAAAACATCCAGTTAATTCTGATCCTAATGCAACTCAAATTGATTTACCCTATTATATTAGAATCAATTGTCCATATTGTGAAAAAGAAAAGGCACTGAAAGACGGTAAAAAAGTGACAAGATTTGAAAAAATAGATAACAGTTGTGATCAAGACTCTTCAAATGAATCGTCATCAGGTGATGAAAAGCAGCCACACATTGAATGTGATTGTGGTATGGTATGGAGTATACATTAAGGTACTGGTAGAAGTCTGGGTGCAATATAACGTAGTATAAAATACTTTGTTTCTAATTATTTTGAGAACTTTTCACGTGATACTTAACATGATAACACATGTGAATTCAGTCAGTAGGAAGCGGTATCCAACTAAAAGTGGAAGTGGTTTTGTGAATAAACTCATTAATAAATTACCGTTTGAACTACACTTGCCTGGTTACAACTATTGTGGTCCTGGTACTAAACTGGAAAAACGTCTACATCGCGGTGATAAAGGTGTTAACCTGTTGGATGAAGCGTGCAAGTTGCATGACATTGCTTATTCTCGGAGCCAATCAATGGAATCGAGGCATAAGGCTGATTTAGAATTAGCTACTGCAGCAGAGAAACGTTGGCGTGAAGCACTCAATTTTTCCGAACGATTGGCAGGTCTAGCTGTTAATAAAGTAATGAAATACAAAGTGAAACATGGTATGGGTATACCCATCTCCAAGGTGATGAAAGGTGCTCGCGATGCTATCCGAATACAACAACAACTATTGAGGAAGCAAAAGAGACCTCTCAACACAAAAACGCTGCTGAGAGCAGCTGTAAAGGCAGCTAAATGCTGTGCCAATGGGAAAAAGATCAACACACCCAGAGTAATCCCATTACCCAAAAGGGGTGGATTTTTACCTCTTCTACCCCTACTTGGTGCTTTGGGTGCAGCGGGTTCCTTGGCTGGTGGTGTAACTGCAGCCGCGAAAAATATTATGGATTTAATTCATAGAAGTCCATCATCATCTTCACCGTCAACAGTTGGTAAAGGCATGTATCTGGCACCATACAAGAATGGTATGGGTCTTTATCTATCACCTTATCAGAGAAAAAACTGAATCACTGCCTCCCATCATCATTACCCAACCGACCTCTTACTGATCACGATATAAGAAGATGTGTGAAGCAATGGGGTATACCATATTTTCGTGGCGTGTTTATGAGAGATGATTTACCATATCATGAAGGAAAAAAACCCCACAAATGTGAAACCGGAGTTATAAACTTGGACAGATCTGTAGGAGAGGGTACGCATTGGGTGGCATACATAAAGAAAGACAATTATTGTGAATACTTTGACAGTTACGGAGACTTGAGACCACCTAAAGAATTTCTACAGTACATGAGACAGGGCGCTGCAGTTAATATCTATTACAATTATAATAATGTTCAAAAAGGAAATAGTTACAATTGCGGGCATTTATGCCTAAGTTTCCTGTTGAATGCTTGTAACACTTTGTTTTAAAAATAAATAAATAAGTAAATTACATGTAATTTGTTTCATTTCTCGTCTAGAACTGCCATAATCATGTCTTTCACAATCACGCTGAACAACAATGATTCAGTGTTAAACTCTTTTTTCTTACCACCTATAGAACTTGGAGATAATAATAATTTTGAATGTGCTTTAGTTTACCTAAAAACATTCAATTCTATACCTAATGTTGATAACAGTAACAACCTTTTTCACTATGGTAATGATAAAGTCATAGAAATACCAGTGGGTTCCTATGAACTTGATGACATATTTCGGTTATTGAATCATAGACTCTTGCTAGAATCCAAAGATGATCAAGATAAATTAATTGATATGGAAGCTAATACAAATACTTTAAAGTGTACAATTCACTCACCTTCATACGATATTCACTTTGAAAAAAAGAACAGTATTGGAAGTCTACTTGGTTTTTCAAAAAAGGTACTTGAAAAAAATGTGCTGCATATATCAGATAAACCAATTAATATACTAATCACAAACACTATAAGAGTTGAGTGCAACATAACTGAGGGTTCATTTGTCAACGATAAACCATCACATGTGATTCATGAGTTTTCACCTACAGTGCCACCTGGATATCAAATAATAGAGCGTCCCCCAAACCCAATTTATTTACCCTTGAAAGTTAATACTATACAATACATTCAAGTGCGCATAGTGAATGAACACGATAAATTGGTCAACTTTCAAAACGAAAATATATCCCTAAGGTTACACATTCGAAAAGCATTATGATTATTTATAAAAATGCAACTGGAGTGAATGTGACTCACAGTTCAAAACACGCTGTACTGGAGACAGCACCTCGACTTAAGCTTAGTAGAAGTGCTACTAATACTAATAAACATAAATTAAACAAAGAAAATATAAAATATCTTCAATCACTCGGGTTGCAAGTATGTGGTCCTCAATTTTAAATATCAATGAAAAGGTCACCTTTGATGATAGCATTGAAAGCATTGAATATCACCCCTATAACCCATACAATGAATCTTTTAAAAACAATGATGAGATCCGCATCTGTATAAATAGTCAAGATTTAATAGTGTTACCATGTGAGAGTCAGTTAATTATAGAGGGATCCATCGAAAAGGACTGCACTTTTGTCAACAACGCTCCAGCATTTCTTTTTCAAGACATTCGCTATGAACTGAACGGTGTTGAAATTGATAGAACAAAGAACTGTGGAGTAACAACCACTAAGAAAGGTTTACTCTCCTACAGCAAGTCACAGACCAACGTATTGGAGAACAAAGGATGGAATTTAGGCACCATCAAGGAGCATGAGGGAGACTTTAGCTTCACTATTCCTCTCTCACATTTGCTGGGTTTTGCCGAAGACTACAGAAAAGTGATTATGAATGCAAAACATGAACTGGTACTGAACCGATCCAGTTCAAATGTGAACTGTGCTGTTACTAAAGATGCTGCTAAGCACATCAAACTGGATGTGACCCGCATAGTCTGGCGGATGCCTGTTGTTAAAGTGTCAGATCGAGAGAAACTGCGTCTGTTGAATTTAGTTGAGAGCGATATACCTATTCCCATTGCATTCCGTACATGGGATTTGTATGAATACCCAGTATTACCAACAGCTCAGAAACATGTATGGAGTGTAAAAACAACAACACAGTTAGAAAAACCGCGATATGTCATTATTGGTTTCCAAAGCAACCGAAAAAATGAAGAAATGAAGGATATGAGCGTATTTGATCATTGTAACTTTTACAATGCTAGATTATACCTCAACTCGCAGTATTACCCATACGATTCATTTGCAGCTGATTTCGAGAAAGGAATGTATTCTGTACTTTACGAGGCATTCGTAAACTTTCAAAAATCATACTACAACCTTGAGAGTTCAAGCGTACAAAGCAATCCGAGTTATTTTAAAACTAAGACACCTCTGATAGTCATCGATTGTTCTAGACAGAACGACTCTCTTCATTTAGGAACTGGTGGTGGTTCAGCTGTTGACATCAAACTGGAACTGGAGTTTAAAAAGAATTTACCAGTTAACACAACCGCTTACTGTTTAGTTATAAACGATTCACTGTTCGAGTACAGCACATTAACAAAAGCAGTTCGTAAGTTGACAAGCTAATCAGTTGACTGTTGAACGCTGTTAAGGGAAGATGGATCCAACACCACCGTCTTACACTCCATCAATTCCAATGAATTATTGTGAACTGGCTGCAAGTACATACTACCTATCACCGAATGAAACAATCACTTATATGTCAACCTATCTGAAACAATCATCACATGGAGAATTAGAAGCCTTCGTAGATTTTGGTGGAGAGCTGCGACTGAGTCATCAACAATGGGAAAACTTTTTAAAAGAAAAGAATAATATCTCGAACTTTTTCCAACATAATATTGAGGGAACTTATCAACCATGGCTTTTTATAAGCAACGGTGGTATTTATCCTTTATTTGTAAACAGCAAAGAGTGTAAAAACATTGTTCGTTACATGGAGTGTGTAAATGTGCAAATGAATAACCTTAAGAAACTCAAAGCCCACTATGATAACCGTATAAATTTCTTCAAAAGGCAAATGAAATTCAGCAAGCCCAGAAATATGGATGAAGCCCTTACTATTGTAAATAACTGTTATGATGAGAAATCTATTGTTGATTGTGAAATTAAGTGCTTCCTGTTAGAATATATATTTAACTGGTATCTTATCAATTAAATAAATTATTTTTTCAGTATTTTTTGTTTAAATACGTACTTAGAAACCAACTTTTTAAATGTATGTGGTGTATTGTTCCTTATAAAGATATAACATCACCAGGGGAATGAATAATAATAATAATTAAAGCACATTATAATGTTCTGTTTCATAGATACAAGGGCTAACTAGAAATAAAACATAGTATCCTTTGAAATTAAGCAATGTAATTTAATTAAATAAATACTCACATAAAAGCCCAATAAGGTTCTACAATTGTACAGGGACATAAAAACATTCACTTAAAGAATACCTACTGACAAAAATGAAAAATTCTGTTACAACAAAACTGATTGCTTATACATAAGTTTAAAACATAGGAATCAACAGTTATATATCAACTAAACTCTTTAACATACTATATTATGAACAAAAACATTTCATTAGTGATTATCTAATAACTAAATACTTAATAAAGTAAAATAAGGTTCTAAAATTCTAAAGTAATATAAAAACAAAAAAGTATTTAAAGTATTTCTGGTAATAACAACAAATCAATTCAGTTACTCATAACAAAACTAATTGTTCACATATAAAAAGATATATAGAAATCAATAGGCTGACATCGATTGGACTCTATATAAAATAATATTTATCAATATCAGTATGTCCTAATGCCAAAGTTTGATGCGGTACGTCTGGTATGGGAAACCTCTTATCATCATAATTTTTTAACGCTATTTTATTGATAGTTTGAGTATGTACTTCATGTCGATTGCTGCGAATTACATACATCTTTCTATATTGTGCTGGCGAACTCACCTCAGATACACATTTATAATAATCCTCACCAGACACATCATTAGCAACGACATTTCTCCTTATACCCTTTATTTTCTTAATGTTTCCATCATCCGCTTTTTTCACATAATAACATTTTGATCTGACCCCAATAAATTCAGTGATAATCTGACCGTTCACTTCATCCTTCATCAAACCAATGACCTTTTTGTTCACCTGAGGGAACCCATATACATTATCCCTAGGTAAATCTGAGGTATCGAATCTCTTATCTAGGTCTGCTTTGATATCCTCGTAAAAGTTTTCTGTTTTGATTTCATAAATAAAAGAGTCGGTATCTGTGTACAATAATTGTAATTTGTCAACATTATATTTTGGAAGCATAAAGTCATAATGGAATTCATATATGAGGGTTTTACTTAGTTCTAAAACTGAAAAACCTATGTAAATAGGCTTATCGTAAGTTACCTTGTTTTTATTCATTTGTATGATTGTAATGTCATCGCCAATTATCGCCGAACTATGAAAATTTAATCGGCTGATTAAAGCGCGCGCTCCTAACCGCTTACCCTGACTCTCCCAACTACTAACGATTCGAACATCTAATCGTTTCTCAACGTTTTCCATGGTCTTTCCGAAAACCGCATTATTCATCAACTTGTAAAAGTCTTTCTCAAAGGAGTTTGATGCCAACATTCGTTTTTGCGTATTTAAATCTATATATGGTCTTAGCCATGGTCTTTGGATGAACTCTAGGATGCGGTGAATTCTTTTTAATATCAAGCCATGTGTTATAGCTTGTTGTAAATTTACATAATGAATCACATAGTGACTTTTATCTTCTAAAGTAGCCAACAATTTACATGTTTTAGTTTTTCCTATTGAGGGGACCTTATTCTCAGGACAGAACGGTAGATCATTATGAAGGTTATGCAAGGTTGATGGATATTCTAAATCTACTTCTAAGAAATAGCCTTTTTCACTATCTGAACTTATCTCACTTAGGTTAAAGTTATTGATATCATGTTCGCTTAACCACCTAAAGTCCTTATATGGTAGATATTGCGACATGGCCCAACCATACAAATTATTTGCATCCAAAAATTGGATGTACTTGGATTCCTTGTCTGGATCATACCCACTCATATATTTATTATTCGCAGTAGAATATTTTTTGTTACATTGACTAAGCCCACCTCGAATGCCTCTGCTAATAAATTTAATCATTGATAGATCAGTGAGAAGTTCCAGCTCTATTCCAGTATGTTTGAGCATCGCATCCCAACTGAGTCCTGGCGCAGTGAAATAATGCGCAGGATCTAGCTGAAATGTCTTAAGACAGACCTCTCTAAAGTTTTCAAACACATCAGCTAATAGCAAAACATCTGTTTTTAAATAAATATCACTATATTCTCCGAGTGTTTTTACTTCAAAGGTGTTCCAAACTTTCTGTGCGTGCTTATGATCCTCATCGGTAATATTATAATTTGTTAATGAGCTATAAAACGCTTCTTTAGTTGGCAGTGATTTCTCTTCTAGCTTTTCCCAACTATCTACATACTCATATGGAAAAACACCTTTTCTACATAACAAGTCTACTTTATCAGAAGGAAAGTTTGAGATGATATTATTTAGCTGACTCTTTAGTAAATTTTTCGCCAATTTGTCTAAGGAGGATGCCATAAATCTTAAAGAATCTATAAATCTAAGTTCTACGCCTAAGCCGGGGCTCTTAATTGTAAAGGAAATAAAATTTTCCTTATTTTTCGGAATTATATTTACATTATCATACTTTCGCAATGATTTTATTATGAAATGTGAGTCATAGCCGCTAAGGTTATGCATCACTATAGGAATTTTATTATAAATTTTATAATTTACATTACAGTTTGAATGCGCTGCTCCCCTGAATCGCCCCGTTAAATGATCATGATCGTGAACTCTATCCTTATCCAGTTTCTTACCACAGATATGACAATTCACCGCTGTTTGAAACTTTTTGATCTGCTCATTTGTCAAGGGCTGCATTGGAACTGTCGTTTTCATAGCTGTAGCGAAGGGTACTAACTCTTCTTCTAAAGATTTTAGAAATTCTTTGGCACAATCTTCACCGCGGCGTAAGACGAATTTGGAAAGTGAATCATCATAAGAGCATTTGATGAAGTAGCCGAAACTATATGGTTCATGTAATTGATAATTATATGTATATGATGAGCTGCTGCTTGGAGCACATGAAGCTACTGGCTTGAGAAGGGTCTCAAAATCTGCGTAAACCACAACAGGCGCCCTCATCTGGGTATAGTAATTTTTAAATTTCAGTATATTCTCCCCCTCGCTCGGTATGAATGTTGTAACATGTGAGCAGTCATGCTTGGTATGTTCTATGTATTTATTCTCATCTGAGAATGTCAGTAGGCATCCATCACAAATAAACATTCGGTGTTCATGCTTCGAAGTCTGGTTTCTAATCAGCCTACTCAAGCTCTTGATCCAACAATAGTGATGCTTTTGCCCATCCTCAACGAGGAGTAGATTTATATGTTTATCACGCCTATTCTTAGTGTGATATATAGGTCCAGTGATTCTCTGCTCACTGATTTCAAATACATTAACACTTATGTTATTCAATGCTTCGAAACGTTGTATTCCACACAATGACATGGGAAATGATACCCCCTCTAATTTTAAGACATTCTTGTAGTGGGGATATGATGATACCCTTTCCCCATGTTTATCTGCTGGGTACAATGCGCTAACCACTGCCCACGCGAAGCATGCGTTATCCTCATTTTTTATATTTACACAAGCGCGCTTACCTTGTACCCACTTGGGTAGTGGTACATAGCTAGATCCTTTGAGTGATGAAAACTTGTTAATATTTATTTCTAAATACTGAACCTTCTCAATGGACCATCCGCTATCTCTTTCCTGGAACTCATCAGCCTTGGCACAAATTTCCTCGATGAATAAATTATATTTCTGTCCGATGTCAGCATCTATAGGAAACACCTTGTTCTTTGTATTGAATGATTTTATTTCTTCCTTCTTATCATCAGCATCACAAAGATCTCCTTGCTTTGTATAAAGTGCAAACAGTTCTAAATTAATTTTTACGGCGCTTCCCACCTCTGAAAGTTTCTTCTCGATGAGATTAACAACCCGCTGACGCTCGTTTTCTAAAAAATCTTCTGGAGTGAGATGATGTTTTTCCGAAAAAAGTCTATATGATATTATTCTACTTTTATATGCTGAAGCCAATATCTCAGTCCAATCATCATATATCTCACACCTCTGGTTCCGTTTATGGACTGCGCTTCTCAAGTGGTTGTGTAGGGATATGATATCCACATTACATAGTTCACACCTCTGCTTCTTGATAGGTGGTTCACCGTCATTATCATCATCTCCTCCACGTTTACCACCGCCCACCTTACAAATTTTCATGTGTCTGTTAAGGACATCTGGACGTGATAATGTTTTATCACATTGCAGGCACTTTATTATATTTCCTTTTCGTTTTTTGCAATATTCCATATGCCGCTTTTTATTATAATTCAGCGTAAACTTCTCACCACAATATTCACAATCAAACATTTTTAAGTATTAGACGATTCGAGAGAGAATCAGACACTTCAATTACTCCTTAAGGAATACGTAATAAAGCGGATATTCTGTGCTTTTATAGTATTCACACCCACAAACCGCCACTACACTGAATGCATATTATATTTGCGTTCACTGCACCATTAGATGTTTAATTAAAGAGACTGATTCACCTTGCCCTATAACTCACTGACACAATATGCAAATGCAAGTCAATCAGCTTAGTTAGTACAGTCGATTACAATAATTATAAGTTACGAGCTACACGAAATAAGTTTAAAGTTATCTCGAAAAAATCTGGCTAGATTAATTTATTTTTTTGGTAGATTTGTAGGTTTATCGGTCATCTTTTTAAATAAACTTTAATTGAACTAGTATAAAAAATATTGATAAATGTTTGACAAAAAATAAAATTATAACCTGCGAGTCTAGATAATTGAAATTGTAATCGACTGTACCAATGATAATAAATAATACTTCAATTTTCTGTTTAGAAAGGTAAAGTTGCATGCAAAAGTGTGTACATATTTTAATGTTCTACCAACTATGTTTATCCATTATTTTTATTATTATTTAATACGTTAACCAAACTTCATGCATTTTACTGTAAACTGTTATTTGCATTATGATAAACTTCCTTCATTTAAGTTTAAAAGAAACAATTCATAGGTATTGTTGCTTAGGTATCTAGAGAATTAGTAATATAATTTTGTACCCAACTGTACATTACAAAGTAAAGGGTTCTTCTTAGTGTCAAGCATTAATCTTTTATCGCATTCAAGGTTATTTATAACGTTTGAAATGAATAATATTTTCAACTAAAACATTTCATTTCTGTCTAAAATATCTTGTTGGACGTTCGTTACTAGCTTTTGCCCGCGGTTTCGCCCGAGTGAATATAGTTTTTATGAGTGTAGATGTTTGAGTCGAAGCTTTTGTCATTTATTTCAGACTCACACTTGACCAATGTTATTATTTTTTGTTTAACTTCAGATTAGTATACTATAATAACAAAAAGTTTTACGCTTTTATGTAATACCGTTTTTTTTAAGCTAAAAATAAGTATAAAAAACACTGGTTACGTATTTTATATTCTTTTTCTAATTTTCAGTATTTGTTGTTATAGCAGCAATAAAAATACACATTCTGTAAAAAAATCAACTATCTACCTATTACGGTTCATGAAATACAGCCCGCTGACAGGCAGACAGACGAACAGACAGGAGGCTTCGTAATAGAGTCCTTTAACGGAACCCTAATAATGTGTTCTTAGCCACCCTTAACATTTGAGTGCAGGTAATCGGTTAATTGGATTAACCTTAGGAACAAACAGACAAACAGAGATACTCACTTTTAGATTTATATGTATCAGTAAGGATTAATTACTGATGATAAGTTCATGATGACGTTCATTAGGTGAAACAAAATAACCTACATAGCACACAGAATCGTTAAATTTAAGAGAGCTTGTTATGTATAGCTCATAAAACAAATACTTAGTAGGTTGAGAAAATAAAGTTCTGGAGTAACAACTGCATACTATCAGAATATCTGAAATAACCTCATAAGCGTACAAAGACGGATGTCAGCGTAATTATTTTTCTATATTTCAATTTTTTATTAAGACTTCATTCCGCAACACCGCTGCCGATGCCGATGCGCTGTCCATGCATTTTGTATGTCCGTCTATCTATCTCTCAGTAACCCCCTTTACACATACTATAACATAATTAATAGAAGAGGAGGAAATCCGCGCAGGCGTAGTCATAGGCGGTGGCTAGTTATAACCCGCTACTACCCACAAACATACGTCATAATCACCCATGTATATTAATATTTCAATAATAACGTCATAAGGTATCGCGGTCGAGTGGTTTAGTACATCTACCTAACTCAGAGAGCGTGGGTTCGATCCTCCTCAAAAGAACTTTTTTTGTCACACCTAGCGTCATCTATTACATGTGGACAATACATAATTTTTTATCTTTTTTTTTTTTTTTTTTTTTTTTTTAATTAGCGTAGAATTATTTTTAAACGATCACGTGTCCCGCCCCCGCCCCCGCTAACGTTGCACGTCACTTGACCCGCCGCCGCCGCCGCCACCGTCATCGAGTATGATGTCATACTCATACTGCTCGCTGATTGGTCATCCTCATCCTCTGGATTAGAACCGCCATAAACTATCTACTGGACTATGCTATTTTTACCGGATAAAAAGTAGCCTATGTCCTTCCCAGTGACACAGGCTACCTGCATGCCAAATTTCATCTAGATTGGTTAAGGTAATGAAGCGTGAAAAGGTAACAAACAAACAAACACATTTTCACATTTATAATATTACTAGCTGTCCCGGCGAACTACGTACCGTCTTACATTACATTGCACTGCCCTACCCTACCCTACACTACACTACACTACAGTACCCTAACCTACACTACTGTACCCTACACTACACTACCCTACCCTACACTACTCTACCCCACTACTCTACCCTACACTGCACTACCCTACCCTACCCTACCATACCCTACCCTACACTACCCTAACCTACACTACACTACCCTACCCTACACTACCCTAACCTACACTACCCTAACCTACACTACACTACCCTAACCTACACTACCCTACCCTACCCTACATAAGAACCTTCTCCTGATAATAACAAACTCGACAAAAAAAGAATTTGCGAAATCGGTCCAGCCGTTCTCGAGTTATGCGCTTACAAACACATTTTGCGATTCATTTTTATATATTAGACTATAGCTATCCCGGCGAACTACGTACCGCCTTACATTACATTACACTGCCCTACCCTACACTACACTACCCTACCCTACACTACCCTACTCTACACTACCCTACCCTACACTACACTACCCTACCCTACCCTACACTACCCTACCCTACAACTCTACCCTACACTACACTACCTTACCCTACACTACCCTACCCTACACTACTCTACCCTACACTACACTACCCTACCCTACACTACCCTACCCTACACTACCCTACCCTACACTACTCTACCCCACTACTCTACCCTACACTATTCTACCCTACCCTACACTACCCTACCCTACACTACTCTACCCTACACTATTCTACCCTAACCTACCCTACATACACTACACTACCCTACACTACACTACACTACCCTACCCTACACTACCCTACCCTACCCTACCCTACACTACCCTACCCTACACTACACTACACTACCCTACCCTACCCTACATAAGAACCTTCTGACAATAACGAACTCGACAAAAAAAGAATTAGCGAAATCGGTCCAGCCGTTTTAGAGTTATGCGCTTACCAACACATTTTGCGATTCATTTTTATATATTGGATAGTAAGGATACTTGATACACGTCATTAATTCGTACCCACCTTTGACTTCGTTATTGATGATTAATGTCCGGCATCTACTATCCTCCTACTATCTAATTATAATAATATTATTTCATACTTTTGAGTAAATTTCATTTTGAAGTCGGTTTTTACTTTTTTTAACTTATTTTTATTTTCTTTATTTTTAGTGATATTGCTATCAATTTAACAACGTTAAACCCAATCAACCAACCGGCAATAGGAACCATCAAATCAATCAAAATGCATGTGTTTCATTAAGGGCTTGTGCACAAATCACGTGAGGTTCGATAGGGGGGTCACGAAAAAATCACGACAGATCACGGGGGGGGGGGGGGGGAGAGGGGGGGGGTATAAAGAGACCTGTATAATATTTTTTACAATGAACGAACAGAAAAAAAACTACCACATGAGTAGATAGTTTTTCTCGCTTTCATTAAAAAATAAATCTTCACTTGTTAAATACTTCAAAATAGCAAGTCTATTTAACGAAATTTTGGCGCGCTTGGCCTTGACCGCGCTTGACCCCGCCCGCTGTATACAATAGGTACTATTAATCTTCAAATTAGGTTGAATTTTAAAAAAAGATTGTGAGGGGGATTTTGGGGCGGGGGGGGGGGGGGGGGTAGCGAAGTACCTCACCAAATATCACCAGGGGGAGGAGGGGGTCAAAAAGTAGCAGAAAACACCTCGCGTGATTTGTGCACAAGCCCTAACAGATACAAATTCCTGTAGTTCCATCATCATCTCAACAGCATGAATCATGCATCATCAGCTCATCGGAATAACCTGAAAGAATACAACTATCGGTCTATTTATTTATTTGATTTTTCAAATTTGGTTCGAGTAACATAAACTCATAGTGTGTTAGTAGACTTATAGACAATGTTAGTAAAAATAAAATAAAATGGAGATACAAATAATATTATTTCTGATTGCGTGTGACCTGTCGGTGTCGGTGTCGGTCACAGCATTTCAATGTATACGGACAGTCTGCCCTGTCCGCAATCATCATTAGGACGCTGTTGGAGCTGGCGCGCGCCCTGCGCACCCTGCGCACCCTGCGCACCCTGCGCACCCTGCGCACCCTGCGCACCCTGCGCACCCTGCGCACCCTGCGCACCCTGCGCACCCTGCGCACCCTGCGCACCCTGCGCACCCTGCGCACCCTGCGCACCCTGCGCACCCTGCGCACCCTGCGCACCCTGCGCACCCTGCGCACCCTGCGCACCCTGCGCACCCTGCGCACCCTGCGCACCCTGCGCACCAGAGACGCGCATCTCTTGCGCATTACTGCATAAAAACAGTCGATGCCGAGGCGCTGCAGCGCCACGGCAGCCCCAACATCCCTAAGCGCATTGTTATATTGGACCCGGAGAGCCCCATACGATTTTTGAGTGTAGCTCACCCATAAGTTGCACGTATAAAAAAATGTACAGTAGGCTCGGAATAGGGATTTTTTTACTTCCGTTGAGCATCGTGCAAACCTGCAGGCGATCATATTCGCTCTTACACATAAGGCTCTCCGTTCCCTTTCAATGTCATCATCGTCTTTGAGGCCGGCTGTAAGTAAATGCCCGAGGTATTTAAATTCATCTACGTACCTACGTAAAATATTTGAAGAATTATCCTCTAACTCCTAACCGTTAAGGAGTTGTACCATCCTTCATCAGCTCATCAACATGAGATGATGACTACCAGACGCAAATAGTTAAATAATTTTATAAAATACATGAAACACGTATAACGTGCCTATAAAATTTGAGGGTTGCCCTCGATTCCCCTGGGATCCCATCATCAGATCTTGATTTGGTGACAATGCGACCCCCTCGGGAGTATACTCTTTCGAATAAAAAAAGAATTTTGAAAATCGGTTCACAATCGGCGGAGATATCGGGTAACAAACGTATAAAAAACATATAGTCGAATTGAGAACCTCCTCCATTTCGAAGTCGGTTGATTAATTAAATAATCGATAGTAAGAGTTAATAGTAGGCGGCCATCTTGATTTCCTTCTGCCGGCTCCAGTTGCCGTGTGGAAGGGCAGCGGAGTGCGGAGGTACTCTATTGGGATGTGCCTCCGCAGCTGGCGCTCGGGCGCTGGTTCCCGCGACGGGCGCCGGCAGGGGAGGCGCGTCCTAATCCTCATCACTGCGTTTCGCTTTGTTCCGATAGACAGGCTGCCTAATGAGGTCATGCGTTCGCAGAACGACCTGTCGTACTTCGTGGGCTTCATGGTGGTGATCCTGCGCTTCTTCACGATCACGGGCAAGCACACCACGCTCAAGATGCTGATGCTGACGGTCGGCGTCAGCGTATGCAAGAGTTTCTTCATCATATTCGGCATGTTTCTGCTGGTGTTCTTCTACGCGCTCGCCGGCACCATCGTGTTCGGCAACGTCAAGTATGGCGAGGGAATTGGCAGGCTAGTAACACTTTATAGCGTTCCTTACTTCACGCGCGTAAACAATGTGGAGTTTTACAGTTAATCAGAATCATACCAATTTATTAGAAAATACTATTTAAAAAATGGTTTATTTACCAACAACATTGGTTGCCAAGTCAACAATATTGGTTGCCAAGACAACCAAAACAAACAAAAAGACAAAAAAGATTTGATTATTTGCACAAGATAATCGAAACTCTTTTCTTACACCCGTAACCACATCAATTAATTATTAATTTGTTCATATTTTAAACACAATTTAAACCGGATTCACTTTAAAAAAAAACTTAGACTAGTGTAGTCTGAACTTAACAAATCAGAAGTGATTTTCGAATTAAGATTAAGAGTTCACAACCCAGTCGCCGCTAAAACGGCAGAGGAGCTTCGCACAAAACTAGATGATCTTTTAACCTCACCTGACTGTCCCATGCCTACAACTATCAGCCCAAATGACTTCCCTACGGACGGACATCACCGACATTACTAAATGTTTAAAATAATCCTGCTTAAATACTTTTCCCATTCGTGGAACAATATCCCAACATATGTTTCCCATATTCAAAATATAATATGCCTCATCGATTGACCAGGACTTTAGAACAACTCTCTACACTTAATTCACTTTCCAGCGAATTTTGACATCTTAAAGCTAAATACCACACACTTATCAACACACCCCAACAATCTGTATATCACTCCACGTAATCGGTAATTAACAACACACCTCCCCTTTCTTACTTTGATACTCTTAACACAAAAACTAATATATATTGGAGAGCACAATTTCTTCGCGTTCAAAGGCGATGGCTGCCCAAGAGATTTTATACAAAGGATAGAAGAGTTTGCTTCATAATCTTAATCATTTATTGATATACAATGTTTACACGTCAATTTCGTCAGTCAATGCAAAAATAGTAATAATATATCTTAATGTAAAATAATTAGTTATCAAAAGATAATGTTGTTTTAAATTAAAAAAATCATCAAAACTGTAAAACATGTGCTCGAGAAGCCAACGCTTTAACTTTGCCTTAAAGCTTGCCTGTGTGAGAACTTCAGTGACATGAGCCGGCAGTTTGTTGTAGTGTAGACTGATGGCCGCAACACATGAGTCGTCTTACCGGACTTAGCGAGTCTACGCCGCACCGGCAGGAGCCTGTCCACGTGGCGGTGGTTGCGAGTGTGCACATCCCTCGGTGTCACGTACTCGTGACGATGGTTGTACACATACACAGCCACCTGAAGGATCAGTAGCGAGGGCAGTGTAAGGATTCCTAAACTTTGAAAGTTAGGCCTGACAAGTGTAGCGCGACACCTGCACTATCGCACGCACGGCCCTCTTCTGCATCCGGAAGGCGCGCTCCCAATCGGCTGCGCACCCCCACAGCTCCATCCCGTACTGCAGGAGCGACTGTGCCGTCGCGAAATAGCTGGACCTCACCATCTTCCTCGGGACCACCCAGTAGAGCCGCTTCTGTGCGTAGTGTACCAGAGAGCACACTTTTTAAACATATCTTTGACCTTCTTTCGGGAATCGCTTTAGATTGGTTCAGAGCCAAGAAAGAGACTAAAAGATTGGCAAACAAACAGATTGACAACAGCAAACAAAATCCTAATGAGAAATTTATTATCTATATCTCTTACATGGAATCTTTATTTTCAAAATTACATGAAAATTATTTCCGAAATAGAAAAAAATAATTAAATATTTTACGGAATTGATATTCCGATTGATAGAACCTAATACAATTAAACTACACCGTATATACCCGAATATCCATTTAGTAAAACTATCTATGGGGTAAAAAACCAACCTTTACCCCAAAAATTGCCTATCTTCGCCTGCCCAAGATGTCGGATAAATTCACATTCCCTTGCCATGTGTAAAAATACACAAAAAGTTTGTTATAGATGTGGCTGAAAAGACGTCACATTTCCCCATTGTCCTAACTGTCACAAGTCGAATTCAAAAAATTAATTAAAGAGGAGATTAAACACAATCTAAATTCTAATAATTATGATCAAAAATATTGGACTGATTGGCTTAATTATATAAAACATTTTTTTATTCAAATAATCTCCTTTTTGAAAATAAACAAGACTCAATACGAGCATACTTAAATATTAAAGTTAACAAACTTATTTTAAACGGTTTATTAGATAGTGGCAGTTCCATTACGAGTACCATTCTCGGTAAGGACTCGCACAAAATTATACTTAGGTCAGGTCTCTCACTACGGAAGGACCAACGTATCTTAGGTACCGTAGCTAACGGTCAAGCAATCAAATCTATCGGAATGATTTTACTTCCAGTAATTTACAGTAATAAATTTTCTATAATTACTGCCCACTTAATACCAGATGTTCATGAATCTTTAATTTTTGGCATTGATTTCTGGAAAACATTAACATTTTCTCCCAGCATATTTTGCAACATTAACACTCACTGTAGCTCACAAAACGACAACTTTCTAGTTTATTCAACTTCCACTAACCTTCACACTTATTAGAACTTAACAAAACGCAACAAGAATTATCCAACTTAACAATAGAAAAGTTTAAACAAATTTCTACCGAAATTGAACCGTTAGGAAAAACTCACGTTGCTGAACATTCGACAGCGATGCTGCCGTTTATCGCCCGACAAACAAAAAGCACTAAAAACAGAGGTCGATGAGATGCTAAAACTAGATAGTAATCCAGCTTTGCGAAAGCCTATGGCTTAGCCCCGTCATTGTAACTCCTAAAAAACACACATAGGGTTCCGTACGATCATGCTAGATGGCGCTAGTACAAAAGTTTCCAGCCCATCATACTAGATGGCGCTAGTTTCTTCGTTTAAAAAATAGCTATTTATGCAACTGTTGCATAATGAGGGGTATCTAACACGAGTGTGGTTTATGAAACGAGCGCAGCGAGTTTCATAAAAGTATACACGAGTGTTAAATACTAATTATGTACCAGTTGCATACAATAGTTTATCTACACTCATACAACAAATTTAAATTAAAGACAAAATAAAGTAATCATTTCATAAAAGTATACACGAGTGTTAAATACTAATTATGTACAGTTGCATACAATAGTTTATCTACACTCATACAACAAATTTAAATTAAAGACAAAATAAAGTAATCATTGTTTATTGTAATAATTATTGACATTTTGTATGGTACAATTATTAAAGGTTATCAGACATTTTACTGGGTTTTTAGTAAAAAAACTTGTAATAACGACTTACTTATTACAACGAATAACGAATTACATATTATACAAACTGCATAAGGAAAAATACAAACGTTAATGGCGCGAAAATAAATTTGCAGTAATATCGCACCGCGCATGCGCGCCGCCAAGGTTGCGTTCCGAAACACGCTAGTGTGCTCAAATAGCAAGCATCTGCGTAAAAATTAAAAAAAAACTTCATTTTGTTACAACTTTGCGATAACGAAATGAAATTTGTATGGATCCTTAGTCACGGCTCCATCGAAAGGTATATCATTTGCTTAGCGTTTCTGATAAGTAAATGAAGGATTTACGACATGAGTGTAGATAAACGTTTTTTTTTGTATGAAGACCCCTCTTTTTTGACTTTTTCTAATATTTAGTATTTGTTGTTAACGCGGCAACAGAAATACATCATCTTTGAAAATTTCAACTGTCTAGCTATCACGGTTCATGAAATACAGCCTGGTGACAGACACACAGACAGACGGACGGACGGACAGCGAAGTCTTAGTAATATGTTCCCGTTTTTACCCTTTGGGTACGGAACCCTAAAAAGATGGTACTTGGCGCTTCTGCGTGGACAGCCGAAAATTATATAGCATATCTCGCAAAGACGCTTACAAATTATATAGCTTATCTCGCAAAGACGCTTACAAATTATATAGCTTATCTCGCAAAGACGCTTACAAATTATATAGCTTATCTCGCAAAGACGCTTACAAATTATCTTTAATTTCAGATATCTTAGATAACTTAAAGAATTGTAAAGATTTATACTCAATGGATATAGCCAAAGCATTTTGAGAAATTCTATTACGAAAAGAAGAGCGTCCTTAAACGGCATTCCATGTTCCTGGTCGTGGCATGTACCAATTTAAGGTAATGCCATTCGGTTCAACTAACGCTCCGGCAACTCAGCAAATATTTTTAGTTAATCTTCACTCTGTCCTTATGTTAGATGACAATATTTATCTACTCTCATATCGTAAAGTTTGCATTATCAACTTCAAAACGAGTTTATATTGGCATACTTTATAAAATACCGTAATAAAAAAAAATACATTATAACATTATTTTGTTAGAGAAATAATGTTATAATGTATTTTTTTTTTCTATTACGATACAAGTTAAACCAAAGAGATAATATCACCAACGAAGTTCAATATTTTTTTTTTTTATTGGAACGCACATGCGGTTCGCGCCATTTTTATAGCAATACAAAAAGTTTTCATTCCAATTTTTACTTGTCTGTGACAGCGCCCGCTTTAACGTATGCGCGGTGATGTGTTGGTTTTTCATTAAATTTTGTTGTAGATACTGAATTTCGTGGATAATTTTCATTCTTGTTTAAAAATGTCTGAGATCAGTGAAAGCATTGTTTTTACCTGTCTGGGACACCGTCCGCTTCAGTGCAAGCGCGGTGATGCGCTGGGATTCAGCGCTATGACACGTTTTGTGTAGGTAGGTACTTACTGAATTTCGTGGGATTTTTTTAACTTTGATCTTTGTATTTTGGTTGATTCAATCCCAATGTATGAGATTAGATAAAGTAGTGTATGAAACTGCACATAATTTGGTCTTAAAACACTCGTATTTTAAGAACCCTTATTATGCAACAGTTTCATAAACTACTATTTTGTTACTAAGATGATATCGTTATAGCTACACCAACATTCGAAAAACACGTTGACTTACCGACTAAATTGAACTCTAAACTTTCTTAAGCTAACATTACAGTCAACTTTCCAAAATGTTCTTTCTTTAGAAATGAATTCAAATATTTATGTTACATGTGGCGACATCTGCAGTACCCGCCACTAACAACTACGTTGCCACAACTCAAGACTGAACCATCGGTCATACTATAAGGAAAGTTGCATCTTCATCTCGATAAATGGGATCTACAACGCACTATCAACATTTCCTTGCTCATAAGCATATATACAAGTACCAACCACACACGGTTGGTCCACGGCCGGACCCCAGGCACAACACCTCGCCTGGCGGAGATATCTCCCTTTGTTCTCGTCATGTAGGAGCAAATTCGTTCCTACATACATACTAAACCACGACGGCTTACATACTGACCCTTCTAAGGTTCAAGTAATTTTAAATATACAAACCCCTAAAACTGTCAAAGATGTTAAAAGATTTCTTGGAACTACCGGATAATATAGACGTTTTCTCCCCAATCTTAGTACTTCATCAGCTCCTCTGAAATGGACAAAGCTTTCAAAGCTATTAAGCAAGCGTTAGTTAGTACCCCAATACTTACCTGTCCTGATTTTATCAAACCATTTGCTGTACATTGTGATGCATCAGCTTACGGTATGGGAGCAATGCTTACTCAAGATTTCAATGGTATCAAAAACCTATAGCTTATATGATCAAATCCTTAACAGGTGACCAAAGGAATGATTGAATTACTGAACGTGAATTGCTTAGTGTGATTACAGCCTTAGAACATTGGCGTTGTTATAGACCATGGTCAAAAATTTATAATATACACTGATCACTCTTCGTTACAATGCTTCTTACGTCTCGTTAACCCTACAGGTAGACAATCACGATGGTGCATCCGTTTCTCTATGTTTCATTTTGAAATAAAACAAACGTGTTTCTGAATATGTAGTACCCGATCAGATATCTCGTGTCACTCATATTAAAGCTATTAATACATCATTTAAACAATCTAAAGACACTTGGTACAAAACTGTATTTGACAAGTGTAAAATAAATCCGACTTCGACTCCAGACTACCTTATAAACAACAATAAACTATTAAAATATTGTCGCGCTGTTTCTGAAATTAATTCTAAATACAACTAGAAACTTGCAATTCCATCCGAGTTCAGAGTCTATTATTTCTGAAAACCATGGTTCACCTACTGCAACTCACTTTGGGCACTAGGAGGGATCAAAAAGTAGTGCGAACGACATACTCCTTGGTAAGAAAAAAAAATACTGGCAGGCATAGCTCAGATACATATTTGTAATATTAATAAAGAAAAAAATCTTCGATTCTCTTTTGTTTTTTTCTGAATGTAGTCATTTGTTTGCTTCGTGTCGGAACGTGTTCTCGGAAATGGAGAAAAACGTAGTGCGAGCCGTTATTCAATATCTCTATTTAAAAAAGTTAGCGACGCAAGAGATTCATTGCGATTTGGAGGCAACATTAGGAGAGTCTGCTCCGCCGTATTCCACTGTCGCAAGGTGGGCTTCTCAATTTCAAGTAGGGAGAACGAGCACGGAAGACGAACATCGTTGCGGCCTTCCATCGACGTCAGTCACCCAAGAAAATGTTGCGAAAGTCGAGAAAATTGTATTGAGCGATCGAAGAGTTACCATCCGATACTTAACTCAAGAAACGGCATTTCATATGGAAGTATTCAATCCATATTGAAACAATCTTTGAATATGAGAAAAGTCTCCGCAAGATGGATGCCGAGAATGTTAACCGACAGTCAGAAACAAAATCGACTTGACATTTTGAAGATATTATTGGACAAATTTCAAGAAGATTCTAAAAACTTTTTGTCTCGTTTCGTAACAATGCACGAAACATGGGTCCATAATTATGATCGCGAGACAAAACAGCAATCTTCGCAATGGAAACGGCCATCATCTCCGACCCCGAAGAAGTTTCGTGCCGTGGCATCGGCTGGCAAGGTTATGGCCTCAATATTTTGGGACTCAGCAGGGATATTGTTGATTGATTACCTGGAGCGTGGAACCACTATTACAGGCCAATATTATGCAGCTTTAATTCTATAATTTTAGTTGATTCAATTCATTGGGATTGAATCAACTAAAATACAAAGATCAAAGTTAAGAGTAAGAAAAAATCCCACGAAATTCAGTACCTACAACAAAACGTGTCATAGCGCTGAATCCCAGCGCATCACCGCGCTTGCACTGAAGCGGACGGTGTCACAGACAGGTAAAAACAATGCTTTCACTGATCTCAGACATTTTTAAACAAGAATGAAAATTATCCACCAAATTCAGTATCTACAACCAAATTCAATGAAAAACCAACACATCACCGCGCATGCGTTAAAGCGGGCGCTGTCACAGACAAGTAAAAATTGGAATGAAAACTTTTTGTATTGCTGTAAAAATGGCGCGAACCGCATGTGCGTTCCAATAAAAAAAAAAAAAATATGGAACTTTGTTGGTGATATTATTTCTCTATCAAAATAATGTTATAATGTATTTTTTTAAATTACGTTATTATGTTTATAAAGTATGCCAATATAAACTCGTTTTGAAGTTGATAATGCGAACTTTATGATATGAGAGTAGATAAATATTTTACTAAACTATTTTATCTTACCTTTCTAAGCGGATGATAATTCATTAAATAAGTCATTGTCCTAACTTATTAACTTTAACTAACGTCAATTAATTATAATTAAGGACTTTTATTTACTTTAATTGTCTTTAATAACTTATGACTTCATTGACTTTAACTTTGACTTAATATTTATTTAATTACTTACGTCATAACGTCATAAGGTGGACATGACGTATTTTTTTTTAACTTTGCGTTTTACGCATCGCAATTACACTGCGCCCTACCTGTATAAGGTACTTCCTTGTACATAACTTATCACCGTGCGGTTTTAGCGACACGCTAAAAAAGCCATAAGCTATTTCCAAGTTAGCGGATGTTGATTAACCCTCAATTAAGCCTACACCATTTATAAGTCAGTTCCTTGAGAAACGCTTTTTTTAAATATAAGCTTTCTCTATTAAGTCTTAGTTATAAATCCATAAATGGATTGTGACTTTGTAAAGTCCAAGTATTGTTCCCCAACACCACAGCAACGTTGGGGCAGTAAAGTTCTCAAGTGGCGACCACGCACTGAAAACGTACCGTAGGCAGGTCTCTCACTCGGTGGACCGATGACCTTGTAAAGGTCGCGGGATGCCGCTGGATGCGGGCAGCGCAGAACCGGTCGTCGTGGAAATCCTTGGGGAGGCCTATGTCCAGCCGTGGACGTCCTAAGGCTGGTATAATGATGATAAAAATCTTTAAATGTACCTACGCAAATTTGAACAGTGTACTTGGTACTACTGAAACCACCTTAAATATCTACTTACGCTGCAGGAACGAAACAAAATGAAATGCCACTGTGCACAAACTTAAAACTTGTTAAATCCAACTCGTCCGTTTTGCAGACGAGCGAACTTCAACTCGCCGATCCACAGCGTAGCGATGTTGTTCCGAATCGTGACAGGCGAGGACTGGAACAAGATAATGCACGACTGCATGGTCGCGCCGCCCTACTGCACCCCGGCGGACAACTACTGGGAGACCGACTGTGGCAACTTCACGGCCTCGCTGGCGTACTTCTGCACCTTCTACGTCATCATCACCTACATCGTGCTCAACTTGCTTGTGGGTCAGTACATTACATCTTTTATATAGCTATAGTTTGTATTGGTATTATGGTTACCCCACCCTACTGCACGCCGGCGCACAACTACCACAGTCTAAGAATCCATACAGTCGTCCAACGCCATTGATAATCGCGTCATCGCCGACATCACTAGTTACTGATCTCAGTACAAGGGTTGTCACAATACTTGACAATAAAATGAATTAAAATGCCATCACGTAGAAAAATGACTTCAATAGGGTAAAATCGATATTTGAAGGTATCTTAGATCTCTGATCAAGAATCCGTTGTCAAAATCACAAAATGGCGGCCATTTTGATTTTTTAATTACTGAACCGATTGCTTTCAACATCGATATCTGAAGCCGCCTGAGGTCACTAATCACGAATGTTCAGGATTGAAAAAGTGGACGGCATTTTGAACTTTTTAGTTACTGGAACAATTGCTTCCAAAATCGATACCTTAGTTCCCTAATCACGAAACCGTTGTCAGAATTGAAAAAAGTTGCCGCCATTTTGATCTTTTTAGTTACTGGACAGATTGAATCAAAAATCAAAATAATTTATTTTAAATAGGTGTTTACACACACTTTTAAATAGTCAAAAAAACTTATTGTATATTACAAATAATGTCATGATTCAGATTACAGTCTCGGGTAATGGTATTTGTTATAGATCCAACATATATATCTTTGTCATTTACATAATCTTTTATTTTATAATATCCTCTAGACTTCTAGAGCACAAGCACTTTTTGACATAAGTCTTGAATTTATTCTCTGACAAACTAGTTACATTTTCTGGAATCTTATATACTGCCCCACAAATGACTTTTTAACCTTACTTAGTCTCGAAATTAAATTATGCCTGTCACTGTTTTTAGGAAATAAATGCAAATTCTTACGAACGTACATGAATTTTAAGCTATTGAATAGCTTTTATCACGGGCTTGGAGGGGACCGAATCAAGAAATTTCGTAACAAAAATAAAACCTGAAACGGACACCCAAAAAAAAAACGATTGATTGATTGGCGATGGCGATAGCGATTGATGATGGCGATTGATGATGAACTTTTTTAGTGTTAATTTATTACAAAAAACATCCCGCGCCCCAAGGACTATATGGTATTGGTAAATACTGCATAAAAAATAAATAAATAATTATAATTGCATAAGTTGATAAAAAATGCTATGCAATAGCTTTAACGCGGCAGTCCCCGAGTGCCACACGTCTTTTTTCATATATAAATTGACTAGCAACAGTTAAAATTGAACTTATTCTGTTTAACTTTATTCTGTTAACTTATTCTGTATGTTTGAACTTATTCAGTAACGACTCACGTGATCGCATCTGATAGATTGCACGGATAGCTCTTTTCTGCAGGATGAAAATAGTTTCTATATCAGCCAAAGTAATATGCCATAAGATATTATACTATGGAAGTAACTAAAATACACTAGTCTCGCAGTACCCACATCCGTTAACTGTCTTATTTTCTTATCGGCTAATGCAACTGAACTAAGCCTTCCCGCTAAAGTTTCAATGTGTGGTCCCCATTGAAGTGAAACATCCAAAGTTATACCAAGGAACACCGTAGTATTACAAATTCTAATTTATTACTGTCTAGTATTACACTATTATTGATATTTTTTTTACATTTGGCAAACAAAATTTTATACATTTTGTTTTCTTAGCATTTAATAATAAGTTGTTCACAGTGAACCAGTTCAGTATCTTTGAAAGAGTGTTGTTTATTTCGTCAATTCGTTTTCTTTCCTATTATAAATAAGAGAAGTATCGTCCTAAAACAACATAATATTTGACAGATGTTGCACTATTAAAGGCAAATCATTTACTTTAACAAGGAAAAGAAAAGGCCCTAATTTGGAACCCTTGGGCACAACCATTTTCACTCTAGATCCAGATGAGCTCGTGCCATTCACTTGTACTTTTTGTGTTCTGTTCTCTAAATACGAATTAAAAAGACTGAGAGCCCCTACCTCTACACCATAATGCATTAATTTCATAAGTAATGTTTGGTGTTCAACACAATTAAATGCCTTAGATAAATCACCACTCCAATTGCATACTGCGATTCCTCGAAGGCATCATACTCGTATATGTTGCGAGTGAGTGCTACTCCTGCGTCGGTTGTTGATCGACCTTTAGTGAAACCAAATTTTTGGTTATGCAGAAGTTTGTTTTCTGTAAAATATTGTAGCATTTGGTTAAGCATAATCTTTTCAAACACTTTTAAGAACTGGCAGCACAGAAACTGGTCTGTAGTTGCCCGGATCAGTTTTTGAACCAGATTTATATAAAGGTATCACTTTATTAAGTTTAATGAGATCTGGAAAGACGCTACTATCAATGCTAATATTAAAAAGACAAGCTAAATATGGAGCTAAAGTAACAGTTACATTACTGATCAAGCTTACTGATAATTTACTGTATTTTGATCTAAAAAGCATTGCTACTGAAGATTTAATATAATTGAGTTAAGGAAATGCTTCAAGTTTTTGAGGTTCGGGCATTGCCAGCGCAACAAAATTGGTGGTGAAAGAAATATTTTATCCTTGAAAAAACTTAGCACGGGAACAGATGATGAGCAGCACACGGTGTTTAATCGACCTCGAAGATGAACGTACATAGGTTTTAGGTTGTAAGCTCAGATAAAAAAGCACGGGCCTGGGGAAACTGCTGTCGCGGCGTGTAGGCTGCCTGGTTAGGCCCTAAAACGAGACGAAGATCAGACCTCCATCTCGGCAAAAGTACACATTTACCACAAGGAAAACCTGAAAAAAAACATACCCCCAGATGGTGAAGAGGGCACTTTTTGTGTGGATTAACACTGGAACGTTTTATTAAATTCGCTTTTCTTCAAAAACAAAATAAATATTGAATTTTAAATAGAAAATCAGGACAATTTTCTTTGCCTTTTATGCGATGACAAAGTCATTTCCAAAAAATCAAAAGTATTAGTTCGGCGAATTTATAATCAATCAAATATAACACAAAGATGGAAGACAGAGAAATACCTAATACAGCCAAAAAAATATTATATTGTAGCCAAAGTGCTACAATACTAAATTTTTCTCGACCACTTTTTGGTGTTTTTAAGTGATATAAAGTACATTTTCTTCATAATCTCGTAGTCGGTTTTTGGACGAACCTTCTGTTTGTTCCTTTGTTGCTCGCAGGTAACAAGATAACCAACGTATTCACCTATATAATAATCAAACGATGCTGACAGTTGTTTGTTTGTTACAGCTATTATCATGGAAAACTTTTCGTTATTCTACTCCAACGAAGAGGACGCTCTACTCTCTTATGCCGACATAAGAAACTTCCAGAACACTTGGAACATAGTCGACGTCCACCAGAAAGGAGTGATCCCTGTGAGAAAGGTATTAATGTTGACATATTTTAATGATTTCATCACTACCTATCGTTTGTTGACTATTTACGCGACTTAAGGCTATTTTTTACCCGTCTGCGTAAAAAAAGGGTTATAGTTAAAAAAACTCCATCAGGACATCCGACGAACGCAGGCGTACCCCACGAGCGCTCCAGGCAGCCCTTGGTTAAATTGCTTTCCGAGCGAGATCATTTTACGAGCCCTTTGATCGTGCGGCCCTTTACCTGCGCCTACGCAGCCTCGCCTAAGGCTAGCTGCAATACTAGACATGTGCGCCGATGCCGAAATATTCGGCGGCGGCGCAGAGGTAAAATTTGGTCGGCGGCGGCGTAAATGGCGGCTTAAACGGCGTCGTAAATGGCGGCATAAATTACACAAAAAAAGGGAGAATCAAAATTTAAATTAATAAAAAATACGTTGTCATAAAAATTATTAAAAGTAAGAAATAAAACGTTAAAGTCGCAATCAAATATTGCACAAAATAGTTTGGTTTGGTAATTTGGTAACGAATACCTGCTGACAATCTTATCTTATATTTATGGCTTTTATGAGTAGGGGCTGCGTCGAAGCGACACTTTGAGCCAATGGAATCTTTTGTGTCTACCCTATAAGCTTTGCTCTCAAGTCTGCTTCAATGGAGCAATTCCAGCTGAGTGGAAGTTGCTTGTAGCCTTCCGGTTTCGGATAGTCATCTCCAAGGAGGCACATGCGCTACTGGCCAGAACATTGCAGTAACACAGTAAGTGTTCCATTGAATCTGTATCCACACAGGACTTGCAGGTCGGGTCATTCAATAGGCAGATTTTTCAAGTGTGCGTTTGTATTTTGTAGCAAAGTCAACGCTCCTGTTACCGCTCTGACACATTTCCTGCTGATACTCCAACTGTACTTGATTGCAACTGTGGTTACCTTACCGATGAAGAGCTTGAAATGTTTGAGACTATATGGACATATCAGTTTAGTTTTCGTGTCCAGGGACCCAGACCAGTTGCAGTTTCTTGTGTTCGCCCACCTTATTGAGGACCTTTAGACAATTTAGCAACAGCCCAGAGTCGACCTTGTCGGGCCTTAGCCGCCTCTGCTTGGATGTGTATTTGAAACGGCTTGAGATTTAGTAGCATTTATATAGATACAGTGGGTGTTGTTGGAAATGCTCCAGTGATTCACAGGCAAGTCAACCGCTGAAGTTTTGTTAGCGTTTGCTTAATGTACCGGTCGAAACCTTGGTCATCAGATACTGTGGTATTTAGGACGTGAAGATATTGCGAAGCTTCCCGAACGCTGCCCAGGCAAGTTGGATTCGACGATATCTCTTTCTTGAAGTTGGACCTACCTAACTGAACTGTTTGTCCCAGGTACACATATTCGGCAACAACTTTGAGCGTGCATAGAGCCTCCAACCTTCAGAGGAGTAGGGGCGACATACATAGTGGTTATCAGAGATTTGTTACCATAGATGGGTTATGCACTAACAAACAACATTTGAAAATCGAAGCCATTTACACACACAATGTTATAGGTAGTTCCCTTCTATTGCACTGAATGTTACTAAGAAAAGAGATGCCAATTGGCATCTTTTTTTTGCTTCACTTTTTAGACGCATGTAACCTATCTACCTCCCCTTATATATAGCATATCTCTGGTGGTTATTCATATAATATCTCCGCAAATACAAGCGTTCGCGAGTGTTTTTTACGGTCATAAACTGAGAAGTGTAGCTGTGTAGCGAATCGAACCTGCAGCCTACCAGGACCAAAGCAACTCACGCACACAAATTTGGTGAGATCGTGTCTTTACATAGAACGTTTGTCGACCACTATCTCTTCACCCAACCTAGTGTCTCAGCAGGCTACCCAGTACCCAACCACACCAAGAATCAAATATTTTTACCATGTGAGAAACACTTACACACGAAATAACTTAAAACCACCACCAACTACAACTTTTTCGTACATACAATACCTATTTATCAACCTATTTCTCATTTATTTTCTTTTTTAAAAAGCGTATGTAAGTAGCGTTTTTGTTAATGCAGCGTGCGAAGTGAAGTGAAGAGCGTGTATTAAGTGTTGAACAGTAAAACGCAGTTTTCATAAATAAATAAATACCTTAATAATATCTTTCATAACTTTGATTGGAAGTATGTGTAAGTATAAGTGTGTGTGTGTGTGTGTGTGTGTGTGTGTGTGTGTGTGTGTGTTATTAATAGTTGAATTTAGGAAATGTTAAAGTTTTATTAGCTTGACACGTGATTAGATCAAACCTATACTTATTTCGCCCATACATTTACCTTGAACGTCTTTATTTTTAACGATAAGACAGATATGCAAGGCTCCCGTAACATAGAACCCCTAAAGGTACCTATTACTGTCTCCTTACAGAAAAAACCGCGAAAGAGATTTATTTATCTTGCACCAATAAAACTAACCTTTAGATTCATTTGTAGACTCATCCTTGAACCAACACAACATAGCTATTAGCTATAACATCGAAGTGTTGCTCGTTAACTTATTAACGCTACAACTGCATCACGCCTGTTTTCTTACGCATTGACGGGATACCTATTATTGTACCTCGTAAACACCAGAATTCTCGAACGCTCCAAAGAGTATCTTTTTATCTGTTTTCGTTTAGTTACAGTACAGTACAACGAGAGACAGGGAAAAGTAACTGTGCATCATACAACATCTGGCGTTAAAGGAAAGATCGTAAAACTTCAATAAAATCAAGACCAACTGATAATTGCGCCTTACAACCATTTGTACACAACGATTATCTATAGCCTTTTGAACAAGGGGATGCCGGACAATAGAAGCCATAAAGATAAGTAAAACGTCGAAGGACGGAAATCGTCTATACAGCGTAATTGCGCACCTATATAATAAACATATTTGCTCTTACTTTTCAACCGACTTCAAAAAGGAGGAGGTTCTCAATTCGAATGTATGTTTTTTTTTGTATGTTTGTTACGCGATATCTCCGTCGATTGTGAACCGATTTTCAAAATTCTTTATTTATTTGAAAGAGTATATACTCCCGAGGGGGTCCCATTGTCACCAAGTCAGGATCTGATGATGGGATCCCAGGAAAATCGAGAAGAACCCTCAAATTTTATAGGCACATATTACGTGTTTCATGTATTTCCTAAAACTATCTAAGTTTTGGCGTCTGGTAGTCATCATCTCATCATTATCATCAGATGAGCTGATAAAGGAAGGTACAACTCCTTAACGGTTAGGAGTTGGAGGATAATCCTTTAAAAATTTCACGTAGACCGATAGTTGTATTCTTTCAGGTTATTCAGATGAGCTGATGATGAAAGATTTAACTCCTTAACTTTCATGCTGTTGAGATGATGACGATGGAAGCCACAGGAATCTGTATATGTTAATGAAACACATGCATTATGAATTATGATTTAATGGTTCCTATTAGCAAGTAGGTGATTCGGTATAACGTTGTTAGATAGATAGCATTATCACTAAAAATAAATAAAATAAAAATAAAAGTTTAAAAAACTTAAAAACCGACTTCAAAATGAAATTCACTCAAAAGTATGAAATAATATTATTATACTTAGATACACGACATTAACCAACAATATCGAAATCAAAGATGGCTAGGAATTAAATTAGGAGCCTAAAATTTTTTTTGAGGTCAGTGTCAGCAATGCCATCGAATCTAAAACATTTGATACGTATTAGCTGTATGCTGGTAACTTTTATTTTTATTCTCACGAAGCTGTGAGAAAGGACTTGCCCAACTATGTATACAATAATCGCCATGATGTAATCATATGTCAGGTTACTATGAACAATGCCACTGACACCTACACACAGAACGATGCCTCCATGAAAACCAAAATGGAGAAAAACCTCAAGAAGGAAGTAGGAAGTCAGACTACAAACAACATCCACCTACACTACGAGGCTAACCACTATGGCAGTGTCATATTTGCCGATTGCTTTGATTTTTTTAAAAAGGCAATCTTTGAAATATTTCTTTATTTTGCGACTACTGCTCATTAAAATATGTGTAGCCTTTGTTTGTTCCCATGCCTTCATCTCATCTTGCAGTGAAAACGTAGCGTAGGAAGGCCTCCCGCTCGGTGGACCGATGACCTGGTGAAGGTCGCGGGAAGCCGCTGGATGCGGGCAGCGTTGAACCGGTCGTCGTGGAAATCCTTTGGGGAGGCACATGTGTAGCTGTGGTTTTCCTTCGGCTGATATGATGATGAAATCATGTTTTTATAACTTAAAGTATAATATATTTTTTCCATAGTGATAGCTTTACGCAGTCTTTCAATAATTTTAATTGAATTATGTGATTTGACCCATGTTAGGGCCGTTTCAAATGTGGCAAGTACATCCGTTTATCGTGAAATAAATAATTTTAATGCAAGTTTCTATTCTTCGGCAATTATTTCTAGTTTAGTAGCTCCCACACAGTTTTGACAAATATTTGTAACTATCCGGGGCGACTGTACAAGCTCCACTAGTCTAGACCTCACCTCCGTCACAGTACAGAGTGCGGTGGCGTAGCGTTACAGATTACTAAATAGTTACTTGGTAGCGTCTTTAGTGTTTTCGGCACCGCCCCCTTCCAACACGCCCCTCAAACCCCCCACCCCTCCACGATTGCCCTGTCTAGAAGTCCGTGTTGGCCGACTGTATTAATTGTTTAGACTGTGCCTACGTGTGTAGACCGTCTAACCTTTCCGAGTATTGGGAACAGCCCCCTGCCCCATCATGGGGACGTATGAGCTGTTAACAAACTACAAATATTTATAAATAAAAATTAAATGCTGTTCGTTGGTACTTGGTAAGCGCATCACTTGAGAACGGCTGGACAGATTTGGCTAATTAAAAAAATGTTGTTATAGTACGAACAATCTTTTCAAAAATGACCCGGTATATTGGAAAAAATTGAGAAAAAATGATACTTGATCATCTTAGTGGGACTTTTTATGAACTCAAGACTAACTATGGACAGGGTATGCGTAATTGACCACATGTATTCATTTATATTAAGTTACGAAAATGACGAAGTGATTGACATTCTGCTTGTAAAAGGTATTTGCAAATGAGCAACAAGAACTTACGTGTCTGGTTGGATTGCAGGTGAAGTTCATACTGCGCCTACTGAAGGGCCGGCTGGAGTGCCCGCACAACCAGCGGCTGCTGTTCAAGTACATGTGCTACGAGCTGGAGCGCCTGCACAACGGCGAGGACGTCACCTTCCATGACGTCATCAAGTCAGTACAACACCATAGTCTTCCGGCAATTGAACAATGGCCTCTGACCGATTTGTATGGAGTATGTGGTCCCAGTTAAATTGGCAGAATTGTAGATAGGTATGTTGTGAAAGTTGGATCACCTGATTAAACGTTTATGTGGGCAATTACTCGACTAAGACCTGATCGCCCTAATTAAGAGTAGGCTTGAGGCCCTCGGTGGGGACGTATATGGGCTGGTATGATGATGCGCAACTAAATAACCGGATAAGTCAAGGTCATTGTTTCAAACACGAATGGTTTCTTTTTCTATTGATATATGAGATTTTATTTTATTTTATTTATTATCGGAAGGTACACAAACAGAAATGTAAGAATATACGTAACAAAAATTATTAGGTCATAAATAACTAATTACATTCCAATAACGTGTCCCGCAAATGGGTAACAAACAAAGAAACAAAGGCAGATTCCGTGCAATAAGTAAATAAATACCTAATACAAAGAGAAAAAGAAATCGTGCAGTACACATGAGTAAGTTCAATGAATGAGTAAGTACTTAAGTATATATTAAACGATATCACTAGAGAGATATTTATGTTAAAAGTGACACAAAACAGTTGTTACTAAAGGTAATAAAAATAAAGTGACATGAGCTCGCGCACTGCACTCCCTCGAAAAGTCATAGAATCGTTGTCCACGCGGGCGAAGCCGCGGGAAACAGCCAGTAAGATATAAAATGTACACACACATACATAGATACATACATATACATATTCATTATTATTTACAATTCGTGTTGTCTTCTTTTAATAACACATTAATTTTGTGTTTATATTTAAGTAAGCTATCGCAGAACGGATCTAATTCTGTAAACAGCTCATTGTATCTATTACACATACGGGATAAGGGTGAACGTTTACCGCTATTGGTACGGCACACAGGAGGTGAGAACAGGGGCTTTGATCGAAGTATCTTATAAGGTACACGAAAATCAATACTGCTAGTGATCTCAGGACAGTCGATTTAGTTGTTAAGAATTTTGTATAAAAAGGTTGCTTCAAGTTGAATACGTCGTTTTTCAAGAGTAGTCATACTAAACTTTCTTAGCAGTTCAGGATATTTACCATATTTACCGCAACATCTGTAGCTTACCATTTTCAAATACTTGTAAAGTTTACATACACTTTATAGTGAGGGTCCCATATAAAGGCAGCATATTCCAATACAGGTCTGATAACTGTCATAAAGAGATATAAATAAGTATTTGGATTTTTAAATCGATTGCACTTCGAGAAATAAAGCCAAAGAGTTGAAAAGCTTTATTAACAATACTGGTTATGTGACTATCAAGTATAAGTTTTGAATCAAACATTATACCTAGATGTCTTACAGATTCCACCTTTCGAAGACACGTATTATTTAATGTGTAATTATGTGTAATTGTATTTCGTTTTCTGGTGAAGCTTATAGAATTCCATTTAGAAAGACTAAGGTGTATCTTATTATTAAAACAAAATGTATGTAAAGAATGAAGATCTGACTGGAGTAAAGCACAGTCTTGCATATTATTGATAATTCTGTAGATTTTCAAATCGTCTGCATAGAGTAAAAATTCTGAATGCTTTATATATGTTGCTACATCGTTAATATAGATCACAAATAAAAATGGGCGCAAAATGGAGCCTTGGGGCACGCCTGACGTCGCCACGAACGGTTCAGATTCGTAACCGTTTACTACAATTTTCTGTTGCCTTTTATGTATATATGAGGAGAACCACCTTAAAAGAGATCCCTTGATACCATTATAAGCCATTTTCTCAAGTAGTATCACATGATCTACTTTGTCGAAGGCCTTTTTGAAGTCGGTATATACACAATCGACTGGTTCACCATTGTCTAGCGCTCGAAATAATGCTGAAGTGAATATTGTTAGATTGCTAGTAGTGGAGCGGTTTTTAACAAAACCATGCTGTTGTTGGATTATATTTTTTTCTAGAAGAGGATAAAGTATTTTGTGCACCAACTTTTCGAAGACCTTCGACAAAGCAGACAAGATTGATATAAGCCTATAATTGTCCACCAGGGCACGACTACCGCTCTTAAATCATCATTACAGCTCATATACGTCCCCACCGAGGGGCTCGAGCCTACCCTGAATCAGGGCGACTAGGCCTTAGTCAACCACGCGGGCCCAGTGCGGGTTGGTCGACTTCACACACAACCTTCGAGTTTCTTCGCAGGCGTGCGCAGGTTTCCTCACGATGTTTTCCTTCACCGTTAAAGCAATCGGTAAGTATGTACGTAAGTTTTTGAAAAACTCATTGGTACATTGGCCGTCCAGATTTGAACCCGGTACCTCTGGTTAGATGGACCGAGTCGTTACCGGTTGAGCCACCGACGCTTTTTAAATATGTTTTTTTAAAGTGTTTTTTTTTTTAATACTGGCGTTATATTAGCAACCTTCCAAGTAGAAAGGAAGATACCTTCTTTAACACTTTTATTGAATATAATGTACAAAGGAAACTGCAAGGTGTCAGCAGTTTGTTTTAAAAAGTGAGGGTGAATACGATCCGGCCCAGCACCTTTAGCGTTGTCTAGCGATGCAAGTTCTCTCCGCACATTGTCGAGTGTTATATGTATTGCGGATATGGAAATACTTTTGTTATAAGTGTCATTAGGTGGATCAAAGTAATCTAGATCAGAAGGTTCGTAGACTGATTTAAATAAATCTGAGAACATTATTGCATATTAGCTGTGGATCAACCATCATTATGTCTGCGTTGATCTTATCATAGTCTATCTTAAAAAAACGGTACTTTATAGACTCCTTGCTTCGCAGCGATTTTGATAAAGATATGTCTAAATTAAAACCTACAACAGCATGGTGTTTATCGGCGGGTATTAAAGGAGTTACTTGATCCTGACTAAGTATCGCCAAGCCAGTGTCGCCCAAAATCAAATCTAGAATTCTGTTGTTTACATTATAATGGCAGTTATACTGTTTAAGCGACAAATAAGCCATGGCATTCAAAAGTGACAAATGCGTGAGTGATGTACTATTTATTCTAGGTTCTAAATAATTTTCAGTTACGTTTTCTATCCAGCATATATCCGGTATATTAAAATCACCTAAAATACAGCACTGATAGGATTCATTTTAGTATACATATCACAAAGTGCATCGAAATAATTTATATAAGTGTCAGGTGAGGTATTTGGCGGCAGATATGACACAACCAACAACAAAAAGTCACTTATCTGGTCATCCCCTCTCGTATATCTACCAGATACGCTAGACTTCCAGGTTTATGATATAGCGTCCCCACTTACCTACCCTAGGGCATAACAGTGGGGGCCGCTATTCCTGCCAACACCATAAGGTGAAGACAAGGACCAGTTACGGTAGGTCTTGCCGCTAAGACGCTTGTCCTGGTACTCTGCAAGGCGAGTGCCTCGTGGAAGAGAACCACTACCTACTGTCCAGGTAGGTCCCGGAGCTGCAGGCGCGCTCAACTCCCGCGGCTTTCGCTGCTGGCGGTTCGATCCCCGCTCGGGACGCCAGAGAAGCTGGCTCCCACATATCCGGTGTGGTACCGGAGCTGTAGGCACGCTCACTTCCCGGCGCTTATCGCACCTGTCCAGACTTACTCCTACGCGGCTGGATCGGCCGGAGCAGTACTAGCTTAGCTCTTCTTGCTGACCAGGCAAGTGCCGGAGATGCTTCCCTGCCAGTAGTTAAACCAGCAGTTCCGCTTAATTGACAACTCACGTGCCCCGCGTTGTTTTCGCCCATAGCCCATGTGGCCGGCTACGACAACACTAGTTGCGCGCGGGGAAGGACGCCTGGACGCAACGTGCTTGCCAGGCAACAAACAGTGCCCAACCCCTGCAACTAACCACATACCACTACGAGTCCATGACCCAGTCGGGGGACCGACAAGCCAGAGTGCCGAAGGCGATAGATCCAACGGCAGGCAAGCGGTGGGCCACCCCCGACCCCGTAGTACCCTGATCCAAACAGCCGGACCCGTAGTTCCGGCTGCGAACTCCACCTAGCCGGGTAGCTCTAGGCAGAGTATCTAGATCTAGTATCTAGTACTTATCTGGTCAGCTGAGCTCGCGGTTTCGATCGCTGCACGGCCGGTGGCACAAAGTGACACGGCTGTAGCAGTTGTCTCAATGGACGCGACACAGGGCCAGGAGACTGAGAGTGCTGACAACTTGCGTTTTATAGCAATCAATTTACCGCCACCGCTTTTTTTACATGTTCTACTTAGATCTCTGTCGGCTCTGAAAACACTATACCTATCATCGAAAAATTCATCGTTACCTATGTTCTCAGTAAGATTAGTCTCAGTTAGCACAATTAAAACGTATTCATTTTCTAAGATATTAAGATAGATCTGGTTTAATTTTGTCCTAAGCCCATTACAGTTCTGATAATAAAGTAGTATCTTATCCAGAGTGAAAGGAAGACAATCGCAGTATAAATAAATACAAGGAGCTGCAAACAACAACACATAATAATTGTGAGACGAAGACTCATAGCGATACAATACTATACAATACTATAAAGCTGCATACTTTAGGGGTGTATGTGTGTGGCTAATACACTATCTGAAGGTTGCGTGTGTTGGAATTAAGGTAAAGATATTTGAATTTGGAATTTATATTTATTCGCGCATGCGCGCGCACAACTAAGGTGGGAGACCGACTGCGACGACACGGGGCGACGCGGTGGCAAAATGCTTACCACGCACATTGCGCCGGGCCACCGCTACAGTACTCCCCTCCTTTTTCGAAAATATACAGTTTACAAAAAAAAAATCAATAACGTTAGTCTTATTTATATAAACTTATGTAAGAACCGGAGCTGTGCACATTACTTACTTTATACTAACATGCTAACTCTGCGAGTTGCACCGTGCTAAAAGTAAACATGATTACTAAGGAGAATTCGTCGAATACAATATTCATACCTACATGAAACCGAGCTATCTTGTTATGTTAGCGAACGTGATACTTGAATTACATTTTAATAAATTACATTCAATGAAACATAATACTTGTTATTGTTAAGCAAATGAAATAATAAGACTGTAATTAATTTCTTGGTAATCTAAAATAGTGTTACATTACAATATAATACACTGTCTGGTTGTTGGGTATTTAAGTATTACAATTTTTGAGTGTTAATAAAACTTTACTACTTATTATATGTTTTCACTTATTTTTCACTTCACTGTCTTTGAGCAAACACAACTTGCGGTTGCGGCTGTGGTTGTGGTTGCTGTACAGTTACTACAGGGATTTCTGAATGCACAGTCTTTACTTGATGCTGTATCCAGCTGGAACTTGCCATTTTACACTTTTTGACACCGTAATACAGGAATAATAATCCCAGCAAAATTAATACAGCCAACATTATGGATCCGTATAACTTGACATTGACTTCTAAATTGCTTGTACTTGCACTGTTGGCGCCGTTTTGGGCAATAATAATTTCCTCTTGTTTGCTAACTTGTTTTCCCATGATTAAAAATGGATCGATGAATAGAGGATCAGGTCCTTTGATTATCATGTGGACTAAGTTAAGAGTGTACATTTGTTGTGTAAAACATAATAATTTATAATTAAAATTTACCTACGCTATCACAAATCGCACGGGTGGTTTCGACATTCGCCCGCTGCGTGTGGTACAAGTGTTAAACTTTTCGTTACTCACGGGTGCATTATGTTGGCTCACATTATTTCTTACTACACTAGGGCTAATATTAAAATTATTATAATCTGAACTTCCTTGACTATCGGTTTGACTGTCTATATTTAATGTATAGGCGGGTTTAAGCCTATCAATAGATATTGAAGTTTCTTTACCGAACATATCGATAATAAATGACTTATTTCCCCTCCTTATGACCTTATACGGGCCTTCATAAGGGTGGTGGAGAGATGATTTAACTACTTCCTTCCTAATAAAAACATATTCACAATTTTGTAAATCTTTGTGCACGAAAATTGCTCTGGAATTTCTTTGTGTCATTGGTCTAGGCTTTAAATCATTGATCGTACGTCTTAGGTCATTTACGTAAGTATAGGAATCGTATTTTTTTGCTTCACTACAGTCATAGAAATCGCCTGGAAGTTTAAGCTTTGTACCATACGTTAATTCTGCTGCGCTAACGCCTGTGTCAGCGCGAGGTACGGATCGAAGTCCTAACATGACAGTAGGTAATTCTTGGTACCAATTTGAATTGTTATTTAACCTAGCTCTTAAAGCTGTTTTCAATGATCTGTGCCACCTTTCTACAATGCCATTACTCTGCGGGTGATAGGTATTTGTGCGAATTTTTTTAATTCCCAGTAATTTAGCAAGGTTTATAAATAGGTTACTCTCAAATTGTCTTCCTTGATCTGTGGTTATGCGACCTGGGCAACCAAACCTTACTATCCAGTTCTCATATAAACTTTTAGCTACTATTTCTGCGGATATTTCTTGTAAAGGGATGGCTTCCGGCCAACCTGTGGTTCTGTCTATAATCGTTAATAAATACCTATGACCTTCAGGTGAAGTAGGTAATGGGCCGACGATGTCCAAATGTGCGTGTTCTAACCTATTACTGGGCGAAAATTGACCTAATTCTGACATTGTATGGCGTTGAACTTTTGATTTTTGACAAGCTGTGCAGTTTTTCGACCAATTTGTGATATCTTTGTTCATGGAAGGCCAATAGAATTTTTCTGTTATCATTTTCTTTGTGGTACGAATACCAGGGTGGCTAATATTATGTAATGATTCGAACGCTGTCCGTCTGAATGTTTTAGTTAGATAAGGCCTAGTAGTTGAGTTTGTTGTATGGCATACTAAAGATTGTTTACAGTTCGGTATGTAAATTTCCCTAAACTGTGAACTATCTTTCGCTATTAGCGACTGTAATTCGGTGTCTCTACTCTGTTCGATAGCTAACTCTTCGTAATTAATACTAGTCGGGCAAGATATGACTTCGATTCGCGATAAGGCGTCCGCTACCACGTTATCTGTACCTGTTATGTGTCGTATATCTGTCGTAAACTCGCTAATATAGGATAGGTGTCTAGTACGACGCGGGGTTTCTTTCTCACTACTTTTTCTGTTGAATGCATAGGTAAGAGGTTTATGATCTGTGAATATTATTAGTTGGCGGCCCTCAAACATTTTTCGGAAATATTGAACAGACATGTAAATGGCTAAAAGTTCTCGGTCGTAAGCCGAATACTTTTGTTGGGCCTCTGACATCTTTTTAGAATAATAGCCTAATGGTTCCCAGCAATCATTAACTTTTTGCTGTAAAACAGCGCCTACGCATGTACCTGACGCGTCTGCCATGAGTGCGAGCGTGGTATCGGGCAGCGGATGCGATAAGGTGACTGCGCTTCTAAGGCTGAGTTTACACTGATCGAAAGCTTTTTTCCGTTTCGTCGGTCCATTTAATTTTGGTTTTATCGTTACGTTTTGTGTTATGTAAATATTTGTTCAATTCTTCTTGGTATTTTGCTGCTTTCGGAATATTTGACCTGTAAAAATTAATCATACCGAGGAAACGTCTCAGTTGAGCTACTGTTTCGGGTTTAGGATAATTTATTATCGCTTCTATTTTCTCTTTAAGTGGACATGCTCCTTTAGATGAAACTTCATGCCCTAAGAATTCTATCTTTTCTTTACCGAAACTACATTTGGATATGTTAATCGTGATGCCGAATTGGTTAAATCTTTCGAAAATTGCCTTTAGGTGTCTTTTGTGTTCTTCTGGGGTTTTACTAGCTACTATGACGTCATCGAGATAGGCAAAATAGAAATCGGTTCCTAGTTCATTATTATGACCTGCTAGAACAGTTTGGTCCATGAAACGCTGGAACGTTTGGGCTGCGTTGCGCAAGCCAAACGGCATACGTTGGAATTCAAAAAGGCCAAAAGGGGTAGTTATGGCAGTTTTTTCTATATCGGGTTCATGAACTGGTATACAATGATAGGCTCGATTAATGTCAATTCGAGAGAAAATGACTTTTTCTGCTGATACATATGTGAAATCCTGTAATCGAGGTATTGGGTACCTATCCGGTGTCGTAACTGAATTTAATTGCCTATAGTCGCCACAGGGACGTAATTGACCGTTTTTCTTTACCACGACATGTAATGGACTGGACCATGGGCTCTTAGAAGGGCGACAAATGCCTAACTCATGCATAAGTGTGAACTCATCTTTAGCTTTTTTATAACGATCGGGTGGTAACCGTCGTGCTTTAGTATGCACCGGTGGTCCCGAAGTTTCTATATAGTAGTATACTGAGTGCGATGGTATTTCTTTGAAAGAGACAGGTCTCGTTATGTCAGGATATTCTTTTAAAATGTCATAGTAGGGGTGACTACTGTCAATAGTGTTTACCGTGTATTGATTGAAGTCAACTAGCGAGGCAAGGACGTTCAGATTTGTTACTTGGTCGACTAATCTTTTAGAGCTTAAATCTACTAATAACCTATAGTGGGATAAAAAGTCCGCGCCAAGGATCGGTTGCGATACATCCGCGATCACAAATGTCCATTTAAACGCTCGTTTTAATTTTAAATTTAACACTAGTGATTTTAAACCGTATGTACGAATTTCACTCCCGTTAGCGGCAAATAAACGATACTTCGATAACTCACTACACTTTTTGTCTTTATGCGAAGCCGGTATCACTGAAACGTTGGCGCCGGTATCTATCAAGAAACGTAGATTATTCTGGAAATCCGCGACACACAGGCGGTGATTAGCCGATGGTACGTAGTCAGTCGCCCGCCTCCGAACGTACCTCGTTTAGTTTCCCTGACCTTTACGGAAGTTACATGGCTGTTCACACTTCTCAGCTCTTTCTCGGTAACGGTAGTGGAAGCGGCAGAGCCATCTCGGGTCGTCCGGTGTAATCCTCGTTGTGCTCGACGCTCTAGATTTGGAACGATGGTACCTGTGACCGTTGTTGTATCGCCCTCGGCCTCGTCCACGTAAACGGCTGCGTCCGCGGGTGTGCATCTCGGAGCGCAGGCTAGCGACTTCCAGAGTTAATTTGTTCATCTGCGCCATCATCTCTGTGATAGGGTACCGCTGGTTGGAGTAAGCGCTTGTGCTAGGTGAACTAATCGCTGCGAGCTCACCGACGTTAATGTTTTCTAAAATATTGTCTGCTATTATTGCCAATCGCTCTAAATTTTCCTCTTGAGTGACAGCTAGACTCGCCCTAATAGTAGCTGGTAGACGACTGAGCCAGAGGTTTTTGAAGAGTTGTTCTGACACCTGCATGTCGCGACCTACATCTTGCATGCGTCTTAAAAGTTGGGAGGGTTTTTGTGCGCCCAACTCAACTCGAGTAGACAACACTGACTAGTTTTCTAAACTGCGCGTTGGTGGACTCTTCGTAGACTTGTAAGAGCCTTTCCTTCAATGTCTGGTATTTGTTTGTAAGCGCTGTATTATATACTATGTCACTTACTTGTTGTAGGGCGTCTTGCGTTAGCTTGGAAATAGCAACATGAAATTTTATATCGTCTGTATTTTATCACGTCGGGGTCACCACTTTAGGGGTGTATGTGTGTGGCTAATACACTATCTGAAGGTTGCGTGTGTTGGAATTAAGGTAAAGATATTTGAATTTGGAATTTATATTTATTCGCGCATGCGCGCGCACAACTAAGGTGGGAGACCGACTGCGACGACACGTGGCGACGCGGTGGCAAAATGCTTACCACGCACATTGCGCCGGGCCACCGATACAATACAATACTATACAATATTCTTTATTGCATCACAACATAAAAAAAAGAAATTAACAATAAAGAAGAAAGCCTATACAATAGGCGGCCTTATTCCTTGGTAGCAATTTCCTCCAGGCAACCTTTGGGTAGGGAAACAGCGATAGAATAAGTTGAGGGGCGGTGCAATAATTAAAAACAGAAAAATAATATATATGCTATGGGCCCGACTACAAAAAAATAAAGAAGATTTAGGATCAAGATTTCAAGAGGTTTATTCAAAATAGGTGCAAATGTATATATTCACAGATAAGAAAATTTTTTTCCGCTCCGATAGATTGCGTAAGGAGGCGTGGCACGCGCGTCGCCTTCATGCATAAACGGGTATGTTGCTGTCATTCGTAAATGATTGTACTGCGCAGAAATTGCACAACTTCATGACAAGCTGAGCTCCGAGTATTTTTGTGACAAAATGCCGAAATGTGCTATAATAAGCTGCAAAAATGCAAGTAGTAAAGTAAATTTAAAAAACGGAGGAGTTTCTTACCATGTGTAAGTAAAAAACATTAATGAAAATCAATAGTTATATAAAAATATGAATATTTGTTTTTGGGTCTTTGTTATTTAGTGCGAGGGTGTTGTCGATATTTTTCAACGATATATTTTTATTTTTACTTTCAGTTTTCCAAAAAATCCTGAATTGAAGGAAAAGTGGATCACAAGTACAGGGCGTAACAGTAATTGGTTTCCCACAAAAACAAGCACTGTTTGCTCAAAGCATTTTAACGATGATGACTTTGTGGTTACACCAAACTAAAAATACATAAAATGTTTTGCTCTGCCTCATGTAGACGTTTGCATACTGACTTCAGTACGTATCGGTCGTTCTAATATTTTCTTTACTTTTTACAAATTTACAACCCCATAGTACTGGGAAACATAGTTTGAGGCTAGATGAAAGTGTTTGATTTGTTCATGAATATTTTTACTGTAAGTAGGTAAGTATCTAGTAAGCATCTTTAAGTAGCAAAAATTATAGTTTTAATAAAGCTTTAGTTTAGTTTTCCTTGAAATAAATCATTAGTACAGGTAAGCAACAAAGTATTTCGTGGCCTAAAAAAACGTAATAGTTTGTTACCCATTCGTAAAAACATAAAACTCGAAGTCAACAGAAAAAGGTTGCTAAGCAACGCATATGTTGACAGTTATAAACAGCAATAAGTACCTATTTACAGTGGCACGACTAAGCAGTCCGCGGACTACGGTAAATATTAAATATTAGGGTAGTAAATTATTAGGTTTACTTTTTGTAAGTACGAAGTATTTATGTATAGTAACATTACATTGTTTAAAAATAGTAACTAAGGGTTTTATTATCTTCGCATCGGAACCCGCTTTAGGTACATCATTTTATTAGCCAAGGGACGTCCACTGCTGGACAGAGGCCTCCCCCAAGGTTATCCACAACGACCGCTCTTACGCTGCCTGCAAGCAGCGGTTGTCGGTCCACCGAGTTGGAGGCCTGCCTAATCTACGTTTTTCGTTACGCGGTCGCCACTCAAGAACTTGACTGCACCAACAGCCATCTGTTCTATGTACAGGTTGTTAGGTTGTTGTTGTATTCTAACTTTGTATAAATTCTGAAATTGCAGTAATGTTTTAAAACAGAAGTTGTTCAGTTTCATGAGTAGCTTTCTTAAAAAAATGTGTTCTATTAACATCCTATATAGGTACTTCGATTTTTTTTCAGTTTGATACAAGTCCAATAAAAGTAGACAATGTTTCTGGATCGGCTCTGAAACGAAAACAGCACGTAGTTGAAGACACAATTACCAGTTCCAAAAGAGTTCGACAAGAAGAGCAGAAATTTGGCATGAAGATAATTTATTGGACATATATAAAGGAAAAATTATAAAACTAGCCAAGTGTGAGTCGTACTCGTGCACCAAGAGTTCCGTATCACCAATACTCATAAAATATATAGACCACTTCCAGGTGACTTGGAAACTTTAAGTTTGGCACCGAGGTAGGTTATTGGACGTATACAAGAGAATAACTCAAAAAATGGCCAAGTGTTAGTCGTACTCACACAATTTGGGTTCCGTACCACCACTGCTCATTGGAATAATTATATGGGACACTTCCAGGTGACTTAGAAACTTTAGGTTGGCACCGAGGTTAGGTTATTGGACGTATACAAGAGAATAACTCAAAAAATGGCCAAGTGTTAGTCGTACTCACACAATTTGGGTTCGCTCATTGGAATAATTATATGGGACACTTCCAGTGGACTTTTTTAATTTGAGATTTGGAATCGCAATGGGTTTATTGGACGTATTAAGTAAAATTATAAAACTAGCTAAGTGTGACTCTGGCTTGTGCACCGAGGGTTCGGTACCACCAAAAATATCTTATATGTATATCTATTAGTTGAATAAGGATAGGAAATTAGTATTTGTACTTTACATAATTTAATGATATCCGAACAAAACATAAATTAGAAATGGGGCCAAGTTCGATGTAAAAAAAATTACAGTGATCTAAATGGGTAGGTACCAAGTTGTATTAGTGCTTCCTAAAATTAAGTCATAGCTACGGAACAGAAATATTTATTCTCAACTTCTCCAAATAATAGAAAAAGTACAACGGTTTTCAGTTAAAAAAAATGTTTTGTGCTACTAAATGGTTTAAATTGGCAAGTTTAAATGATCAAGGCGCCAAGCAAGCAAAGCTTACTTTAAAAAAGTAAATAATATTTATTATAGAATAAAATTGAATACTGAAATCTTTCCAAGTTACACCATGCAGAAGCACAGAACATAACAACTTTTTTAAGAAACTGAAAACCGTTGTACTTTTTTCTGTTATTTGGAGAAGTCTAAAATAAATATTTCTATTTGAAGTTCCGTAGCTATGATTTAATTTTAGGAACCACTATACCTAGAACTTGGTACCTACCCATTTAGATCGCTGTAATTTTTTTTATATCGGACTTGGCCCCATTTCACATTTATGTTTTGTTGGGTTCGTTTTGACTTAGACCCAATTAGATAATTAATAATAAATAGATAATTAGACATGACAGACGCAATTTTTTTAGTCAATATTTATCTTATTTTGTATTGTAAATATTATTATGCGCATCCAAATATTTGTTTTATATTGACAACTGTCACAAAAGTCCTGTACATAAAAAAACTAAATTACGCAGGTTTATTAAATAACAATAAGTTTATTTTTATCTCCTGTAATTTTTTAATATAATATATACACTGTGCAATCTGAAATTGGAGCTAGAGCTGGGTGAAGTCGAATGAAATAATGTGATCCTTTTAAGATAGTCCTAAAATGTTAAATGTTTTTCAAAACATTAAATGTTCAATGTTTGAAATGCACATATACGAGTATATAGACCACGGCACTGTAGGATTGTCGTTGAAGCTATCAAAATGTTTCATTTGAAACCAGCTCCCATTTCACTTTTCTGCACTATATCTATTACAAACAGCCTGTGTATTTTTGAGTTAAGGGAAATATATAAGGTCTAACAAAATTAGCTGAAACTATTTTAAGGGCAAGTTCAGTAAACGAAACTGAACAACTTTTTCTTCAGCGACCATACTGAAATCTTAGAAAAAAAATCTACAATAAAAAAAAAAGAAATCTTTATAAATCCGGCACTGGCCATCGTACCGTAGCAGTCCACGCGCTGACGCGCCTCCGCCGGGCTCCGCCACAGATGATAGTACAAGCCGTGTCTTCCGTCGCGTCGGACACATATTGGGTAGGTATCTAAACTATTCTAAACCCTATTTGTTTGGAAATAGCCAGACATGTAAACAAAACATGAACTTCAAAATAAACTAGTTTCAATTGGTTTTCAAGTCTTTAATTAACTAAAACACAGTATTTATGTCAATAAAATCCTTGATGTCCAAATGTAAGTGATTAAGCTAAAATGATAAAATGATTTGTTAACATGTTTGGCCATTTCCAAACAAATAGATTTTTCTTTAATGTGACTTGTCCGCAAACAGGCTAAGGCGAACTACCTACCTATACTTGCTTCTTATGTCTCCGGTGATTTTCTTGGTTGACCGGCATCTACAGGTCGTGGCATACTCGTAAAAGTACCGTAATCCCGGAATCGCTGCAAAGCACCTATAGTATTGTGTGTAGATGGCATGTAGATGGGGTCTACGGCTATGAAAATCTTGAAACATGTTCCTGGTGTCTATTAGGTTGTGGTTGCAAACTTCATATCACACCGCCATGTCCAAATATTGTTGTACATGGCATTTTCACAATAAAACACTTAACTTAGGCACTTAGGTCACAATCTGTAGGTTAGGCTTTGAGAACGTAACTCAATGAGTGCGCGAGAGTAAAACTGAGATATTTTTTTCGCGCACGCATCGCACTTGTTTGTAGGCGAAATGTACCTACGAGCGAGCAGCAAAATAGTTCAATGGCCTCAACGCTTCAACGAAGCCGCTCAATTTCTTATTTTTCGAAAAGTGTAAATACCTGTTGGGTTGTATTTTACTACCTACATCTAAAAGGGGAACTATAAGGTTTTAAATAGGTAATATTCGTTTTTAAATAAGAATTGATTGAGAGAACTACCAAAGGTCAACGGCCAGGCACAGCGCAGTTTCGTTGCGGCAAGGCACGAATTCAGCGAAAAGAAAGGACCGTACTACAACACGAGAATATTATAGTGGGCAATAATGGAATGTGGCAATTTTTTTTTAGAATTCGGTATGGTCACTGAAGAAAAAGTTGTTCAGTTTCGTTTACTGAACTTGCCCTTAAAATAGTTTCAGCTAATTTTGTTAGACCTTATATATGGCTAATGTTTATAATTTTTGACACGTAAGTAAAGAATATATTTTAATGTTATAGCAGTTAAAATATATTTTATAATAAAATGAAGGTTATGAGAATGAAATTTTAATTATTATTTGAATATATAAAACTTAAGCTACTCTGCTCACTTCGCACGCAGCGAAGTGGCAGGAGCACCTCCAGTAGAAGCACAGTCGGCTGGAGTTCAGTGCGACGGGGAGAGAAAGCGTCGAACTATCCGGGCATTATCGAGGAGGACTGCTTTCTGCATTGCTGCAATTATTGGTCTGCCTCGGAGATCCAGCCGCCTTAGGTAACGTTCAAGGTCGGCTGAAATTAGTTCGTTCACGGACAGGACTACGGGGATGATTTCAGTGGATTCCACTCGCCACATAATATTTTATTGGCATCAGCCTGCACGAGGTTTTCGTCATATGGGATAGTGATATCAACCAAAAACACCATTGACTGCGCCCGATCCATCAACACGATATCAGGCTTATTCGAAGGAATAGTCCTGTCCGTGATGATGGGTCGGTCCCAGTAGAGCTTGGCGCGGTCGTTTTCGAGAACCGGCTCCGGCGTGTACTTGTTATACGGCAACCGCCGAGATATGAGTCCATACTTTAGAGCGATCTCTTGGTGTAGGATCCTGGCTGCTTGGTTGTGCCTGTGCAAATACACAGTGTTGGCAAGCATGGAAAAACCGGAAATTATGTAACGCAGGGTCTCCCCTGGTTGACGGCACAACCGACAAACGTCCAAGGTGCCGTCTTTTATTATGAACCTCCTATAGTTGTTCGTCTTGACCACCTGATCCTGTGTTGCACAGACAAAACCCTCGGTCTCCGCAAAAAGGTCTCCGAAGCGCAACCAGTGCACGGAGGCCTTCTGATCTACGAAGGATCCACAAAGAACCTTAAAGAACCTACCGTGCAGCTCTTTGTCTTTCCAGATGGCCTCTCGCTCAGCAGTGCTAAGTACAGCCGGCGCCTGCCAGTTCTCTTGGGCCATGGATAGAGGGGTTAGTCCTTTATCACAGGCTATGACAACTCTATGCAAGTTACTATCGACTTTCGTCAGGAAGTAATTTCGGAGGCTGCATATCTCGCGGTTGTGCATTTGTTTGCCACTTAGAAGGCCACGACCGCCACTCTTCCGTGGGATATACAGCCTCATCACTGAAGATCTCGGGTGATGCATTCTATGGAGTGTCATAGTAGTGCGGACTTTTCGATCCAGGGCATCCAATTCTGTCTGTGACCATCTGAGTATGCCGAAGGTGTACAAAAGAACAGGTATGACCTAGGCGTTGAACGCTCGTATCCTGTTAACGCCCGACAAATAGCTCTCCCAGAACACGTCACAAACCGCCTTTTTCACCGCTGCCTCGTGAACACCAATGCTCTGCGACATACCCAGATACCGGTATGTTTAAGTTTCAGAGAGGGTGCGGATGTTCATGGAGTCGATTTCAACTCTGTCTGAATGCACCACCCTACCCCTGTCCACATGAAGGATCGCGCACTTATCTACTCCAAGCTCCATGTTGATGGAACTGCTAAAATCACAAGTGATTTTTAACAGTTCCTCCAACCGTGTTGCATTTGAAACAAAAGTTTGTGATCGTCCATGTAGAAAAGGTGGGTCATGCGTGATTCACCTCTCCGAAACTGAAATCCCGTCCCAGATTTCTCTAGCAAAAAGCTGAGTGGATTCAGGGACAGGCAAAACTAAAGGGGACTCAGACAGTCACCCTGGAATATACCCCTCTTAATCCGCATTCGATAGCCGCTGACCATGGAGACTAAGGATCGTACTCCATTGCCCTATACACGATCTGAGGAAGTTTCGAACTGTCTCATCTATCTTGTACAGTTCAAGGACCCTCTTTAACCATGAATGGCAGATCGATTCGAAAGCCTTCTTATAATCAATCCAGGCAGCGGAGAAATTGCATCGATTGCGGTTCACCAATTTGCCCACGACCGCATCAATCAGGAGTAGCTCCTTCGTACCGCGACTTCCGCCCTGACATCCATTCTGAGTAATCGCCATGATATCATTCGTCTCAATAAAGGCGTCAATTTTGGCCTTCAGAATGGATGTAAGTGTCTTGTAGGTGGTAGAAAGACACGTTATGGGGCGGTATTGACTAGGGACAGCGATATTACTCGACTTGGGAGCTAAATGAGTGATCCCAGTAGTCAAGAAGCTCGGGACCTGACGCTGCTCGAGAGCTTGCTGGAACTGGCTGGCTAAGGTCTCGTGACTCGCATAGAACCCCTTGAGCCAATAGTGGTGCAATCCGTCGCTCCCTGGAGTTTTCCAGTTCGGAGCTTTACGGACCGCATGAAGCACATCATTGGCACTAATGGTAACGGGGTTCATAGGCTCGATGTGAGCACATGCCTCCTCCAGCTCAGCTGTCCATTGCCCCTCGTCGTGTTGCACAGGCCGGGACCACAGGTTACGCCAAAAGGCAACAATACCCTCATGTACCGGTCTCTCGCCTGTGTTCAACACAGCACGTCGGTCCAGTGATCTGTAGAACTTCTTTTGATCACTCATGAAGAGGCGATTCTGGCGAAACCGGTCTACTCGCTCCGAGTATCGCCGAATACGGTTTGCCCACGCAGCTATCCGTTGCTTCAGGTCATCGATGCGCTCCGTCACTAATCGCATGGCATTGCGTCCTGCGGGATCAAAGTCCGATTCCGCTAAAGCGAGCCTGACAGAGCGCATCACTCGGGGCCTACTGTTGCCCGACCTGAAAGCAATCAGTTTGCCAATGAGTACTCTAGCCTCAGCAATACGACGCTCAATCCTTTTCTGCCATGCCGGCTTTTCCCACGAACGGGATGTGCGAGCCGGCTCCGGCATTTTGGCACCGATAAAACGGCTGACTGCCATTGCAGCGCCAAAGAGGATTTAGTTCGTATCACTGAGGTTTCAGCTGTTCGCCAGATATTCTGGCAGCATGCGATTTACGGCCTCAATGACATCCCGATTTTGGATGCTAAGGGGCAATCGTGGAAGCCGTGGCCTCTCCTCGGGAGACAAAGTGCGGAATTCCTGAATCGCCTCCTCTAGTATACTCCTGATTTGCTCCAAATCCTGGGATATCGTTTCCGCCTCATAAACCTCGTCAAGTGATGTTGGAGGTGGTGGGTCTGAAATTGGCTCAGCCACTTGCGGCGCTGATAAACGGCGTGAGCCATTCAATGAGGATCTTGAGGCGGGAACGACCTCGCGTCGTAGTCCTTCGAGTTCGGTCACGCTAAAGATGTTCGAGCGTAATATGTACCGAACTCGATCCGCTAGGTTCAATTACTATATAATTATTATTATTCATTTATTCTCAGGTTACTTAGTACTAAAAGTACAGACCCATAGATATATAAAAAACTTATAAAAATAACATTACATAGATACTATAAATATAATACATTATATGTATGTCAGAGTGTAACTTAACCAAGATGTTAGTAGTTTCGGTGACGCGTTGATAAGCATGGTGCCTCGGAACCGCCGAAACACGATCTTTCGGCCAGAAGTCGGTGCTGGCGTTGGTCTCCAGCAGAGGCTTCGGCACGCGCACCACGTACGACGTGAAGTGAACGTAGTGGCGCGACTCCAGCGGGAACACCCGCAGGCCGTAGAAGGACTTCTGGTGGACGCACTCCGTCACGTCCTTAGCCGTGACCGAGTGGTGCAGCCACGACACGTAGAGCGCGACGTTCGGTGTGGCGGCACGCAGCACGGAGCCCTCTTCCGGTGCGGCCGTACCACACAAGCTTCTGCGAGGTTGCCTTCGGAATTTGCACCTCCTCTGTACCAAGGTGAAACTCTCCTCATCCACCCTGGCACGAAAGGGGTCGCTCGATGTAGGCGGCGACCTCGGTTTTCCGGATGACTTAGGTGGTGCGGGTCGCCGGCGGTGGCGTGCGGTGGCGGTGAAGTCAAGGCAGCTCGCACGAACCAGCGGCGTTGGGTTGTCGGACACAGGCGCCCGCGGCGGGGGCTGAGCGGCCGCGCGGGCAGCGCTCACAGGCGGCGACACAGGCTGCGACGAAATCGCTGATACGACGGAGCTCGACGTCGGTTGTTTGTCGAGGGCTCCACGTAGCGCGTCTATGTAAGCTGGCCTAGTTTCAGTGCTGCGTAGCGAACGTACTTCATTGCATGTCGGTCAGACTCTTTTTTAGGAACACGATGACCTTCAGCAGGCTGGTGACGTCGACGTGGTCGAACCTGACAGGCGGTAGTTTGGCCAGCTCCCGCGCCACAAACGACGGCATATCGTCAGAGTCCGTCTCCTTCAGGACCTTAATGATGTCTTAAAGGGACTTCTTTCCATGTTCATCACCCCTTCTATGGGGAGCGAAGGTGCCGCAGATCTTCAGTGACCGGTAGAGCACCTCTTTGGCGCTGCAGATGTCACTCACGCTGAAGTTGCTGGAACAGATGTGGATGGCAGACAGCTCGTCCATCACGTCCAGCTTCTGCTGTAGGAACGCCAGGAACTATTTGACGATGAGTGGCGCGTCGGAGGTGCTCTTGATGACGCGAGCAGCGGTGCGAGCCGCGCTCGACACGTAAAATGTATCACTATTAATTCCCTGACTCGGTAAATCGACCGCATCGCAGCGCGCATTGCACAGAACTGTGACACTATATTATAGTAAAGTGTACGTACGTGTAATAAACACCTAATCGATATCTGACGGTCCTTGAGGTCTCTGACGACGGATCCGTGGTCACTTTCGTAGCAATCGACGCAGTAACTGAAAAACCTACCATACCTCGCATTCCTAATAGAATCTATCGATATTTAAAAAATGCCCTAATATAACCACAACACTATGAAAATAATACCATTTTTGGAAAAATTATTGCACGGAAAGTTCCAATTCAATAACCTTACTTCTAGTATTACGATCTGAAATTTTATTCGAAATTAATGTTTTTTAATGAATTGCACAACATTTCATATTATTTATTTAGTTCTAAACAATCACATTATTTTTTAAACTTTTAGTGTTCATCAATTAAACTGGGCAGTTTTACTTTTCTGGTATCACCTTACCGTTGTCATTCTGTCAATTTTCATAAACTCAATCTTATTTAATACAGTTTTAAGTCTATTTTTATTAAATGATTTTAAAGGTTTGTTTTTTTGTTTTTGGGGGAGGTTACTTTAAAAATATACCCAATAGCATCAACCTGTTTGTAGTGTGCTGTATGTGTAATGGCTCGCTCGGTGCTAGTACTAAAAAATAAACATCAGCGTTCTATTTAATTCTTCTATTCTGTGTATATATTATATGTATAAAATAGGTGCTCTTTCTGATAGTCATAAAATATTAATAACATAATTATACATGTCATTTGTGAAAAATAAAAAAATAAATATCATTAGAAAACATGAAAACAATATGACACGAGAAGTTATACATTAAAATCATTGAATATTATTACTGCCTCATACTCTGATCCGTCTCAGGAAAGATGGAGCCTTGTAGTATGTGCCTACAAGTACGGAGGTGCTGAAGGGTGCCATACTCATACTCTGATCCATCTCAGGAAGGATGGAGCCTTGTAGTATGTGCCTACAAGTACGGAGTTGCTGAAGGGTGCCATACTCATACTCTGATCCATCTCAAGAAGAGAGGCTTGTAGTATGTGCCTAAAAGTACGGAGGTGCTGAAGGGTGCTATACTTACACTCTGATCATTCTTAGGAAGAGAGGCTTCTAGTATGTGCCTACAAGTACGGAGTTGCTGAAGGTTGCCATACTCATACTCTGATCCGTCTCAGGAAGGATGGAGCCTTGTAGTATGTGCTTGTAATTTTGATTTCGGAAAGCGATATTGAAAAAACCGCTCTAGCACTATTTGGTCTATTTGAAATCGTTGGGATGCCATTTGGTTTGAGAAACGCAGCCCAAACTTTTCAACGATTCATGTCTCACAGTGTGTAACCAGGTTTAGACTTTGTATTCTGTTTCATCGATGATGTCAGTATAGCTGGCGACAGCATGGAGCAGCATAAACAACATCTTAATGAAATTTTCAAAAGATTCGAGCAATACGGTATAACTACAAAAATCTCAAAGTGAAGATACACTTCAAGAAAAAATAGATTTTTTGGGCTATGAAGTTACGCCAGAAGGAATTCGACCCACCGATAGTAAAGTTCAGGCGATATCAGATTTTCCGAAACCAAAAACAGTAGAACAGCTCAGAAGATTTTTAGGAATGCTCATTTTCTAAAAGTCACATCTACCAGGAGCAGCGGAATACCAGGAAATCCTTACTAATATTATAAATGTGAAAATGTGTTTGTTTGTTTGTTAACTTTTCACGCTTCAACGCCTTGACCAATCTTTATGAAATTTGGCATGCAGGTAGCCTGTATCACGTGGAAGGACATAAGCTGCTTTTTATCCCGGGAAAATAGCATAATCTGATGCAGTTCCTGAGGGAACTAAAAAAATACTCGATTGTTGTGATTTTTTGCACAGATATGTTTGAGTAGGTGGGAAACGATCACCCTTAAATACAGTAATAAAAACGATGTCCACGTGGGCGGAGCCGCGGGAAAAAGCTAGTGTTAAATAAATATTTACACAACTCAAAGAAAAAAGATAAGACCGTAGTACAATGGACGAGCGAAGCTATACTAGCATTCGAACAGTGTAAGCTAAGCCTAAAAAGCGCAGGTTTATTGTCGCATCCATTTCCCCATACCCACCTTTGATGGCTGATGCATCGGACAAATGTGTTGGAGCAGTTCTTCAGAAAAAAGTTGAAGGTCAGTGGAAACCCTTACGTTATTATTCCAAGAGTTTATCAGATGCCCAACGTAAATACAGCACCTATGATTGGGAATTGCTGGCCATCTACATGTCTTTATGTCATTTTAGAAATATGATAGAGGGTAGGGAATTAACGATATTTACGGATCATAAACCATTAACTTATGCGTTTAGTAAACTACGCAGCGAGAAGGAAATACCTCGTAGAACCAGACAATAAATGTATATAAGTGAGTTTACTACAGATATGCGACATGCAACATATAATAGTTGCAGATTCTTTGTCCCGCTTAGAAACCGTATCGTGTCCCGCGACATTAGATCTCAATGCGCTTGCAATCGCACAACAGAGTGACGAGTGACGAGTGACGAATGACGATCAACTTACACGCTTGTCACAAAAGAACAGCGATAGTAAATTGCAATTTAAGCAGATTGTATTACCAGGCTGCTCAAGCTTAATTACTTGTAAAGCTTCTACGGATAACGTGAGACCATACTTACCTAAATAATTCCGACGCGTAGCATTTGACGCAGTCCATAATTTAAATAACTCAGGAATCCGTACTTCTAGGAAAATGATGAAGGAAAGATTCTTTTGGGAAAGTTTAAATAGAGATGTAGGTATTTTGGCCAAAACTTGTATAATGTGCCAACGTGCTAAAGTTCAACGTCACACGATGTCAGAAGTAGGTAGTTATCCATCAGTAGGTAAATTACAGTACATCAATGTAGACATCATTGGTCCCTTAAATACTTCTCAAGAAGGTTTTAGGTATTGTGTCACAATTATAGATCGTTACACTCATTGGGCGGAAGCTATTTCAGTTAAATATATAACTGCAGAAACGTATTTGAAGTAGTAATATGAAGGGTGTATAATACGTTTTGGTTGCCCAGGTAAGCTATGAAGCGATCAGGGCAGACAGTTCGAGAGTAGTTTATTCGTACAGCTGTTAAAACTATTCGGAGTTGAACATATCCGTACAAACCCTTATCACCCCCAGAGTAACGGAATTATTGAGCGATGGCATCGTTCTCTAAAAGCATCCCTTATGGCACGGTTAAATTCAAACTCATGGGTAACTGAACTTCCTACTGTATTGTTAGGGTTACGTGCAGCGGTAAGAGTGGACACAGGTACCAGCGCAGCTGAACTTACTTACGGGTGTAAAATAAGATTATCAGGAGATTTTTACGTAGAATCTAGAAAATACTCGTTAGACGAAGATACTTGTTAGACGAAGTGTAGGAAAAAGTAAAAGCTCCATTAAAAATTTTAAGTCCCAAACCGCAATTAAAATACTAAGAGCACTATATTCATTCATCCAATTTTATTAACATGTCTACATGTCTTTATGAGAAACGACACGGTGCGCAAACCGATTGTATCTCCTTATGACGGACCTTACCGCGTCGTAAGTAGGAACAATAAAGTTTATCAGATTCAACTACCTAATAGAGAATTATCTGTTTCCATTGACCGATTAAAACCGGCATATATATTAAAAAAATATGAGCAGAGTGAAACAGGAAGTACAGGTACCGCGTCAGGTAGCCAACAGATTTGAGGTAACAAAACCGAGGCTAATCTAAAAGCCAGTAGCAGCGATAAGAATTTGAATTGTAATCAACTTCCAAAAACAACTAGGAGTGGCTGAACTATTAAGCCACCAGTTCGTATTTGTGTTAAGTAGTATGTACCTACTTATGTACTTTACTATTTTAAAAATACTAGTATGAAAAATAAAATTAAGTTTACTTTATAAGTACGATGCATACACACAAGCGATAATTTGTGTCGCATAAGTTAATTTTAGACTAAGTAAGTACCTAATATAGTCTGTACTTTGTATCGAGGTCAAAATAATACTGACCGAAGTAGTTCGGTATGTGAAAACTAAATTATACTTATTCAGCATAATTTTTAGACACGTTATTTGATGTCGAAATTAGATTGCCAAACTAGTATATTATCAGTAACACTTTTGATTATAACTTCATTTCGCATCAAACAACTTTTCAGTAAACTTACATTTACATACTAACCTTTCAAGATGGGTTGGGGTCAAAGTAAAAACCAAGAGTATTTTTTTCAGTTCCCTTAGGAACTACATGCACTATGCTATTTACACGGGATAAAACGTAGCCTATATCCTTCCCAGTGACACAGGCTACCTGCATGCCAAATTTCATCAAGAGTGGTCAAGGTATTGAAGCGTGAAAAGATAACAAACAAACAAACACATTTTCACATTTATAATATTATTAGTAAGGATAATAAGGGTACACTAAAAAACTTTTTGACTTTCATTTCACCTTTTGTCTAATCCTACTTAAAAAAAGTTGATGCAGTGCAACAAGCTGAGATCCGTCAGTATCCTAAGAAAATTTTACGTCATTTTCTTCAGTGATGGTTATCTCATGCACAGATTTGCGCGTAGAGCAAATGTACGAGCGCGTGATTGTGCTATTAGTGAATGGTCCTTCCCATAGACTTTAAAACGAGTTTCCGACGCGTGTCTATACTAAAACTAAGCCATTTTGCAGCATGCTGTCATACCGTACGGTTGAGATCCGCAAGGCGCTGCAGATGGAGGAACTACTGGCGCGCGAGGAGTTCGAGTTCCTCATCGAGGAGGAGGTGGCCAAGCAGACCATCCGCACCTGGCTCGAGAACTGCCTCAAGAGGATGCGCGCCAACAGCAGCGTGAGTCAATCCCTTTCAAATAGTGCCTCATCGAGGAGGAGGTAGCCAAACAGACCAATTGCACCTGACTCGATAACTGCCTCAAGAAGATGCGCGTCATCAGCAGCGTGAGTCAATCACATTCACATAAATGTTGCCTCGTCGAGGAGGAGGTACCCAATAGATTATCCATATCTGGCTAGAGAACTGCCTCAAGAGGAAGCGCGCCTTCAGTAGCGTGAGTCCATCACTTTCACATATTGCCTTATCGAGGTGGATGTGTCCAGATAGACCATCCGCACCTGGCTTGAGAACTGCCTCAAGACTTCAAGAGGATGTGCGCCAATAGCAGCGTGGAACAATCACTTTCACATATTGCCTCATCGAGGTGGAGTTGGCTAAGCAGACCAATCGCACCTGGCTCGAGAACTGTCTCAAGAGGATACCCGCCATAAGCAGAGTGAGTCAATCATCAAGAGGATTCGCGCCATCAGCTGCGAGAGTCACTGAAGGCTCAGTTCAAAATTTAAAAAGTGAAGTCTACCTGCAAAAAGCTGTAGACTGTAGAGAATGTTAAGAAAATATGTAACTAAATTATGGCGCCATATGTAGGGGAAGGGCGGGGAATCCCGAACGCTGGGTAATCGCGAACGCAGCTGTTTCACTATGTTAGAAAGAGATATCATGATTTCACTTATCGCCATCTTAGAAATCACGCCATCACTAGTACCAAGCAACCATTGGAGTGTTACAGGTGCGCACAGGATCCAAGGTAAAAATAATTCAAATATTTACTTACTTTTGTTGCTATTTTCACATAAATTAAACACAGTGTATCTAATAAAGTAATAATAGTTCGAATTCGACATTTATTTACTTAAATATCTAATAGTTGAGGATTCAATTACAAGAATTACATGCGGCCGGGCCAAGCATAACCTAAAATTATTATTTTTTGTTTGTTTTATTACATTGGTGGGTATTGGCGAACGAATTGAGTGGGTCAATTACGAACGTTCGGCATTGCCCCATATAGAATAAAAATTGGTTATTTAACTTGCTAAGTTAGTATTGTTTTTCATTGTTTTTTATCAATTATAAATAATTAACCATATTAAATTGTTTGGATGCCGCGGAATTATAAAAGAAAGACAGAAACGAAATATAACGTTATAACGTAGAAGACTTAAAAAAAGCCATTAACGATGTTAAAAGCAAAAAGTTCAGCTTAGGGAAAGCATCTGTGTTATATTCAGTATAAGATAGTAAAGAGACTCATCAAACACTCACGATGACAAAGAGACTGAAAACTGAAAATAAAGCAGTAAAAATTTTTAAAAATATTGAAGAGTTTAGTTTTAAGAGTGATAGTGAGATGAAAAGAAAATCAAATAAGAGAAAGAACGAAAATAAAGAATGCTGTTCATTTTTTGCAATGAAAAATACGAGGATAGCTTGCCTGGTGAGAACTGGATCCAGTGCTATATTTGTTTAAAATGGGCCCATGAAAAGTGTACAGACGGGGATTCGTCTTCACGTGGCTACCGTTGTGATTTTTGCCGGGCAATACGTTTTTAAGTTTTAATTTAATCCTGACTAATCTGTCGTACATGATCTCATTTGTAGGCTAGTATATGGGTCAATTGCGACCGATCGCAATTGCCCCATTAGGTGTCCGTGATTGCCCGACCTGTGTCGGGTAAACACGAACACTAGAGGTTTTGTTTTTGTTATAAAAGTTGATTATATAAAGAGAAATTAATATTGTTGATTGTAGTAATTTAATGTATGATAATTCACCTTTCAGAAGAGACTAATAAAGTTTACCTATACTATTTTTTGATTAATCTGTAAACTCTCTTAGGTGTTCGTAATTACCCCGCCTTCCCTAGTGTATAGTCAAGCAAGACAAAACCATTGAGCTGTTTCTAGCACTAGTAGTCTTTCATCCATTTCTATTAGAATCTAGGAGGTCATCGTCTCTATGTCGTCCATTTATATACTTTTTTTCTCAATTTCACAGAAGCAACAAACGAGTCTAATAGCCGGCTTGAGAAAGACGAACGAGCAAGTATTGGATCTGCACAGCGAAAAGATAGACAAAGATAAAGTGGAAGCTGAAACACAGGTATACTTCATTTCATTACAATTTTTTAAATAAACAAACCTCCTTCGAAGTTATTTAATAATTAATTTTGTGTCTACCAGGCCGCCCCGAACGCAGGCCGTACTGAAATCACAGAGTCCGCATCACAGCCGATAATGTCCAGTAAGTATATAAACGAACTTACATTTCCATGCTATTCCGTTTTTGGTTCTTGTGATCTTAGGTTAGATAGCCCAACATCATACATACGTGAGTTTTAATGGGTGTCAAGAGCATCATCATATCAGCCGAAGGACGTCCATTGCTATACATAGGCCTTCCCCAAGGATCTCCATGACGACCGGTTCTGCGCTGCCCGCATCCAGCAAGAGCATATCCACTGTAATTGTAACAACTTTTTAAATAAACTCCAAAATATGAAACGTTTATTTCTCTTTCTCTCTCTTATCGTGTGGCACAATTAACCGTGCTATCCAAGGGATAGACGGCGGTTGTCTGGTGTTGCACATAGCACCTCCCGCGGTCACGTGTAGGGCACTTAGATTTACACCTACGAACGTGTGCAACGCAACCTTCATAAACATCTGGAATCAGATGTGCAGGTTTCCTCACGATTTTTCTTTCACCCTTAAAGCAATCGGTAAGCACATGTACGTAAGTTTCGTAAAACGCATTGGTACATTGGCCGTCCGGATTTTAATTAGGGATCTCTAGTTAGGAGGACCGAGTCGTTACCGGTTGAGCCACCAACGCTTTTTTGTACACATCTGTAAAAAAAAGGAGGATTTCATAGAAAAAACGTTAACCTGAATCACAACATAATGGAATTAATGAATAATAATGTTCTTCTCCGTCATTAAAAACTTACCTTACAGGTATCATTATGGATAATAATTTTCTTGTCCGCCATTAAAAACTTACCTGCTGTACAGGTAACATTATGGATAATAATTTTCTTGTCCGCCATTAAAAAGTTACCTGCTGTACAGGTAACATAATGGATAATAATTTTCTTGTCCGCCATTAAAAACTTACCTGCTGTACAGGTAACATAATGGATAATAATTTTCTTGTCCGCCATTAAAAACTTACCTGCTGTACAGGTAACATAATGGATAATAATTTTCTAGTCCGCCATTAAAAACTTACCTGCTGTACAGGTAACATTATGGATAATAATTTTCTTGTCCGCCATTAAAAACTTGCCTGCTGTACAGGTAACATAATGGATAATAATTTTCTTGTCCGCCATTAAAAACTTACCTTCTGTACAGGTATCATTATGGATAATAATTTTCTTGTCCGCCATTAAAAACTTGCCTGCTGTACAGGTAACATAATGGATAATAATTTTCTTGTCCGCCATTAAAAACTTACCTGCTGTACAGGTAACATTATGGATAATAATTTTCTTGTCCGCCATTAAAAACTTACCTGCTGTACAGGTATCATTATGGATAATAATTTTCTTGTCCGCCATTAAAAACTTACCTTCTATACAGATAACATAATGGATAAAAATGTTCTTGTCCGCCATTAAAAACTTACCTGCTGTACAGGTATCATTATGGATAATAATTTTCTTGTCCGCCATTAAAAACTTACCTGCTGTACAGGTATCATTATGGATAATAATTTTCTTGTCCGCCATTAAAAACTTACCTGCTGTACAGGTATCATTATGGATAATAATTTTCTTGTCCGCCATTAAAAACTTACCTGCTGTACAGGTATCATTATGGATAATAATTTTCTTGTCCGCCATTAAAAACTTGCCTGCTGTACAGGTAACATAATGGATAATAATTTTCTTGTCCGCCATTAAAAACTTACCTGCTGTACAGGTAACATAATGGATAATAATTTTCTTGTCCGCCATTAAAAACTTACCTGCTGTACAGGTAACATAATGGATAATAATTTTCTTGTCCGCCATTAAAAACTTACCTGCTGTACAGGTAACATAATGGATAATAATTTTCTAGTCCGCCATTAAAAACTTACCTGCTGTACAGGTAACATTATGGATAATAATTTTCTTGTCCGCCATTAAAAACTTGCCTGCTGTACAGGTAACATAATGGATAATAATTTTCTTGTCCGCCATTAAAAACTTACCTTCTGTACAGGTATCATTATGGATAATAATTTTCTTGTCCGCCATTAAAAACTTGCCTGCTGTACAGGTAACATAATGGATAATAATTTTCTTGTCCGCCATTAAAAACTTACCTGCTGTACAGGTAACATTATGGATAATAATTTTCTTGTCCGCCATTAAAAACTTACCTGCTGTACAGGTATCATTATGGATAATAATTTTCTTGTCCGCCATTAAAAACTTACCTTCTATACAGATAACATAATGGATAAAAATGTTCTTGTCCGCCATTAAAAACTTACCTGCTGTACAGGTATCATTATGGATAATAATTTTCTTGTCCGCCATTAAAAACTTACCTGCTGTACAGGTATCATTATGGATAATAATTTTCTTGTCCGCCATTAAAAACTTACCTGCTGTACAGGTATCATTATGGATAATAATTTTCTTGTCCGCCATTAAAAACTTACCTGCTGTACAGGTATCATTATGGATAATAATTTTCTTGTCCGCCATTAAAAACTTGCCTGCTGTACAGGTAACATAATGGATAATAATTTTCTTGTCCGCCATTAAAAACTTACCTGCTGTACAGGTAACATTATGGATAATAATTTTCTTGTCCGCCATTAAAAACTTACCTGCTGTACAGGTATCATTATGGATAATAATTTTCTTGTCCGCCATTAAAAACTTACCTTCTATACAGATAACATAATGGATAAAAATGTTCTTGTCCGCCATTAAAAACTTACCTGCTGTACAGGTATCATTATGGATAATAATTTTCTTGTCCGCCATTAAAAACTTGCCTGCTGTACAGGTATCATTATGGATAATAATTTTCTTGTCCGCCATTAAAAACTTACCTGCTGTACAGGTAACATTATGGATAATAATGTTCTTCTCCGCCATTAAAAACTTACCTTCTTTACAGGTAACATAATGGATAATAATAATGTTCTTGTTACATCTTATTTACAACCAAAAAGTTATTAAATCGGAGTTATATATGAACGGTTTTCGATTTGCATATGTCCAATTAAATTTTAAAATATTGTATGAAAAACATATTGCTTGCATCCATCGTGAATTTAACACTAAAGTTAGCGTGCGAATTACTTCCTTAATTTTATCAGCTTTCCAAAGAGTATTAAAGTAAAAAAAAGACAATTTAATAAAAACAAAAAACTTTTTTGTAAACATGATATAATTTCAGGATTTGAACTTTTTTGTATATTTGTATGGGACTTGATGCACCTTCCTAACAGAAACCATTTTAATAAAAATACGAAACCCTTATAGGATCACTCGTGCGTCTGTCTGTCTGTCCGTCCGTCTGTCACAGCCAATTTGCTCCGAATCAACTGGACCAAATCAGATGAAATTTGGTAGGATGGTGTAATCCTATGACGCAAACACAAATGTGCAAAGTAAATAAATATTTTCGGGGGACAAATTAGGAAATTAAAAAAAGTTTCCTATTTAAAAATAAGCCTAAAATTTTGAAAAAAAATACAAAGTATAGTTCATTGCGTGTAGATTACAGGAAAACCTATAAAAATTCTATCAATTGAAAATAAAGTGGTAAACTCAATATAATACGTTCACTTACGGAAAATAGTTTACTAAAACACCACTAGATAGCGCTAGTAGTAGTTAACTCGCGTCTTACTGTGAGTATTTTAAATGTGATTTTTTTATATTTAACTTTGGCATTGTACGGAACCCTCTCCACGCGAGTTCAACTCGCGCTTGGCCAGTTTTTATTTCTTATTATTAAATTGATTCTTAGGGTTCCGTACCTCAAAAGGAATACTTATAGGATCACTTCGTTTTTCGTTTGTCTGTCAGTCGTGAAGTTCGTTTTCCTCAAGAACGCGTAGAGGTATCAAGTTGAAATTAATATCAAACACTTGGTGAAGGATCCCTCGGAGCGGAGCTACAAAATCAAACTAACGCAATCAAACGGCTCTTTGTTTGTTCCGCATGTTTTGTCGCACGCACTTGTTGGCGACTACAGTAGGGCCTCGATAATCCGGACCCGCTGTAATCCGGTGATCTCTGTAATCCGGACAGTCTGCGCGGCCGCTTGAGCCGCAGCGTGGGCGGATAGAAGTTGCATACTGCCCGGCCTATTATCTGATTAAAATGAGCTGAATATTACGGACTTTTTAAGATTGTTCAATAAGGTAAATTTTTGTTTTCTCTTAGTGCTTACTTAATGTCAGTCAATAGTTATTAAATCTATGATTATGTATTCAAAAGTGTGCATTTTATTAGGAACAAAACTTGCACTGTAATCCGGACGCCTCGATAATCCGCCAAATCCTGGAATTTTTCCTGTCCGGATTATCGAGGCCCTACTGTACTGACATTTGCAGTAGGAGGATGGGCCGGGCCGTACGAGTACATTTTCAACTACAAAGTTCAGTTTGTCCTTTTTGTAGTTTTTGTGAATACACAACTCAAATATATTTCGTGATGTTGCGGAAGGTGCGCGAGACGGAATCGTACTTGGCCGGGTTTTTTTTTCAATTTCATAACTTACTAGCTTTTGGCCGCGGTTTCATCCGCGTGGACATAGTATTTATGACTGTCTTTGATTGATGGTGTGTGGTGCGTGTGCGCGAGCGAGTTTTCTCCAGATACCTAAGCCATATCGGGCTATTCTGATGTCGTTCGTTTCCCACCCCTCAACCGATTCTATGCAAAAATCACTTCAATCTGTTGCTTCGTTCCGACACCGTATGCGAGATGGACGTGCGCGAGAGTGGAAATCAGTTTTCTTGTATCCCTCGGAAACTATGTCAGGATGTGCTAATTAGTAAACTATGTTGTTTCCCACCTCCTGTGCATAAAAACAAAACCATTGGTTCCGTTCCGATGTTAAAGAAATTAACCAAAAAAAGAATATTTTTTTCAGGAACTGCGTCGAAATATGCTATTTTCACAGGACAAGAAGTAGCTTATGTCTTTTCCCGGGACACAGGCTACCTACATGGCAAATTTCATCAAGATTGGTCCAGGTGTTGAAGCGTGAAAAGGTAACAAACAAACACACATTTTTACATTTATAATATTAAGTAAGGATTGAAAAACTTATAAAACAAAGACGTTGTTCCCGTGCCTCTGTCGCACGCTTGTAACATTTAAATCCACAGAGTAGCGTTATTCATACACAAATTGAAAATTAAATTACCTATTCATAATTACAAATTACAAATTACCTATTCGCTCCCCGGCCCCGAGCTTGCGTCGCTTGTTGCAAGTCATGTGTAGTTTACCCGTATCCTTACTAATATTATAAATTTGAAAATGTGTTTTTTTGTTACCTTTTCACGCTTCAACGCCTTGACCAATCTTTATGAAATTTGGCATGCAGGTAGCCTGTGTCACGGGGAAGGACATAGGCTACTTTTTATTCCGGGAAAATAGCATAATCTGATGCAGTTCCTGAGGGAACTAAAAAAATACTCGATTGTTGTGTATTTTTGCACAGAGATGGTTGAGTAGGTAGGAAACGACATAATTTACTAATCACCCTTAAAGACAGTCATAAAAACGATGTCCACGCGGGCGGAGCCGCGGGAAAAAGCTAGTAAATAATATGACACGTGGCATTTCAAATCGCCCTCTATATTCAAACCGGGACAATAATAAATGACCCTCATTAATTCAACATATCGAAAGATATCATTAAATATTTCTAGGAGCGAGCCAGTGCCCTCGCGGCCAAGATGAGCAAACAATATGGCCACGGCCGTACTATTTTTTTCCAGACCGACTCACGGCACTTTTAAGTCCCCCTGTATCTTCGTTGTAGGTGAAGCTAAACATCTGAACTACTCGTACTGCCCCCAAATCACAATTTTGTACCTAATGTACAGGTGCGTTAACTGAGGCTTCTACTCATCATACTGAACAACTTTTGTTCTATGGCTGCGGAAATCGCAAAAGAATAAATATTTTGTGCATTTCTGTAAGAAGGGTCCAAATTTTTGTTTTGAATTGATTATGGGTTCCTTGGGGAAAGTTGTTCAGTATGATGACAAGAACCCCAGAATTTTGCTACAGTCTGTATAGTTTATGAAATAAATCAAATCTCCTTATCGCTTCACTGAGTCACCGAGTCGCCGAGTCACCGAGTCACTGAGTCACCGAGTCACCGATTTTCGTCATTTTATTGCTTATTGCTTCACTTGTAGGACGCACGTAACCTTTCTTCCTCCCCTTATATATAGCATATCTCTGTAACTTGTGTCATTTATTGCTATGAGATTCAAAGCCAATAAGAATGCCCGACTGGCTCTACATTACATCTGAAACATTTACAGTGAACTATGAAACTTGGCATTTTTACATTGAATTTTTGATAGGATTTATTATTTTGCAGATATTTCGTCTTCATTCGACTCTCAGCCGAAGCGTCCATCCACTAAGTGTCCGTTCAAACGGCCCGGCCTCCCGTCCGTCACCGCTCCAAGGTACGGTTTACTTGCGAGTATGTTAATCTGTAGGTAACTTCACTGATCACAGTACCAAGGGTTGTCACAATACTTGACAATTAAATGAAAGAAAATGCCATCACGTAGAAAAATTACTTCAATAGTGTAAAATCGATATTTTAAGGTACCTTAGATCTCTGATCAAGAATTCGTTGTCAGAATCAAAAAATGGCCGCCATTTTGATTTTTTTAGTTACTGAAACGATTGCTTCTAAAATCGATATCTGAAGTCTCCTGAGGTCACTAATCACGAATCCGTTGTCAAAATTGAAAAAAGTGGCTGGCATTTTGAACATTTTAGTTACTAAAACAATTGCTTCCAAAATTGAGGGTCCCTGAGTTCCCTAATCTTCTTTTTTATTCACAATTGGTAAATCCTTGACAACATCTCACCTGGTGGTAAGTGACGATGCTGCCGAAGATGGAAGCGGACGAAACCGTAGTCAGAATAAAAAAGTTGCCGCCATTTTGAACTTTTAAGTTACTGGACCGATTGCTTCCAAAATCGATATCTGAGGGTCCCTTAGGTCCCTTATCACGAATCCGTTGCCCGAATTGAAAAAAGTGGCCGCGATGTTGAACTTTTTGGTTACTGGACCGATTGCTTACAAAATTGATACCTGAGGGTCCTTGAGGTCCCTTATATATCGATTTTCAAAAAGTTCAAAATGTCGGCCACTTTTTTAAATTCTGGCAACGGATTCTTGATTAGGGACTTCAGAGACCCTCAGATATCGATTTTGGAAGCAATCGGTCCAGTTACTAAAAAGTTCAAAATGGTGGCCACTTTTTTTCAATTCGGGTAACGGATTCGTGATAATAAGGTACCTCAAGGACCCTCAGATATCGATTTTGGAAGCAATCGGTCCAGTAACTAAAAAGTTAAAATGGCGGCCACTTTTTTCAATTCTGACAACGGATTCGTGATAAGGGACCTCAGGGACCCTCAGATATCGATTTTGGAAGCAATCGGTCCAGTAACTTAAAAATTCAAAATGGCGGCCGCTTTTTTCAATTCTTACAACGGATTATAGAATATATGTCATATTCGTAAAAAATACACCCCATTAATACCTATAAAATGATCCACATGAGGATCTTCAAGGCGAGAGTGAATAGGCATTATTTGACTTTACGTGTACCATCCTCGAGTACATTGTCACTTACCATCAGGTGTAATGTAGTCTAACGCACAATTTTTTTTAATTTAAAAAGAAGTATCTATATTGTTACAGGAATATAATCCCTACTTAATATAATATTATAAATGTGAAAGTAACTCTGTCTGTCTGTTACGCTTTCCCGCAAAAACTACTGAACGGATTTGGCTGAAATTTGGTAGGTAGACAGATTAGGACCTGGATTCAGACATAGGCTACTTTTTACCACGCTCGCGAGCCGCTTGCGGCTCGCGCACTGCGCTCCCTCGAAAAGTCATAGAAACGTTGTCCACGCGGGTGAAACCGCGGGAAACAGCTAGTATTTAATATATGAATTAAATTATTAAAACACTTTGTTACAATTATTATTTAATAATTTTAAATTTATAAAAAAATGTAGGAAAAAAAAATATTTTAAATTTATTATTAAAATAACTGTAACAAAATGTTTTTATATTTATTTAAATTATATTAAATAACTTTTAATAATTAAAAAAAATATAAACCAAACTAAATCAAAAGATGAAAATGAGCCGTGCATGAATGATTGATAATAAAAATGCGACGTGACGACCTTTATTGAATGGGCCCACCGCACTATACAAACGGTGACAATTGTCTAGTGAGTCCTACCCGCCCCGCAGCCCCCGCACGATTGCTTGTCTTGACGCCCTCCGTTGGACGACTGTATGGATTCTTAGACTGTGATATAACCTACACTTACTAAAGACGTAGCAACAGACTGCCAATAGATGGCGCTGCAGGGATAATGAAACGCGCTTACATTTGCGGCGCGCAAACTGCCATACCTAATTTATTGAAGTCATGGACAGCATTGCTTTTAGGTCTGAATAGATTTTCCATACCACTGAAAATATAATTCAGTTTTTAAATACTTTTTTTTTAAATACTACAACAATTTACTATTTAAAAATGCACAGTACGATATATTAATTGTAATTGTGGCAACACTAAACTACATAGAGCCATTATCATAATAGATCATCTCTGATAATAGTTTGACGTTTCTAATACAGTTAGTTAAGCAATGCGCTTTTATGTGAGGATTCGAACACCTGCATACCCACCTGCAATATTGTTAATTACTTTTTGGATGGGTACCAAGTTTATTCCTATCATATTATTATACTAGCTTTTGCCCGCGGCTTCGCCCGCGTGGACATAGCTTTTATGACTCTTTTTGAGGGTGAGTGGTGCGCGAGCCGCAATCAGCTCGCAAGCGTGGACATGAGTTTTCTCCAGGTACCTCAGGAACTGTATCGGGCTATTCGGATTAGCAGTCATTGTCACTTCCCACCCCCTCAACAAATTCTATACAAAAATTAACTTTAATCCGTTGCTCCGTTGCGACGGCACCGACGTGCGCGAGCGTAGAAAACAGTTGTCCCCAGATCACTCGGGAACTATGTCAGGATATACTTATTAGTAAATTATATCATTTTCCACCTCATCTCTGTGCTAAAAATCACATCATCTCATTTTTTCGTTACGATTTTAAATAACTTAACAAACAAAGAGTATTGTTTTAGTTTCTTCAGGAACTGCATCGGGCTATGATAATTTCCACAGATATAAAGTTGACTATTTCATTCCCAGTGATAAAGGCTACCTGCATGCCAAATTTCATCAAGATTGGTAGAGGTGTTGAGTGTGAATAGGTAACAAACAAACAAACACATTTTTAATTTCTGATTTCTAAATCTTAAATAACATATAGAGCTTCGGTGGCAGAACGGTTGGGGCCACTATCTCCTGTCCGGATGGCCGTGGTTCGATTGCTGCCACTTTACAATATCTATACGAATATCGATTTCATACTGGTATGTACGTTTATCCGACGCTCTTACGGTGACAAAAACATCGTGAGGAAACCTGCACACGCCTGCGAAGAAACTCGAAGCTTATGTGTGAAGTCAATCAACCCGCAATGGGCCCGCGTGATCGTCTAAGGCCTGATCGCCTTAACTCAGGGCAGGTCGAGCCCCTTGGTGGGGACGTATATAAACTGATATGATGAAATAACACATATACCTTTATTATCGAAAAACTCAATCATTGTATCAATCTAGTAATAAAACTTCCTAAAAATATTAATATCGGTCAAATCCTTGAGTCTTATCAGCTCCAAAGTAGCCCATGACGCACTTCTCGTTGCCGCTCTGGATGGCAATAGACAACCTAAGCAGCAGGTAGGACCTCACGTCACATCTCCTCTCTCGAAGGCGACGGCCAATCTCCTTTGTGAAGGCAAAGGCCTCTGAGGGTTCAGAAGCCGATTGTCTCACAGACCAGCGGCACAAAGCAGTAATTTGCCTTCAAGACCGAGTACTTATAATGCTTCTTTCTCGCCGCAAATTGAGCAGCAGTACCGTACGGGTGAGAAGTGAGGCAGAAAAAGTAGAGTCCCAAAGCAGGCACGTTCCTCTCTGGCATAGCACTTGTTTAAACCCTCCGGCCTTTTGCCATCACATCGACTAAAGCCCAGTGGCTGCATCAAAGATGGAATATTCCATCTGGCTGATACCAGTGCCCTCCGAGTGAGGTCATTAAGTAATTGGTGACGTGGAAATCTTCACAAACAACGACCGCAACTCAGTGAGTGATGGCCAATTGCCTCCACCGTGGACCCGCAAATACATTGATGAGGTTTACAGATATTGATATTGCAGGCGGAGAGCAACTGCCACACGCAAATAGTCGCCGTCAGAAGAGTTTCCATATCTGTGCCTCCTGTTAAAAGAAGCTAAACTCGATTTATGTGTTTTTAATTTTTTTACACGATTGCAATCTATAAAAAAATACCTATCTGTTCGTCTATGAAACACATCGCTACGTGCCATAGTTCCAGAGAGTTGTGTAAAAAGTGTATGCTGAAAAATACATAAAAGAAATCCACTCAAAAGTATGAAATAATATTTAAATGTTTTAATACTACATAAGCGCGTTTTATTATCCCTGCAGCGCCATCTATTGATATTCTGCTGTTATGATTGTAATGTGTGGTATGTGTAGCTAATATTGGGGAAAAAGTACTCTATTGTTATTATTATAAGTATCGATAGATCTAATTTCCCACGGGACCTCTTTAGTTTTCCGAAATAAAGAATACCCAACTATGCAATGATGGTCAAAACACACCATCCCAATGTAAAGGTTTCATATTGTTACGTTGAGCCATTCTAAAGATACCATTTTTTTGCATTCCTGCAGGAACCCTTAATTTTTTTAGGATTCACAATGTCCCAGTTTTAGTTCGCGATATAGGGTATCAACGTGTAAAGTTCAATTGTAATAGATCAAGCAACATTTGCGTGGTGAGCCATTCTATAAATGAATACTTTTGATTTTTCCACGGGAACTCTTGAATTTTCCGGGATAAAAAGTATCCTATATGTTAACCCGGGCTATAAGGAACCACCATACAAAATTTCATCAAAATCGGCCTGGTAGTTTTTGCGTGATGCGCGAACATACAGACAGACAGACAGACAGACAAAAATTCTAAAAGTTGTTGTTTTGGCCTCTGTATCGTTAGTAATGTCCACCACAGTTATTGTTTTCCAAAAATATTTCATGTACAGACACGGCCCCGTTACAGTTTTATTATATTAAGATATAGATACATATTCATATTTTAGACCTTCGGATAATATACTGTAGATAAGATGATGATGCGGGCAGCGCAAAACCAGTCGTCGTGGAAATCCTTGGGGGAGGCCTATGTCCAGCAGTGGACGTTCTTCGGCTGATATGATGATGAAGATGATGTAAAAATAAATTATTCGAGTTTGGTACTAAATAGGTGGGTAGGTTTTGGTCTTGTACTTTTTGTTTACTTTATTTTATGTGATTATTCCTTTATTTGTAGCTTTGAATTATTATTACTGGAAAGAGAGTGACTCTTACGACAAAGGGAATCCTAGTGGGAGAGTTAGAGTATAATTACAAAGCTACCACTAAATGTAACTTAAATAAGTACCTCACTGTGACTATTTTGTAAGCTATTATTCTGTATCAAAACATTAATATTCCAATAAACTACTTAATTACTTACTTACGTTATTACGTCATACATTATTGTGTCAGCCATTATATGGACCCTTCACCTGTCCGTTTGTCATAAAAATTTAGATTAAAATTGAATGACTTTATTTTTTTTTTCTCTGAAGCAACAGTAGCTTAGGCACTAACAGCCAAGTTTTACTTCCATTTATTGTCTCTAAATTGGATCCTAGTAAAAAATTAAAAGGTATCAAATTATTTCATGCTTTACATGTTTATTCAAATGCCAACAAAATTTTAACTGCATTAAACATGAAATATTTTTAGCCCAAAAAAGGACAAGTCCTTTATTTTTAATAGACCTTTTAGTGTCAAAGTAAAACTCACTTGAGCGGTAAAATCAATTTTACGCACAGTAAGCTGGCAATTTCCGAGCAACTGTATTGAAAATTATTGTATTATGTGGCATACTAAGGAAGATAGTATTAAAAGCTACATACAGCAATATCGTTTTATTGGTTTTTTTTTCTTACAGACCAGAAAGTCCAGTAAAGAAGTACTTGCAACCAACATTAAGTGACCCACATCCTGCGTTGAACAAGAAAGCACAAGGTATACTTTATTTGAAATTCATAAAATACAATTAACGGTACGGACAGCAAGGGCTGCAATGCTGACCAAGCTTGAAGGCCGAGAGAAGCTAAGCTAAGCTCGAGGCCATCATATGGGGGAGGGAGGCCTTTGTCCAGCAGCAGCAGTGGACGTCTTTCAGCTGATATGTTGATGATGATGATAATACGAGTATCTACATTGATTAATTTTTGGTGCAGTGAAATCATCTAATATAGACTCTTAACCAAGTTTATTTTAGATTAATAATATTTTAGTAATAATAATATTTGTAGTTTTCAATCCCGAACAGCACTCGGTCGCCGTCTGCCGGACGCCCAGGTTCTAGTATTAATAATATTTGTAGTTTTCAACCCCGAACAGCACTCGGTCTCTGTCTGCCGGTCGTCCAAGTTCTAGTCATAATTATATTTGTAGTTTTCAACCCCGAACAGCACTCGATCACCGCCTGCCGGACGCCCAGGTTCTAGTAATAATAATATTTGTAGTTTTCAACCCCGAACAGCACTCGGTCGCTGTCTGCCGGTCGTCCAAGTTCTAGTCATAATTATATTTGTAGTTTTCAACCCCGAACAGCACTCGATCACCGCCTGCCGGACGCCCAGGTTCTAGTAATAATAATTTTTGTAGTTTTCAACCGCAAACAGCACTCGGTCACCCACCGCCTGCCGGACGCCCAGGTTAACAGTAATAATAATATTTGTAGTTTTCAACCCCTTAACAGCACTCGGTCACCGCCTGCCGGACGCCCAGGTTCTAGTAATAATAATTTTTGTAGTTTTCAACCGCAAACAGCACTCGGTCACCCACCGCCTGCCGGACGCCCAGGTTAACAGTAATAATAATATTTGTAGTTTTCAACCCCTTAACAGCACTCGGTCACCGCCTGCCGGACGCCCAGGTTCTAGTAATAATAATTTTTGTAGTTTTCAACCGCAAACAGCACTCGGTCACCCACCGCCTGCCGGACGCCCAGGTTAACAGTAATAATAATATTTGTAGTTTTCAACCCCTTAACAGCACTCGGTCACCGCCTGCCGGACGCCCAGGTTCTAGTAATAATAATATTTGTAGTTTACAACCCCGAACAGCACTAGTTTTCAACCCCGAACAGCAATCGGTCGCCCAGGTTCTAGTAATAATAATATTTGTAGTTTACAACCCCTAACAGCACTCGGTCGCCCAGGTTCTGTAGTTTTCAACCCCTTAACAGCACTCGGTCACCGCCTGCCGGACGCCCAGGTTCTAGTAATAATAATATTTGTAGTTTACAACCCCGAACAGCACTAGTTTTCAACCCCGAACAGCAATCGGTCGCCCAGGTTCTAGTAATAATAATATTTGTAGTTTACAACCCCTAACAGCACTCGGTCGCCCAGGTTCTGTAGTTTTCAACCCCGAACAGCGCTCGGTCGCCGTCTGCCGGACGCCCAGGTACTAGTAATAATAATATTTGTAGTTTTTAACCCTGAACAGCGCTCGATAGCCGTCTGCCGGACGCCCAGGCTCTAGTAATAATAATATTTTTTTAGTTTACAACCCCGAACAGCACTCGGTCGCCGCCTGCCGGACGCCCAGGTTCTAGTAATAAGCTGATTTATTGGCCTTCTTTTTCAAGTTTCGTTCGTGATTTTCATATGTTAAATCATAGATAAGCGAATCTGCTGTTATTTTCCTATAAACTGTTTAATAGACATTTTTTCTGATACTTTTCGTTCTTTATGAAACTGGACACCCAAAATCTGTCGCGTGTTTTTAAAGCTTAGGAGAAATCCGTTATTACGTAACCAAAAGAATCTAATCTAAGTTATCTATAAGTCCCTTTGTTGACAGCGGTTCTAAAGAACAACAACAACCGCACGCCTGCAGTCGCGTCGGCGGGCGCGGGCGGGGGCGGCGCGGGCGCGGGCGGCGCGCGCGAGCTCCGCGACGTGCACGCGTGGTGGCAGACGCGCATCGCTTCGCAAGCCGCCTGCGAGGCCGTCTAACTGAGCGAGCTCCTCACCAACTAGTTGTATGCATTTTGTTCTAAGTGAGAAGAGAACAAACGCATCGGCGGGCGAGGTGGCAGACGCGTCTTGCTACGCAAACCGCCTGCGAGCTCGGCAAAATACTCAAACAATAAGCCTCCACTTATAATTGTGTTAGATACGTAGGTCTTTTATCGTGTATTTTTTTTATGCATCCAAAGAGTTGGTATACTTACCCCTCACATCCTGTGACTCTCAACTAAAATTCTAACTTCGGCCTAATCAAAAGAAGCTGACTTACCTAGACTTTTTTAATGCTTTCAAAATGACAAAGTGAGAGTTATAAATAGCAGAAGAGTAAGGCGACTTATGTGATAAATATTGGATACTTCATCACATGCACAATTGTTCAGGTGAGACCTTTATTATCAATGATCGGAATAGGTAGAGTTTTTTCATGTACTTTTGCAACGTTAGCACAACATGGATAAGCTTAATTTTATCTGGTATCCTGTTTTTTTCATTTAGAAGCAATTAACTCAAGACTCAACAAAATGCTAATCCGTGCGTGCAAGGTTTTATTAAGAAATACTTGCACAAATATATTGTCCCATTTGTTTATTTACTAATTCTTATTGTATAATTATTGGTGTAAATTTGTTTTAAATAAGTAATTTATGCATTTATAAACAATAAAAAGATGATTCCAAAAAAGTTTTTATTTCACTTTGTAAGACCCTCAAATCCGGAAATCCGGAGAAGCTTATCCATACTATTGACAACGTTATGACATAATTGCCGGAAAAAAACTACCTATTCCGATCAATGTTCATTATTCGCAACTTTTAACTTGTTCATATATATTGTTAACAAGTTTTAACTTGTTCATGAAGTTTTAAGCCATGTCACATAGGCACCTCACCCGAGTTGTTTATTGATGAAAGTTATGTTAAGTTGAATGTACGTATGTAGTGCCAAATGTTAGATATAGAAAATAAAGTAACATGTTTTATATAAATAATGTTTTCCTTATTACATATTGCATTCAAATGACATTAAAAATGTAATAATAATTGTTAATACATTGTGGCACATCCCTAATGAGAAAGGCGCTATGAGGACCGTTAAAATGAGACACACATTAATCTCCCACTCGTCCCTTCTGACTACACTACTCACTACACTCGCACCCGCACCCGTGTAACTAGGAGGAAGACCCCATTCCTGTTGGTACCACCGCAGTAGAAATCGACTGTCGATTGTCGATAAAACAACAGCTCCTCGAGAGTTAAATCAATGAAACTCACAAACCTAATATCGCTCGCTTCGCTCGCTCAGGTGGTACCGACAGGAATGGGCTCTTCCTCGCAGTTGCACTGCACTGGTGTAACGACTAAGCAACCACAAGGAACGAGCTAAATGGGACGTGCTGTGGGATAGAGCAACCACTTGACGCGGAGCTCGAGCGTGGAGCGTGGAGGCGAACAGGAGTGTACTAGTGATGTCTTCTTGAGGGGTCTTTGGAAGTAAAGAGGACTTTCGCCGCAGATGGCACAAGTTCTAAGCTTAACGTAATTCAACCCTAAACCAAAAATGCTTATAAATCTACTAATTAGTCAATTTGAGCATTAGAGCAAATGTGTGGTGTGACCTTCTTTACTTCTAATCGAGATCGCGACACCGAACAAGAAGTTTTCTGCCACCTAGGAGAGTAAATCCTTGCCAGTGTGCTTACGATGCCACGGTAGCCAATCCAATTCCTTTTCAGCTCTCTTGAAATACCTAGTTTAGGTATTTTTCTAGATCTACATTTCATATCTTGAATGCGGGTGTTGGTGAATAGAATCAATTCGTATCGTGCTGCCTCCTGTCCTAGCTCGTTTAGTTCATTAAATAATACACCACAACCCTGTAACTAAAGCCTTAATTTAAAAAGTTACTGATCTTGTCTGTGGTTCCTACTCTCTTATCTTTGCTGACTTACCTGTCTGTGGTGCACAGTGATGGTGGCTTCAATAAAACACAACGTTTATATAAAATATCTTTATTTTATTAAACTAAATACTATAAATATGACCGAAATACCCTACTCACAGACATAGGAAATGGGCCTCCCCACGTGAAATAGAATTATCTGTGAGTGGCAGCTCAAAGGTGTAGATTCTACATCACTCAAACTAATATAAAAATAGTGGTAATTTAACTTTGTGACTGATAGACAATATCAAAATCCAATCTATACTCCGGAATCTTTATGAAAGTTATACTTTAATACAATACATCTTCAATTTGTTGTCTGCCCTTCGTACGGCGGAGCGTTGACTATCTCGTCTACCCGAAAATTCCCATGAAAGAAACATTCTTTTCACAAACGGTTGCTATCTTTATTCTAATTTGATAACTAATACACGTCGTTAAAGCCTCAATTTGCACTCCGCTAACTAGTCGGCTCCAGTAAACTTTTAATAAGCCTTACATTATAATAGGACCTTATTTAATTGTAATTATGATCAAGTTTGCACTTCACTTCACAGAACTGAGTTATAATCCCTTCTAGTTTGCTCGTCGCATGCGCCGACAACTGGATCTGATACGATACGATCGCTTTTTTTTGTCATCCATTTAGCCTCTTCGTTTACTGTACCTCTACTGTGTATGGTCGATTGCAGCCATAGTTAGCTTCCATAAGCGAAGTGAAAGAATGTTAGCTCCTTGCGAAAGGTCCTTTGTTTGTCTATTTACAGCCGGAGAGAGCTTGGAGCTTAACTGTTTATCTAGATTTGTAGATCAGATCTTCTGCTCTGGTATGCCGATAACTCCCAGCACGATCCGCTACGTATATTCCGCTCTCAGGGGACGGTGTAGAGCCTTCTTCGATGGGTGTTGTAGCCACCTTTAACCTCAGCCTTCCCGCGCAGCCAAACGCCCTAGGTCGAGTCTGAGAAAAATCCCGGACCAGACGCAAGCAGACACTCGATCAGCAACGAGTCGTTCTACCCTGGAATATAGAAAACAAACCAACCACAGTATTTGTTTTCAATAGTGGACTTTATGTCCCCGGCACAAGGGTCAAGTATGGGGATAGAGGCGTAATTCGTTTGCCACAAACATCTCGTCCACCGCGCGCTGTTTCTATGTGAATACAACCACTCATTTTTTTTATAATTCCGAGAATTGCTATAGTTGATCTCGGCGTCAGCTAACTTGTAATTTATCATATGGGCATTTGTTATTTTGTACCAAATGTGGAATTTCTCGTCAACCTAAGTGTTGTCTTAAGAAGATTTAATTTTCTTCCTTTTAGCTCCTCTCTATCTCCAAATTCTAAAGAAGGAAATTTATGGGTTGTAAACTGTATTTAAACTGCCTACTTGGGACTAGACATTGAATAGCTGACAGACTCGTTTTATTTATGCGAAACATTATAAAATTCAACGAGCCCCAAAATAAAGATAAAGAATGTTATATAGGTATTATGTACCATCACAAGGCGACCATGTCTTAGTTCCGTATGTCATCACTGGCAGCACACACTGGTCAAAGACCTTGAGACATTTGGTACGTGTAGATATTGCGAAGCTTCCCGAACGCTGCCCAGCCGAGTTGCATTCGTCGATTGATTTCTTTCTTGAAGTTGGCCCCACCTACGAGTAGCTGGACCGTTTGTCCCAGGTATACATATTCGTCAACAACTTCCAGTGTAGAGTCCCCAACCTTTAGAGGGGCGGGTGCGACACGGACATTTAACATTATTTTCGTCTTGTCCATGTTCATTTTAAAGACCCACTTGTGGAGAGACTTTACTGAGTTCATCAAGCATTGTGCTTAGGTCTTCCATAGAATGAGTAATTTAATTTTTTATTATAGAATTGAATCTGAATATTTTAAACGATGATTTTAAAGAATAGGTACTTTTTTACTTTATTTAGTAACTCTCTAAAATATGGCTGTGCAGCTCAAGTGGCAGTGGCAGCTCGTGGAGTAGATGGCCGTTAGCCAGTAAAACGTAGCGCAGGCAGGTCCCCCACACGGTGGACCGACGACGTGGTGAAGGTCGCGGGAAGCCGCTGGATGCGGGAAGCGCAGGACCGGTCGTTGTGAAAATCCTTGGGGGAGGCCTTGGTCCAGCAGTGAGCGTTTTTCGGCTGATATAATGTTATTGATGAAGTGCTAAAAGTGACCACTTATTATTATAATTACAGTGGTAATCATTTTTTAACTGATGGCGGCACCAGTTAGCTATGAGTAGCCAACTGATAGCGGCACCAGTTAGCTAGGGGTAGCCAACTGATAGCGGCACCAGTTAGCTAGGGGTAGCCAACTGATGACGGCACCAGTTAGCTAGGAGTAGCCAACTGAAGGCGGCACCAGTTAGCTAGGGGTAGCCAACTGATGGCGGCACCAGTTAGCTAGGGGTAGCCAACTGATGGCGGCACCAGTTAGCTAGGAGTAGCCAACTGATGGCGGCACCAGTTAGCTAGGAGTAGCCAACTGATGGCGGCACCAGTTAGCTAGGGGTAGCCAACTGATGGCGGCACCAGTTAGCTATGGGTAGCCAACTGATGGCGGCACCAGTTAGCTAGGGGTAGCCAACTGATGGCGGCACCAGTTAGCTAGGAGTAGCCAACTGATGGCGGCACCAGTTAGCTAGGGGTAGCCAACTGATGGCGGCACCAGTTAGCTAGGAGTAGCCAACTGATGGCGGCACCAGTTAGCTAGGGGTAGCCAACTGATGGCGGCACCAGTTAGCTAGGGGTAGCCAACTGATGGCGGCACCAGTTAGCTAGGGGTAAGCCACATAAAAGTTATGTTTAGTTGAATGCACGTGGTGCCAAACGTTAGTTTGTTAAAATGAAAGTAAACCATGTTAGAAATAAATAAATCTTTTTATTATTAATAATCACATTCAAATATCATTTAAAATCTAACCATAAATAAATTATTTTTATTTATAGTATATTTGTATTTAATAAAATTACTGTAGAAAGTGGCACATCCCTAGTGAAAAAAGCACTATAATGAGTATTGTTAGAACGAGACACACATATCTCCCCGCTATGGGATAGAGGAACAACTTGGCGCGCAGCTTGAGCGTGGAGGAGAAGAGGAGCACAGTAGTGATGTCCTCTTGCGGCGTGTCCTGGTGCAGGAAGGGGCGCACTGCGATGTCGTGGCCCACCGACTGCGTGCGGCGGCACTCGCGCGACAGCCTCGCCGCCTGTCGGCGTAACGCGCAACGTCACGTTTATCTATTTAGTCGTGTAACGAAGGAACATCAGGAAACCTAAATCGATACATAAGTAGCATTTAGCTGTACCGGAGCTATTCTATGAAAACTAGAACCCAGGGACCAGCTCAAGGTTAAAGTTTTACGTAAAGTGCGACCAACTGTGCAGCCTGTGGGTTTATCTAGAGTTCAAATAATAAAAAAAAATAGCACTCACGGTCACCTGGCCCCGACATAGCATTCCCTGTACTGTGCGACACCGAGACTGATATACATATTTATATATGTTTAAATATATATTTAACGCCCAGACACAAAGGAAACAAATCTGTTCATCACACGAATGTTTGTTCTGGGTGGGAATCGAACCCACGATACATGGCCCAGTACGCTGCCAAACGGCACGTATCAATATTTGTTCAATTCAATCCCAACTTACTGACACTATACCTACCTATTTCAAAACTCCTACCGATCTCGCGACCTGCACGAGTAGCGAGCTGCACGCAGGGCCGTCTTAAACAAGACTGGGGCCCTTGGGCACACAAGAATTTGGGGCCCTTTTAGAAAGTAAAAAAACGAATTATATCATTTTTTTTTACTAAGTATGTCCATTTATTATAGGTTATCAAATACAGTATGATATAATATGTCATTAATGATATTAGAATGCTGCTGGTTTTTTGGTTACGATTACGATAACGGTTTCTTTTGGGATTTCTGTTGAGCAAAACCTTCTATTATATCCTTAAAGTCAATTTTTTGTAGGATATCACTTTCTATGCACATAATTGACAAATTATTTAGTCGTTCTTGTAACATTGTTGTTCGCAATTCATTTTTTATTCTCTTAAGCTGCGAAAATGACCGCTCTCCACTACAATTGGTAACCATTAGGCAAAGTAATATTCTTGTAGCAATTTCTACTTTTGGAAATAGTTTCTTACAATTTATCCGAATTATTAGGTTATGTAAGGTTTAGATATTTAAATCCGCTGATTGCTTTGCTATGTTTTTTATCATATAACCATATAGTCATATAGTGAACATCTTTGTGATAACGCTCGTCACATTTAATTAATTGTTTTGTGTTTACACCTGTTGTTTGGATTGGTTCTTTCGCGAATTTATAAGTAAAGACCGATTGCTGTGATTTTGTGTAGTTATACAAACGAATAACTCTTATTAGTACAATTTTTTCACAAAGAAACAGTTCAAAATCAAGAGATAACCACCGTCAAATTCCACAGCACAAAGTTGTCGGTGAGAACGCGTAAGTCGCATCGTTTCCCCGGCGCTTACGCCGTTTTTCCCGCGACCGTGAGACGACGACGGGCGCGACCTGTTTCTGTGGGCGGCCTTACACTGGACTTTGTTATTGTGGAGGTTGCAAGGCGCGACGGCGAGTTATGATGGCTCCAGTTGATACGATGTGTGCTTTTTGTGGATTAAAGAAAGAAGGAGAACAATTCATCACTTGTACATCCTGTAGTAAGTCTTTTCACTACTCTTGCATGTCAATCTCATCTGCTGCGGAAAATTCGGTAATATCTCAAGCATGGAAATGTCGTGTATGTCGGAACCAAAACCCGAAATCACTAAGGAAAGACGGCACTCCGAACCGCGATGTTACCCCCAAGAGAGATAATAAGAGGGTTGCTTCGGGCTCGCCGCCCCTGCCTTCACCGTGCTCTCCAGTTACAAAAGATGACGTACGTTGTATTGTGCAGGAGGTGATACAGAAGGAATTTAGCGAAATGATTAAACAACTTAATACCAGTGTGATCAGCATAATTAACAAAGAATTGGAACCAATAAAGAAGGATATGAGAGAAATAAATGAATCGATGAACTTTATGAATACCAGATTTAATGAAATCGAATCAGAGCACGGACTTGCTTTGAAAACTATGGATCTGCTACAGGAAGAAAATACGAAAATGAAGCATTCGATCACTGACTTGAATCAGCGTATCAACTACCTAGAACAGCATTCACGCTCAAACAACATAGAGATTCAGTGCGTTCCTGAAAGCAAAAATGAAAATCTGATCTCTATTATCAAGCAGTTGGGAAACTCAGTTGGCTGCGAGATACAAGAAACTGATATTCAGCATTGCACTCGTGTGGCTAAGCTCAATACTGCAAGCTCTCGCCCTCGATCAATCGTAGTGCAGTTGACTTCTACTAAATTGAGAGACCAGTTGCTGGCGTCCACTATTAGATTCAACAAATCCAACCCCTCAAATAAATTGTGCAGCTCTCATCTTGGATTCGCCAGCAGTAGGGCCCCAATCTATGTTGTAGAACATTTGTCTCCTGCCAACAGGGCACTCCATGCGGCTGTTAGATTTAGAGCAAGAGAAAAATGTTACAAATACGTCTGGGTAAGAGGCGGGAGAATTTTTGCCAGGAAAAGTGAAGATACAAATTATATACACGTAAGGAGTATGGACTGTCTAAGTAAAATAAATTAGGTGTTTTTTTTTTTTTATTTAAAATTGAGCATGTTTTAATGATTAAAAGGCTTAAAAGGTTATAATTTACAATTATACTATCAAAATAGTCGAGGCTTAAGAACCAAAACCCATACATTCTTTCGTAATATACAATGTAACAATTATGACGTCATCATACTAACTGAAACCTGGCTTAATAGTTCAGTATGGAGCAGTGAGCTGTTTGATGATAGATACGTAATATACAGAAAGGACAGGGAAAATTTAACTTCATTCGGTAGTAAAGAGGGAGGTGGAGTTCTGATAGCAGTTAAGAAAATAATTAAATCTAAACGTTTTACAGCATGGGAAAGCAATTGTGAAGACCTTTGGGTTATGATAGATGTACCCGGGTCTCGTTCTTTGCGACAAATAGCCTTCTGCGCAGTATACATGCCACCACCTGTGCGTCGCATAACCTTAGAAATGTTTATAGACAACTGCAATTCTGTATTAGAACATATTAATTCCGAAGTTTGTATAATCGGGGACTTTAATCTAGGTAACATAGTCTGGGATTCAGGAAATCATCCTACCACAAATTATACTTTGCCGGCTATATGTCATTTATTGATAGATTTCGTTAACGTTAACAAACTTAATCAGGTGAATAGAATACCTAATAATTCTGGTAGATTTTTGGATCTTGTTTTGACTTCTTCTCCTTCGTGTAAAGTAAATGAAAGCATTTGCCCGCTCACTACAGTGGACAAATATCACCCTCCCCTGGACATACAAATTTGCTTTGAAATAAGTGCAACACAACCATACAACAAAATAAACGACAGACCTAATTTTTTTAAGGCCAACTACGAATCAACTGTAAATTACCTGAAGGAGCAGAACTGGTCTGAATTATTTATGGGGTTAGATAATGTTAATGACATGCTTAGTGTTTTTTATGAAATTCTACAAATAGCAATCCATAAATTTGTACCCTTATGCAGACAAAAGAATTCTCACTGTCCCCCCTGGTTTGATAAAACTCTCAAAAATATAATAAAAGAGAAATATAAAATAAGACAACGTTACAACAAATATAAGAATCCTTTTGATCAAATAGAATTGAAAATACTTGGTAAGCGCTGTGATAAACTGGCTACTCTTAGATATAACTCCTACATAAAATTATTAGAAAAAGAACTTGTAGATAATCCCAAATTATTTTGGACTTTTGTCAAGGCTAAGCGTGGAGGATCCAGTGCTTATCCATTATCAATGACAGACGGTTCGTCCAGCACCTCTCAGAGCACTGAAATATGCGAAATGTTTGCTTCTTACTTTTCATCTGTGTATAATTGTGATAATGATCACTTAAAATATCAACAAAATTCAAACTTGCTAAAGATACTTCAGAGTGGCAGTATATGTCTGACTACACCTTGCATTGATTATGAAACGCTATTAAAAAAAATTCGAAGTCTAGACTACAAGAAAGGTGCTGGACCTGATGGCATTCCGCCTTTATTCATTATAAAATGTGCTTCTGAACTGGTTGAGCCTCTGTTGTTGATTTACAACAGGTCCTTGATAACTGGCATTTTCCCTATGAAATGGAAGGTAGCAAAAGTAGTCCCCATACATAAAAGTGAAAATGAAGATCTCATAGCTAATTATAGGCCCATATCTGTTCTGTCTTGCTTTGCTAAAATTTTTGAATCTTTAATCTGCCCCTATCTACAAAATTACCTTAAATTATTCTTGACCGACTCTCAACATGGATTTGTTAGATCTAGATCAACAGGTACTAACCTAGTAACTTTTACGGAAATTCTAGCGAAGGCAATTGATTCATGTAAACAAACTGATGTTATATACACAGATTTTAGCAAGGCTTTTGATAGGGTTTCTCATAAAATTTTGGTACACAAGCTCTCCTTATATGGGATATCAGGCTCATTGCTTGATTGGTTAAGTTCGTACTTGACTGATAGGTCTTTTTATGTCGTAATGAATGGTTTTCAATCTACGTCCCGTGAAATTTCCTCCGGTGTGCCACAAGGCTCCCATTTGGGTCCAGTTTTGTTCAATTACTTTATAAATGATATTCCGGAGTGTTTCAAAAACTCAGAGACATTTTTGTATGCTGATGACTTAAAATTTTGCAGAATTATTGAAAGCTTTGAAGATGTCCGTTTGTTGCAAGATGATTTTAATAGGTTGCTTAAATGGTGCAATAATAACAACATGCATCTCAACTCTAAAAAGTGCTTTCACATAAAATTCTCTAGGAAAATTAATGTAGTCAAATCTCAGTATTTTATCAATAGTGATCTCATTGAGGAGGTTGATATTATAAGAGACCTTGGTGTGCTTTTTGACAAAAAGCTTACGTTCGTACCTCATATCGAAAGGACAGTTAAAAGAGCATCTAGAATGCTTGGATTTGTAATTAGAAACTGTAAAAAATTTCGTGAACACAGTACAAAAATATTACTCTATAATAGCATGGTACGCAGCATACTTGAGTATTGTAGCGTGGTCTGGCGTCCTCACTATTCTACACATTCTCTACGCTTAGAACGCGTTCAAAAAAGATTTCTCTGGCATCTGTCTTTTTCTTCTGGTATGGCTAAAAAAACTGTCTCCTACAAAAATAGGTTAGAGTTTTTTAAAATAAATTCGCTTTCAATGCGTAGAAACCTTCAGGACTGCATGTTTATAACTAAAATTCTTAAAAACCATATTGATTGTCCACAATTATTACGTCTCATTAATTTTCGTGCTCCAAGCCGCTTGCCCCGTAACCCTATTACTCCATTATGCCCACCTCTCCGTAGATCAGTTTTAGGTTGTAACTCACCAATTCCTAGATTTTGTAAAGTTATTAATAGCTGTAGTGATATTATGGATGTAAACTTGGATGCTATTAGTAAAATTTATAGATTAGCGTCGGATAATCTGTCCGACGCCTCCACTTAAGGCCCATATTTTTCATAGTTCTGCATTTACTGTGATAAGCGTTATCTGTTTCAAATTATTACTTTATGTTTAAAACTAAACTTCAATGTTGCATGCTGTGTTTACCTGTAAAAAGTGGTTGCACTTAGACAATAATCTAAGAATTATGCTGTAAATGAATGTGTTGGTGTAAATTACTGTTGGTAGACCTAATAAATAAATAAAAATAAATAAAAAAAAAAAAAAAATATTGGCTTAAATGAAAACATTTTGTTTTGAGCTCATCTGCATTAATGTCTCATGATAAAATTCTGCAAATTCTTTGCATTTTTTGGTCAATACACCATGTTTGATTGTTGTTAACTGACAAAAAAACCTAAATCGACTATCAATTTCTTGGTGTGCTGCCGAACGTTTTTTTAAATGTGTATTTAATGTGTCAGTTATGGGAATGAAAGTATCTACACAAAACTTTTCCTTGCCTCTCAACTGTGCAGTTTCTGATGATCCTTCAAAAAAGTGATGCGTGTGCCGCGAAATCTCAAATGTATCTTTGTAGTCAGCTTATGGAATTTTTTCTTTAGCAGCCGTTTCGTACTGATCAAAATTATTGCGTGAGGTATTGACAAAACTGATAAGAGATTCGTAAAGTTTCGTTACAACATCCATGGTCATAGTGCTATTCTGTAAACTTAGACTTGTTTTATTCATAACTCCCAAAAGATCATTCCATATTTCCGTTAGAACAGCAGTCTCAAATTTTCCCTTTTTTTTGCTAGCCTTTTTTCTTTTTTCTTTCTAGAGTGTCTCCTAGTTGATTGATGTCACTTGCGATTGAAGACAATGCTTCAGAAATATTTAAATTACCATTTTGCAAAGCATTAATACCATTGGCGCGTGCAGACTATCCAGTTTCCGAAGGAGACTTCAGGACTCTATTAGCACCTAAATGCTCTGTCAAAACATTCCATCGTATTGTCGAAGCCGGAAAAAATTTAACAATTTTTGTACAAATTGAAAGAATTTTACTGCTTTAGTAACACACTCAACAGCCTGAACACCCACTAAATTTACCGAATGTTCCGCACAGGGAACGTAAATCGCAAATTCGAAAACTTCTTTTATGAACTGAACACCAGAGTACTTTCCAGACATATTTGATGCATTAGAGAATAAATGTGTGAGAGAAATTGTCGGTCCTTCGGGGCCCCCTAAGAATGGGGGCCCCGGGCACGGGCCCCGTGTGCCCTTATGGTGAAGACGGTATAGGCTGCACGGCACGAGTAGAGTCGGTGGGCGGGAGACACGTTGCGGAGAGAGTTAGCGAAGCGAGAAGAAACGATGCGCCGAGCCCAAAATAAACAGACATCCTTCAAAATGACTTAATAGCCACAACCGTGGCGTAGTGGTAGCTTCACATCAGGAGGTCGCGGGTTCGATCTACGGCGGAGTCTAACCTTGTAAGACTCGGTTTGGTTGGAGGAAGGGCCTTTTCTAAGCCCGCCTGGCTAGCTACCATCATCTTATCTAGATCTTGCCGCGAAACATCAATGTAAACAACATTGATGTATTCCGGCTTCAAGATAAGATAGCCAGTTCCCCATTAAGTTGGGGAATCTTGGTAAGCCCGCTTCCATCTTCGGCATCATCGTCACAGATGATGTCAAAGGCTTACAAACTGTGAATAAAAAATAATAAAAACGTGCCATTGATACAACCTAAGTGTAGCGACATAGCTGCGGATCGTTCCGCAAGGAAGCTTTGGCGGGTTACGCGTGCAATGCTTTTTAAGTTGCGTAAGACACCTTCGGGAATTCCTGTCGGTACTGGAGAACACCGAAGGCTCGGAGTGGTTCAGTGATCTCCGAAGGTGTATCGCTACATTAAGTGCAGGGAACGTCACCTGCACGAACGGCACGACGACGGCGGAGAGCCACAGCAGCTGGTTGAGCACGCTGATGCCGGCGATGGGCTCGGTCTCGGTGTCCACGCGGTCGAGGCCCAGTAGCCACAGAATGCCGGAGAGCGCCCAGGACACGTTCACGATGGTGAACAGGCAGACAGCTGGAGCTAAGTCCTCGTTCAAGTACTTGAGTAGCTTGCGGAACTCTGCTATTTCCTTTTTGTAAATAGAATCAAATTAAGTTTGTGGAGTGTAAAAAATCCAGCCAAGTGCGAGTTGAACTCGCGTGGAGAGAGTTACGTACAATGCCAAAGTCAAATACAAAATATCACATTCGAAATCCTCACAGTAAGACGCAAGTTAACTACTACTAGCGCTATCTAGTGGTGTTTTAGTGAACTATTTTCCGTAAGTGAAAGTTTTCCATTTTATTTTCAATTGATAGAATCCTTATAGGTATTTCTGTAATCTACAATCAATGAACTATATTTTGTATTTTTTTTTAAATTTTAGGCTCAGTAGTTTCGGTGATCGGGGGGGGGGGGGGGGAGGGGGTGGTCAATTTTTGTCCTTTATCATGAATAAAATCAAAACTATTTATTTTACAATAATAACAGTAAGTATGCAAAACTATTTTTAAATTTCCTAATTTGTCCCCGAAAAAACCCTTATTAAAAAAAAAAAAAATACTTTGCACATCTGTGTTTGGGTCATAGGATCACACCATCCTACCAAATTTCACATGATTCGGTCCAGTAGATTCGGAGCAAGTTGGCTATGACAGACGGACAGACAGACAGACGCACAAGTGATCCTATAAAAGGTTCCGTGTTTTGTTGTACGAAACCTTAAAAAGGATTATTTTAGCACAATTTTAATAACTTCTCTTGTGTACCTTCAGATCAAGAATCAACTGTGTGCCGTAGTACCTAACTACATATGTCATCATCATCATATCAGCTCATATACGTCCCCACCGAGGGGCTCGAGCCTACCCTGAATTAGAGCGATCGGGCCTTAGTCGACGCGTGGTCCAGTGCGGGTTGTTTGACTTCACACACAACCTGCGAGTTTCTTCGCAGGCGTGTGCAGGTTTCTTCACGATGTTTTCCTTAACCGTTAAAGCAATCGTGGTTCGTTACACGCTTCTACATACTACTTAAGTAATAAAATAAATTGTACAGCCACACTGTGCATACTTCTACATACTACTTAAGTAATAAAATAAATTGTACAGCCACACTGTGCATACTTCTACATACTACTTAAGTAATAAAATAAATTGTACAGCCACACTGTGCACACTTCTACATACTACTTAAGTAATAAAATGAATTGTACAGCCACACTGTGCCTACTTCTACATACTACTTAAGTAATAAAATGAATTGTACAGCCACACTGTGCATACTTCTACATACTACTTAAGTAATAAAATAAATTGTACAGCCACACTGTGCCTACTTCTAAATACTACTTAAGTAATAAAATAAATTGTACAGCCACACTGTGCCTACTTCTACATACTACTTAAGTAATAAAATGAATTGTACAGCCACACTGTGCATACTTCTACATACTACTTAAGTAATAAAATGAATTGTACAGCCACACTGTGCCTACTTCTACATACTACTTAAGTAATAAAATGAATTGTACAGCCACACTGTGCATACTTCTACATACTACTTAAGTAATAAAATAAATTGTACAGCCACACTATGCACACTTCTACATACTACTTAAGTAATAAAATAAATTGTACAGCCACACTGTGCCTACTTCTACATACTACTTAAGTAATAAAATGAATTGTACAGCCACACTGTGCACACTTCTACATACTACTTAAGTAATAAAATGAATTGTACAGCCACACTGTGCCTACTTCTACATACTACTTAAGTAATAAAATGAATTGTACAGCCACACTGTGCATACTTCTACATACTACTTAAGTAATAAAATAAATTGTACAGCCACACTGTGCCTACTTCTAAATACTACTTAAGTAATAAAATAAATTGTACAGCCACACTGTGCCTACTTCTACATACTACTTAAGTAATAAAATGAATTGTACAGCCACACTGTGCATACTTCTACATACTACTTAAGTAATAAAATGAATTGTACAGCCACACTGTGCCTACTTCTACATACTACTTAAGTAATAAAATGAATTGTACAGCCACACTGTGCATACTTCTACATACTACTTAAGTAATAAAATAAATTGTACAGCCACACTGTGCACACTTCTACATACTACTTAAGTAATAAAATAAATTGTACAGCCACACTGTGCACACTTCTACATACTACTTAAGTAATAAAATAAATTGTACAGCCACACTGTGCACACTTCTACATACTACTTAAGTAATAAAATAAATTGTACAGCCACACTGTGCATACTTCTACATACTACTTAAGTAATAAAATAAATTGTACAGCCACACTGTGCACACTTCCCCGCGAATAAACTTTAAACGTTACACTTACTTAGGAGTAAAGAAAACACAGTAAGACAAATCAGACTTGATGAAATTTTTCTAGAAAACTTCAGTTCACTCCTATTTTTCCTGGAATAATTAAGAACCCAGTGCAGTAGTCCTAGTTATTTACAAAGTTTTATTGAAATCGTTACAGCCATTTTGAGAACCAGTAACAAGCTACCTAGATTTGTATGGGAGGTACCTTATTCCGATTTTTCTTGGAATAACAAATTAATGCGTGCTGTAGGGCATGTAAAATTATTGTAACGTACCTAGTTCCATCAAAATAGTTAATGCCATTTTTGAGTAAAAAATAATAAGTGATTTTTTACTACAGTGGCAACCTTAAAATATCAAGATAAGAGAAATTAAAAAAAAAAAGATAGAGATAACAATTATATTACCCTACCCCAAATTTCACCCAAATCCGTCCTATAGTTTGGAAACTAGAGTACCGGACGGACGTACACACACACACATTTTTTATTCTTACGTTTCCGTTCCTCAAAAGGAAAACACGGAACCCTTTTAGGATCACTTTGTTGTCCGTCCGTCCGTCCGTCAAGACCCTTTATCTCGGGAATGCGTGGAGGTATCGAGTTGAAATTAAAACCATATACACTGGTCTACGGTCCCTTGAAGCTGTGAAAAAATAAAACATAAAAAAAAGATACGGCCGTTTATACCGCAAAAAACGTACTCTCAAAGGAATCAAAATTCATAGGGTATTTTCCGTTGACCTAGAACTATGAAATTTGGCAAGTAATACCGTCTTATACTACAAATATAGGGAAAAATCTGAAAATTATACATTTTTTATTGAATCATAAAAAGTATAGTCATTTAAAGTACTTAATCAATTATGCCGTATGGCTTGGATTGGCCGTATGGCTCCCGGCTTTGGCCGTATGGCTCCCGGCTTAGAATAGGGCCATCCTATTTCATCCAATAGGTGTCGTAAGAGCCGACTAAGGGACTCAAACCGGAGGATGGGCAGCAGCGTCTTTCCGTGATTTGAAGCCAATCTGCAACACTGCGATCGCCAACCCGCCTGCCAAGCGTGGCGATTACGGCAACACCCCCCAAATGACCGACACAAAGAAAAAACGGCCCCTAGTCCCCGGCGGCCCCGCTATTCCATGGCTCCGGTAGCGGTCAAGGTAACGGCGGGGCATGGGGTGCGAAGAATCCCCGGCAGATGCCAGGCTACCTCAACAAAAGACCTCTGGCCCTGGCAACCTACAACACGCGCACACTGCGAACCGACGTAAAGCTAACAGAACTCGAGGTAGCATTGAGCAGGTTACGATGGGACATCGTAGGATTGTGTGAAGTCCGAAGAGAGGGGGAGGACACCATAATCCTTAAATCAGGAAACCTGCTCTATTTCCGGGAGGGCGACCAACTGTCCGAGGGTGGTGTCGGGTTTCTAGTCCACAAGTCCCTCATTAACAATGTGGTCCGGATCGAGAGTGTCTCGACGAGGGTAGCGTACCTTATTCTCCGAATTACCAAACGGTATTCGCTGAAAGTTATTCAGGTTTATGCACCGACCGCGCAACACTCCGACGATGAAGTGGAGCTCCTATATGAGGATATCTCTAGAGCTCTACATAATAGCTCCCGGACTCAATACACCATTGTTATGGGGGACTTTAACGCGAAACTGGGCAAACGAAGTGATGGTGAGCTGAGAGTGGGGCAATTTGGATATGGAGAGAGAAATGCACGTGGTCAGCTGCTGGCCGACTTTATGGAGAAGGAGGGCCTCTTTATGATGAACTCCTTCTTCAAAAAGTCTAAACAGCGAAAGTAGACATGGTTGCATCCCAATGGTGTAACGAAGAACGAGATTGACTTCATCTTGTCGACAAGAAGGCAAATATTCAATGATGTCTCTGTGATCAACTCAGTCAAAACAGGAAGCGATCACCGAATGGTAAGAGGCACATTGAATCTAAAGACCAAGCTAGAAAGATGTCGACTGATGAAGTCCACACTCCGACCAGCGCCCATCCAGCTCCAAAACCCCGAAAACTTTCAGCACGAATTGCACAATCACTTCGAATGCCTAGGAGACTGCGAGAATGTGGACGATTATAACAACAGGTTCGTGGAAATTGTCCAAACGGTCGGGTCTAAGATTTTCAAAACTCGCCGTTCAAACAGAACCAAAAAAATCTCTAACTTCACCAGCAACCTCATGGAAGAAAGACGCAGATTGGTTTTGCAGTCCTCTGAAGACGCTACTCAGTATCGGCAACTAAACAGGCAGATCTCTAAGTCTCTAACTCGCGATTTGCGCCGTTTTAATACAAATTGTATTAAAGAGGCGATTGAGAACAACAAAGGCTCAAAAGTGTTCGCTAGAGATCTGTCTGTTGGTCAAAGCCAGCTGACCAAACTGAAGACTGAGGACGGCAGGATCATATCGTCTAAGACTGAGTTGCTGGAGGAAGTTGAGAAGTTCTACGGACAATTGTACACGACCACACGTCTGCCTGTCAGCGATCTGGCTAAAGACCCAAGAGCTAGACTTACCCGACACTATACCGAAGATATCCCGGACGTCAGCCTGTACGAGATTAGAATGGCTCTTAAACAGCTTAAAACAATAAGGCACCGGGTGATGACGGAATTACGGCTGAACTTCTGAAAGCAGGTGGAACACCGGTACTTAGAGCTCTTCAGAAATTATTAAATTCCGTTATACTTGAGGGACAAACGCCTAAGGCATGGCACAGAAGTGTGGAAGTGTGGTCGTGCTTTTCTTCAAAAAGGGCGACAATACCCTGCTGAAGAACTACAGACCCATCTCACTTCTGAGCCACGTCTGCAAACTGTTTTCTAGAGTCATTACGAATCGTCTCGCACGCAGGTTTGACGACTTCCAGCCTCCCGAACAAGCCGGTTTCCGAACAGGATTTAGTACCATAGACCACATACATACGCTGCGGCAGATTATACAGAAGACCGAAGAGTACAATCAGACACTATGCTTGGCGTTCGTGGACTATGAGAAAGCCTTCGATTCGGTCGAAACCTGGGCTGTGTTACAGTCTCTCCAGAGGTGCCAAATTGACTATCGATATATCGAAGTGCTGAAGTGTTTGTATGAAAACGCCACCATGTCGGTTCGCCTCCAGGATCAAAACTCGGAACCTATCCAGCTGCAGCGAGGGGTGAGACAGGGAGACGTTATATCTCCGAAACTGTTCACCGCCGCCCTGGAAGATGTTTTCAAGCTTTTGGACTGGGGTGGACTCGGCATCAATATCAACGGCGAGTACATCACCCACCTTCGATTCGCTGACGATATCGTGGTCATGGCTGAGACTATGGACGACTTAGGCACAATGCTCGATGGCCTCAGTAGAGCCTCTCAACAAGTGGGTCTTAGAATGAACATGGACAAGACGAAAATTATGTCAAACGTCCGTGTCATACCTACTCCTCTGAAGGTTGGAGGCTCTACACTCGAAGTTGTTACCGAATATGTATACCTGGGACAAACAGTCCAGTTAGGTAGGTCCAACTTCGAGAAAGAGATCAATCGTCGAATCCAACTCGGCTGGGCAGCGTTCGGGAAGCTTCGCAATATCTTTACGTCCCAGATACCGCAGTGTCTTAAGACCAAGGTCTTCGACCAATGTGTGTTGCCAGTGATGACGTACGGAACTGAGACATGGTCGCTTACTATGGGCCTCATAAGAAGGCTCAAGGTCACCCAAAGGGCAATGGAGCGTGCTATGCTCGGAGTTTCTCTGCGTGATCGAATCAGAAACGAGGAAATCCGTAAGAGAACCAAAGTGACCGACATAGCTCTCAGAATTGCTAAACTTAAGTGGCAGTGGGCGGGGCACATTGCTCGTAGAACAGATGGCCGTTGGGGCAGTAAAGTTCTCGAGTGGCGACCACGCACCGGAAAGCGTAGTGTAGGCAGGCCTCCCACTCGGTGGACCGATGACCTGGTGAAGGTCGCGGGAAGCCGCTGGATGCGGGCAGCGCAGAACCGGTCGTCGTGGAGATCCTTGGGGGAGGCCTATGTCCAGCAGTGGACTTCCTTCGGCTGATATGATGATATGATGAATCAATTATGCAAGGAACGGCGGTCCAAATTTTAAATGATGCGCCAGGAGGCACTAGCTGGTGATAACGCTCGCCTGCACAATATCGGATACTTGCCCTCATCCAGTTCAAGGAGTAATGGTTCTATTAACGAGCCGTTCCCTGAGGAACATGAGATGCGCCAGGAGGCAGTAGCTGGTGATAACGCTTGCCTGCACAATATCGGATACTTGCCCTCATCCAGTTCAAGGAGTAATGGTTCTATTAACGAGCCGTTCCCTGAGAAACATGAGATGCGCCAGGAGGCAGTAGCTGGTGATAACGCTCGCCTGCACAATATCGGATACTTGCCCTCATCCAGTTCAAGGAGTAATGGTTCTATTAACGAGCCGTTCCCTGAGGAACATGAGATGCGCCAGGAGGCACTAGCTGGTGATAACGCTCGCCTGCACAATGTCGGATACTTGCCCTCATCCAGTTCAAGGAGTAATGGTTCTATTAACGAGCCGTTCCCTGAGGAACATGAGATGCGCCAGGAGGCACTAGCTGGTGATAACGCTCGCCTGCACAATATCGGATACTTGCCCTCATCCAGTTCAAGGAGTAATGGTTCTACTAACGAGCCGTTCCCTGAGGAACATGAGATGCGCCAGGAGGCAGTAGCTGGTGATAACGCTCGCCTGTACAATATCGGATACTTGCCCTCATCCAGTTCAAGGAGTAATGGTTCTATTAACGAGCCGTTCCCTGAGGAACATGAGATGCGCCAGGAGGCAGTAGCTGGTGATAACGCTCGCCTGCACAATATCGGATACTTGCCCTCATCCAGTTCAAGGAGTAATGGTTCTATTAACGAGCCGTTCCCTGAGGAACATGAGATGCGCCAGGAGGCACTAGCTGGTGATAACTCTCGCCTGCACAATATCGGATACTTGCCCTCATCCAGTTCAAGGAGTAATGGTTCTATTAACGAGCCGTTCCCTGAGGAACATGAGATGCGCCAGGAGGCACTAGCTGGTGATAACGCTCGCCTGCACAATGTCGGATACTTGCCCTCATCCAGTTCAAGGAGTAATGGTTCTATTAACGAGCCGTTCCCTGAGGAACATGAGATGCGCCAGGAGGCACTAGCTGGTGATAACGCTCGCCTGCACAATGTCGGATACTTGCCCTCATCCAGTTCAAGGAGTAATGGTTCTATTAACGAGCCGTTCCCTGAGGAACATGAGATGCGCCAGGAGGCACTAGCTGGTGATAACGCTCGCCTGCACAATGTCGGATACTTGCCCTCATCCAGTTCAAGGAGTAATGGTTCTACTAACGAGCCGTTCCCTGAGGAACATGAGATGCGCCAGGAGGCACTAGCTGGTGATAACGCTCGCCTGCACAATGTCGGATACTTGCCCTCATCCAGTTCAAGGAGTAATGGTTCTACTAACGAGCCGTTCCCTGAGGAACATGAGATGCGCCAGGAGGCACTAGCTGGTGATAACGCTCGCCTGCACAATGTCGGATACTTGCCCTCATCCAGTTCAAGGAGTAATGGTTCTATTAACGAGCCGTTCCCTGAGGAACATGAGATGCGCCAGGAGGCACTAGCTGGTGATAACGCTCGCCTGCACAATGTCGGATACTTGCCCTCATCCAGTTCAAGGAGTAATGGTTCTACTAACGAGCCGTTCCCTGAGGAACATGAGATACGCCTGGAGGCACTAGCTGGTGATAACTCTCGCCTGCACAATGTCGGATACTTGCCCTCATCCAGTTCAAGGAGTAATGGTTCTATTAAACAGCCATTCCCAGAGGAACATGATATGCACCTAGAGGCAGTAGCTGGTGATGACGATTGCCTGCACATTTATCGCGGATACTTACCCTCATCCAGTTCAAGGAAGTAATAGTTCTATTAACCAGCCGTTCCCTGAGGAACATGAGGTGGGCCTGCAGCAGCTGCGCCTGCAGGCAGTAGCTGGTGATGACGGTCGCTTGCACCATGTCGTGGATCAGCGTGCACACTATCAGAAGAATCTTCAGCGCTAACGTTGTTCCGTTAGAGCTGAAATGAGTAATATCTTCTTAGTAAAACTTTAACACGTTCACTATTTATCCGTCATCTGAGCCGCATACTAGGATTCCCTATACTATTGGTATAAGTAGTTACACATTCCTCGCAGAAGTAACCACGGCACCTGGGCCTGGGTTGGATGATGTCACAGCGTATCTACTACTGTTAGGCAACCCACACACCTACAATAACATTTTATTTTATTATTATTTATTTTATTTTATTTGGAAAACAAACGGTTATTACATAACAGTTAGTGACGACTATTTAAAATAACTATGTTATTGCGAAGAATAGCTGGCAGAGGTGGTGGTGGCGAGAATGAATTACTTTATTTTACAACAAGCAAGAAGAAGAAGCGTCGGTGACTCAACCGGTAACGACTCGGTCCATCTAACCAGAGGTACCGGGTTCAAATCTGGACGGCCAATGTATCAATGAGTTTTTCAAAAACTTACGTACATACTTACCGATTGCTTTAACGGTGAAGGAAAACATCGTGAGGAAACCTGCACACGCCTGCGAAGAAACTCGAAGGTTGTGTGTGAAGTCGACCAACCCGCACTGGGCCCGCGTGGTCGACTAAGGCCTAATCGCCCTGATTCAGGGTAGGCTCGAGCCCCTCGGTGGGGACGTATATGAGCTGTAATGACAACAAGCAAAATGTATTTATTTTAAATAAGTTAAGTAGGTACAAAGTTATTATGTGAGGAACAGCAAACAGCGGAATGCACAAAACGACGCTTCCAAGACCAGTATTTCATCTTGCTGGTTAGAGGGGGAGCTCCAATCAGAGAGTCTTTACATCACGCCACAGTACTTCCCTATTGGTTCTTTATGACGTGGTGTCTAATTTTGTATGGAGGGGCAGAGCCACAGTGCAGAAGATCTAGCGGCAATGTGTCTAGTGCAGGCAATTACAGTAGATTCACGAACATGCTCCCCGCCTTGAAAGCACCTGCTTTCAACGTAAACAGCAGCCAATTACGTATCAGGAAACAGGGGACAAATCTTTGAAAACGCCCTCCGTAGAACTCCAGTTGAGGTTTTTATATCAGCCACTCTTGATACACCATCCTTTCCAGGGAACGTTCGAACTATGCGCCCCAAACTCCATTTCAGTGGCGGCAGGTTGTCTTGTTTGATTAGCACCAGGGTATTTTCCTGCAAATCACCTTTGTGCTCTAACCATTTGTTTCTCGTCTGCAGCTCAGATATATATTCTTTGGACCAACGGCGCCAGAAGTGTTGACGAATTTGCTCAACTCGTTGATACCTCGTGAGACGGTTTTCAGGAACGTCGCTCAGGTCAACAGACACAGGTGATGTTAATGGACGACCAATCAAGAAATGAGCAGGGCTCAGTGGATGATAGTCGTGTGGATCCGTGGACATGGGCCCTAATGGCCTCGAGTTTAAAACGGCTTCAGCCTGGGTCAGAAAAGACGAAAATTCCTCAAAGTTTAAATGCGCGTTGCCTATCACCCGTCGCAGGTGGTGCTTGCAGCTCTTTACTCCTGCTTCCCACAAACCACCAAAATGACTAGCGTAAGGAGGACGCATCTTAAATTTTATATTTTGAGAGGCTGCATACTCTTTTATTTCATTCGAAATCTGTGTTAAAAATTTTGCAAACTCATTCATTAAGCCAACGAAATTTTTTCCATTATCACTATAAATTTCTAACGGTTTTCCTCTGCGAGAGATAAACCTTTTGAGCGCCAACAAATAAGCATCTGAAGAGAGGTCACTAACCAACTCTAAATGCACCGCACGTGTTACGAAACATACAAACAAACAAATATATGATTTTACTGTTTTAGCACCCCTACCTTTGCGATTTAATGTGAGCACTGGACCAGCGTAGTCCACACCGCACCGTAGGAAGGAAAATCCCGGGTCTACTCGAGCCTGAGGCAAATTTCCCATTATAGGGTTCAAAGTACGGCCTCGCATGCGTGTACAAGTAACACAATCATGTACTATCTTTTTTGCTAGGTTCCTGCCTCCAACCGGCCACCACATGTCCCTCAATGAATACAAGAGCAGCTGAGGCCCAGCGTGTAACAATTGTTTATGCTTATATCGGAATAACAAAGTCGTAAAAGTGTGTTTACTACTAATCAGGATGGGGTGTTTTTTATTAAAATCATATTCGAGCGAGTTCAAAATACGACCACCGACCCTAATGATATTTTTATCTGTGAATAAGTGTAATTTTAATAAGCCACTATTTCTTATTGGTTTCTTGTTGACAAGTGCCTGTCTAACGTCAGAAAATGATTCTAATTGTGATAACCTAGCGAGTGTTAAGACAGATTCATTTAACTCGTCTACGCTGAGCGAGCCTGTGCGTTTAATATTTTTATTACGCGCGTTATGTATAAAGCGGAGTACATACGCGCAGGCACGCTGCATGCGATTAAACTGAGAGAAGTTTGAAAATGGAAATAAACCCATTTCGACAGTTTCGTTAGTTACCAGGCTTTGTACAGATTTTTCCTTTACTTCCGGCAGTTGGCAATCACTGATTTCCACTTGTATATTTTTACCATCACTGCTGAAGTTTGGATCCTGAAGGAACTGAGGGCCCTCCCACCATAGACTAGTGGAAATCAGTGAATCCAAACTTTCCACTTGCGATATTAAATCAGCGGGATTTTCTTTACCGCTCACGTGACGCCATTGCTTATCTTTAGTTAACTCATGAATTTCAGCAGTCCTATTCTGAACAAAGGTTTTGAGCAAGCTAGGGGGCATGCGTAGCCACCCCTAATACGATAGTAGAATCTGTCCAAAAAACTACACTATCCAATCGGCTGCGCAGTGACTCATTTATTTTTGTGTATAGGCGAGCGCCTAGTACCGCGCCGCATAATTCGAGCCTAGGTATGGTTATGGGCTTAATTGGAGCTACTTTACCTTTAGAACACAGTAATCGAACTTGGATAGATGAGTCACTGTCAGTCGTGCGTATGTATGCGCACGCGCCGTAGGCAGTTTGAGACGCGTCTGTAAATATGTGCAGCTCAATACGTATAGTTTTATTGCCCATTACATAACGCGGCACTCGAAGGCTATTCAGAATGGATAAGTTTTTTACAAACTTAATCCATATTTGCGCGATATTATCTTGAATGCGCTCATCCCAACCTACTTTGGCTAGCCACAATTTTTGTAACAAAACCTTTGCAATTATGATAATAGGCCCTAGCAAACCTAGAGGGTCAAATATTTGCGACGAAAGAGATAATATTATGCGCTTCGTGATATTATTATCCTTAGGGCTGTCAACAGTTCTTGATTGGAAATGTAACTCATCTGATTTATTATACCAACCCAGACCCAAGGTTTTGCTTGAGATATTCTCGTTAAGTGAAAAGTCCTTTGAAACGTTTTTTCGGTCGACAGAACCCTCAATTTCAAAATTATAAACCCACTTGCGCAGTGGAAAACAACCAGATTTTAATACATTGGATGTTTCGCGACATATTTCCAATAATTTGGGAATAGAAGGAGCCCCAAAAATCCCATCATCGACATAGAAATCTTGACTTATTGTTCTAGCTACCTCAGGGTTGTCACATTCTTGTGCAAGCTGTTTTAAACACCTACAACTCAAAAACGGCGCACACGCAGTTCCGTACGTAACAGTATTTAATTTATAAAAACCCAAGGGATCGGTGGGGTTGTTGCGCCATAATATAATAAGCAGTAAATCGCGCTGCGATTCGTGGACCAGGACCTGCCTATACATTTTTTCAACATCTGCACAAGCTACATATTTATTTTCTCTGAAGCGCAGTAATATGGAAATTAAATCGCCCTGTATAGGTGGCCCTACCATTTGCAGATCATTAAGAGATTTACCGTTTTCTGATGCCGCACTTGCGTCAAACACAACCCTTAAACGCGTGGTGGTAGCATTTTCACGAAACACGCCATGGTGTGGCATGAAGTAGTGTGGATTTCCATAAGTGTCAACCCTAGTCATATGGCCTAAGCTGAGGTACTCATTTATAAATTCTGAGTACATCCTTTTATACTCAGGATTGCGTTCTAAACGTTTTTCTAACGCAAAAAAACGTCGCATTGCTTGGTTATGGGACTCCCCGATACCATCAGGTGAATGTTTAAAAGGCATGCGTACACAAAACCTCCCGTCAGTGTCCCGCGTGGTCGTCTGTACAAAGAGTTCCTCGCATGACTTTTCTTCATCACTTCGCGCGTCACTTGACTTACGTGCCCCTGGTAAGTCCTCTAACTCCCAGAACTTACGTAGTTGTATATCAATAGCCTGCGTGTTCATGGCTTCCGTCTCGATAGACTGTATAAAGTTACACCTAACACCCTGCATTTTACCTACTTTTAAATAGATGGGACCGGAAATGACCCAACCTAACTTTGTATTTTGAAGAAAAGGCCCGTTAGGTAAGCGCAATTTACCTTCACAGAGCAAGTCCCAAAATAGATCCGCTCCTATCAACAAGTCTACCGATCTACTTGTACAAAATTCATAGTCGGCTAATCGAATGTCGGTAGGAATGTGAAACTGACTAGTCGTCATGTTAATCGTAGGCAAAGTTGATGTTATTTGCGGCAAAACTAAACATTTTATGCGCGTAGTATAGGATCCGATTATGGATTTAATTTCGATATCACATGATTGCGTACACTGAGTTACCGAATTACCACCTATACCTTTTATTTGTTGAGTGGACTGTATTAGTGGAATGTTAAGTTTATCACAAAGCGGTTTTGTGATAAAACAACGCTCGCTGCCACTATCAAGCACTGCGCGTGCCCTTTGATAGGTACCTAACCCATCTGCGATCTCCACCAGCGCGGTGGACAGTAGAACTGGCTCCACTGATGACGTCTGCGCGTTCAGTACGTCCGTGTAGGCATCGTTCACCTGTATGCAGCTATGGGCAAACACATTGGCAGTGTCGTTGTGTGATTCAGAACAATAGGCTGAGGAATGCGGTTCGCTCGCCTTATCGCTAGAAGCTAAGGTTGCCGCGTGACTGCGCGTCTGACGCTGGCTACCCTCATTTTCGGGGTGAATTAGTGAATTGTGTTTTTGATTGCATTTTCGACAAGGCCCATTTTTACACTCGTTAGCAAAATGACCAAACCGAAAGCAATTTTCACACAACCTTTTTTCGCGTATGAATTTTATCTTATCTTGTAAGGTATACTCGAGAAATGTTTGGCATGAATATAAGTTGTGTTTTGCGTTACACAACACACATAACCTTTTCGAAAACTTTTGTATTTTATCTGTTGCTATATTACAGTGTACCTTGGGAACATTATTAGGGTTCTGGGTCGAATATTGCCTTTTATTATCATAGTATGTACTTGCTTTGCTATGCGTCACAATAAGCGTTTCTAACATGTCAGCCCTATCCCTTAAGAATTTTATTAAGACATCTAATTTTATGCTTGACTGAGATGTATCTGACTTGTTTTGATAGACAGTGCCCTTATATTGTTCCCATTCGCGTTCTGAGGCTGGATCTAATTTTGACACGATCATGTACATAATTAGAGTATCCCAACTTTCTGTAGGTTCACCAAGAACCTTTAGAGCGCGTAGATTTTTTAGAATGATATCAATCATTTTACGTAACAGTGTTGGTGATTCTCTAGTCACGTACGGAAGTGAGAACAAAGATTTTACATGATTGTGTACTAGTAACCTGTTGTTATTATATCTGTTAAGGAGAAGTTCCCATGCGATCGAGTAGTTATTTGAGGAAAACTCTAGTGAATCGATTACTAAGGCTGCACTGCCTTTAAGAGACGACTTTAGGTAGTGAAACTTTTGGATTCTGGAGATTTCATGCGAGTTGTGAACTAATGACGTGAATGTGTCACGGAACTCTAGCCAGTGCTCATACGAACCATCGAAGGTAGGTAACGAAATGGTTGGCAATTTAACAGACTGCATAATACTACAACCAGAATGTCCAGCTGATTTGTTGAGCTCAGATTTTACTTCATCATTGTCATTAATTATACATTGAGTTTGAGCAAGAACACTGTAGTAATCATTTTCGAAAATTTCCCTTTCACTTAAATGTTTTTCCAAATCACAGTCAGGAACTAACGCTTCTATTTTATTCTGAATCTCATTGAAATCGTTAAATATACTAGAAGCCCCATTCATTCGCAATTTTAACTCGGCTGAGTTTTGATGAGACAAGGTTTTACCTTCAAATGCAGAAATGTACTTACGAAAATTAGTTAACCTGCCCTTAACACTACCTCTCTTTCGAACTAATTCCTTAATATCTACAGAAATTTTAGATGGGTCGGTATTCATTATTGGTAGCTTGTAAAAAGTCAAGAGTACTCACGATTTAACTCCAACTCACTCACTAGCCGAGCTGATAACGAGCAGCAACCACATCCGACGCGTGATAAGCTCGCCGCCAAGAAAATTGACAAGGGTAGGTACCCAAAAAACACCCGCGTGCTGCTGCCGATGGCTGTGCCGAATGCGTTATATCTCTCACAGCTGCTATCCTTATTCCCAGGCAGGTATCCTTGCGTAGGTTTCCTCGCTGGTTTCCAAATTCAAGGCGCTGGTTTCCAAATATCGGGTCGATGGACCAGAATTTATGTTATTGCGAAGAATAGCTGGCAGAGGTGGTGGTGGCGAGAATGAATTACTTTATTTTACAACAAGCAAAATGTATTTATTTTAAATAAGTTAAGTAGGTACAAAGTTATTATGTGAGGAACAGCAAACAGCGGAATGCACAAAACGACGCTTCCAAGACCAGTATTTCATCTTGCTGGTTAGAGGGGGAGCTCCAATCAGAGAGTCTTTACATCACGCCACAGTACTTCCCTATTGGTTCTTTATGACGTGGTGTCTAATTTTGTATGGAGGGGCAGAGCCACAGTGCAGAAGATCTAGCGGCAATGTGTCTAGTGCAGGCAATTACAGTAGATTCACGAACAACTATAAACCACTTATATGTTTTCGCATATAAAAGCCTAAATACTTGCATGTTGTTAAGTGAATATACATAAAATGAATGAAAAAAATAATAATAAAAGAAACACAAAATAAACTCAAGTTACAAGCACAAATAAATTACAAGCTTACGCACAGTTAGCAAACCGCTTCAAACCAGCTTTTTGTTCTTTGAATACAGAAAAATGAATGAAGAAATAAAGAAAAGAAACACAAAAATAAACTCAATTTACAAGCACAAATACATTACAAGCTTACGCACAGTTAGGGAACCGATTCAAACCAAGTGTTTGATAAAATTTATTTAAATGTGTGTGGCTTTGAGTTGAATAGATCTAGCTCCGGAAATTCCACAAGCCTGTTGAATTCAGTGGGGGCACGGATAAAAAATGTGTTTTGTCTATAGTTGGAAGAGATTTGTTGTACAGATAAATAGACTTGGCGCCGAACGAAACTTCTTAACGGAACTTTAATGTTTATTAAAGATAGGAGTTGCGGTGAGTTAATCCTATTTTGAGCTATTTTACTAAGAAATACCATGTCGGCAATTTTGCGCCTCAATTGCAATGGTAAAATGTGATGCCTTTTACACCTTGCTTCATAGCAGTTGTCATAAGTTTTGCATTTGTATTGTAGGAATCTCACAAATCGTTTCTGTATTAGCTCCAGTCTATCGATGTATTTATTGTATTGAGGGTTCCATACTTCAGAGCAGTATTCGAGGATACTACGCACAAAGGAGCAGTAAAGGATTTTGATCACCTTAACACTCGTGAACTGAGAGCTGGATCTCATAATAAACCCTAGTGATTTGTTGGCTTTTTTCACAATGTAGTCTATATGTTTTTCATACAATAATTTGCTGTCATGGACCACACCTATAGGTCGCGAATGCTGTCCACATAATTTAAACAAATCCCTTTGAAAGTATATCTAAATTTTGCGACTTTGGGCTTGCGTGTGAAAGTTATTGAGTAACATTTCGATACATTAAGGTCTAGAAGGTTTATGTCACAATACTGTTCAAATCTAAATAGGTCTTCTTGTAAGAGATGGCAGTCATCGATAGTATTGATTTGTTTGAAAACTTTCATATCATCAGCATATAATAGAAACTTTGAGTGCTTGAAACAGCGGCCAGCGTCATTAATAAATATGATAAAAAGTAACGGTCCTAATAGAGATCCCTGGGGAACACCAGAAGGCACATTTATCCACGAAGAAATAAAACCACTAATTACCACAGCTTGCGAGCGGTTATTGATATAAGAAGTGAACCACCTGAATAGGTTACCATGTATACCAGCGTTCAATAACATTTGCAAAAGCAATCTATGATCTATTCGGTCGAATGCTTTACTATAGTCGGTGAAAATTGTGTCTACTTGCCCGCCAAAATCCATAGATGATGATGTGAAATCTATAAAGGAGACTAAGTTCGACGTAGTCGATTTACTCTTTAAGAACCCGTGTTGTTCAGGAATATAAGTAGATGATAAAGAAGAATAAACATATGACTGCACAACTTTTTCAAGAATTTTTGCAAATAAGCATAATTTAGAAATCGGCCTATAATTTGTTACTTCGTTTTTATTCCTATTTTTATGGATGGGCGTTATAAAAGCAAATTTCCAAATCCTTGGAACAGAGCCGACTTAAGGGATCGTCTAAACAGTATTGTTAAGGGAGTTGTCAAACAGTCGGCACATTTAACGGCAAATATCGGTACTATGTTGTGACGATGACGTCACAACCAGCGCTCGCCTCGCATAGAACATTCTAGAACGCTCGCGCGGAGATCGAGGCGGGACGCGCGGGGCGGGCCACTACCCCCACACCTCAACCCGCGGCGCGCTGAAATCATATATAAGACGCTCCGCGGCCCGCACTCGGCAGACGGCGGCTGGTGGCGGTGCGACACTCACGCGCAGCTACCAGTGGCCCTTCTGAGCTTTGATGCTCAACCCCCACCGGGCGGTGCGACACGCGCGCGCAGCTAGGTGTAGGTCCCTCACCGGGCGGTGCGACACGCGCGCGCAGCTAGGTGTGTAGGTCCCCCCTCCTGAGCCATACCGTGCTCATCCATGCCGGGCGGTGCGACACGCGCGCGCAGCTAGGCACCTGCCTCCTCCCCAGCTTCAAACCCTCACTGGGCGGTGCGACACATGCGCGCAGCTAGGTGTGTGGAATCAGTCCTATGGCCCATACCAGGTCCTCAGTGCTGGGCGGTGCGACACATGCGCGCAGCTAGGTACTTGTCTCCTCCCTAGCTTCATCCCCTCACTGGGCGGTGCGACACACGCGCGCAGCTAGGTGTGCGGGATCATATGAGTCAGGCCTTATAGGCATTTACAGTCCCCGGAACCGTATCCCATTAGCTTCCGCTGGGCGGTGCGACACATGCGTGCAGCTAGGTGGTGCTAAAAGGTTCCTTAGGGACCTCCAGGTCCAAACATCCTCTTCTACAAGCACGTAGGTAGATTCCGTAATAACCGTAACCGTAGTTATCCGTCTCCCTTTAGAAAGACAAGAAATAATTGAAAGAGAGAGAACCCCCTTTCCCGGTAATGATCGAAACATGTAGAATATTTGTATCTGTACCATTAGTATGTAACCACGACGTAAGATTGATTAAATAAATCGCTGTCACTGATTGCCGATGTGTTTCCCTCATCGATCCTTAATTATTAGATCCCTCAGCATTCACAATTGCAAGGGCATGATAGCAGAGCTGTCAGGCATAAGCTAGCCGAAAGTCAGCTTTGTTACATTGGCGCCCAACGTTAAAACTCACGGTGAAAGGATTGACAGACCGACAAAACAAAAGTTAGGCATTAGATCAATTCATGTCAACTTCATGGATATATGAACTACGGAAATATGGCTTGATAGAAGCCCTCAGAAATAGGGACTTAGACCCCGAGGGCAAAACCGTAGAAGAACTCAGAAAAATACTCGTGCAACACGTAAAAGAGCACGAAACCGGCAAAGACTCCAAAATGAGCACAGATTATACTGTTGAAGAAACAAAAGATACCAAAATGAAAAGTGATCAAGGAACGTGTATCATGAAAGAGATAAAGGAATGGAAAATAACCTTTAACGGAAATGAAGAAGCCATAGAATTCATAGAACGAATAGAAGAATTAAAAGAAGTAAGCAACATAAGCGAAGAAAAAGTAATGAATTACTTACCAAAGTTACTCACAGGCAAAGCATTGCTGTGGTATAGAAACAATAGCTCATCATGGACATCATGGAATGAATTTCTACAAGATTTTAAGCTATATTATTTCCCAAAAAACTACGAAAGGACACTACAAGATACGATATTTAACAGAAAACAAAAATATAAAGAAAAATTCATTGACTATATAACAGAGTTACAGACTCTAATGAGAAGATACGGAAAAATGAATGAAGAGGAAAAATTAGATAGAATATACATAAACATGAATGTTAACTACAAACCTTTTATCCGTAGACAAGATTTCAAAAACTGTAAAGAATTGTTAGAACTAACAAATAATCACGAAGAAAGATTTATAGGAATGACCTCTTGGTATAGAAAATTTATAAAGAACTACGCAGAAATAACAGCTCCAATAGTGAAATTATTAAGAAAGGATATAAAATTTAAATGGGGAGAAAAAGAACAAAAAGCTTTTGAAGAAATCAAAAACAAATTAATAGAAGAACCGATACTAACCAGACCAGATTTTACAAAGCCATTCATCCTACAGACAGACGCAAGTGATATAGGACTGGGCAGTGTATTAACACAAGAAATAGATGGTCAAGAAAAAGTCATACTTTATGCCAGTAGATCTTTATCCCCCGCGGAAACGAGATACAGCACCTCTGAAAAAGAATGCCTAGCAGTAATCTGGGGCATAAGAAAAATGCGAGGATTCTTGGAAGGTTACCATTTCACAGTAGTAACAGACCATCAAGCCCTACAATGGCTAAATAAAATGAAAAGTCCATCAGGAAGGTTAGCAAGATGGGCTTTAGAATTACAACAATACAATTTTGACGTAAAGTATAGAACGGGAAAATTAAACAAAGTAGCAGATGAATTATCAAGAAACCCAGTAAACCTAATAAAAGAAAATAAAGAATGGTACAAAAAGAAAAAGACAGAAGTTAAAGAAAATCCGTCCAAAATCACAGAATATTGCCTAAAAGACGATAAATTATATAAAAAAATCACAAACGCAGCGTATGGAGTAAAATTGGATCCAAATACAGAATGGAAGCTATGCGTAGATAAAGATGAAAGAAAGAACATTCTAGAACAGAACCACAACGTCCCAAATGCAGGCCACCTAGGAACAGCAAAAACATTAAAAAGGATTGCTCAAAGATACTACTGGCCTGGTATGTATAGAGATGTGTCCCGATACACAAGTAAGTGTATAGAATGTCAAAAACACAAACCATCTCAAGAAAAGAGAACAGGTTTAATGCACATCAAAACTTCAGAGGAACCATGGCAGGAAATATCAGTCGATTTAATCGGTCCCCTACCAAGATCCTCAAAAGGTTTCTGCTGGATAGTAGTATTTCACGACACATTTTCAAAATGGACTGAAATTAAACCTTTGCGTACTGCAACATCAGTAAACGTAATGAAAGCACTAAAAGAATGCGTAGTGATGCGCTACGGCTGCCCAAAAACATTGCTATCAGACAACGGCAAACAATTCATATGTAAACAGTTCAAAGAAGAATTAAAGAAAATGGGAATAGAACAAAAGTTAACCGCACCGTACTCACCACAAGCAAATCCTACAGAAAGGGTAAATCGAACGCTAGAAACAATGATATCAACATACATCACGGATAATCATAAAAAATGGGACGAGTACATAACAGAATTCAATTTTGCATTAAACACATCAGTACAAGAATCAACAAAATACACCCCCGCATTCTTAATGTTTGGAAGAGAACTAAGAATACCAGGTGACCAAAATACCTTCCCAACACCAGCAATACTAAAGAAAAGTAAATTAAACGAAATTTATGAATTGGTCCGAGAAAATCAAAATACCGCCTCCCGCCGTCAAAAGAAATATTACGATGAATCGAAACGAGAATGGAAACCAAAGATAGGACAAATGGTCCTAAAAAGAGATTTCCCATTATCGTCCGCTAGTAAAAACTTCTGTGCAAAACTAGCACCAAAATACTCCGGTCCCTACGAAATAACGGGACGAAAATCCCCTGTAATATACTTACTACAATTACGGGAAAACCCGCGAAAAATGGTAACTGCACACATAAAAGATATTAAAAAATATTCAGAATAAGCAAACAGTTGTCTAAGAACCAGGACGAAATGAGACAATGACGAGATGGAGAAATTATCATAAGCAGAACATTTTTGTAAAATCCCGGAACCCTATATCAGGTTCATCCCATTAAGTACTACAGTTTTCATCGATCTAAAATAAAATGATCGATTATGTTCAAAACTCCCATTTGTATCCAATTTGATTCTAAAAACTTCTCGATCAATGATCGAATATAATCAATCCAAATTTACCATCGTCACTATTGCCGCCCCAAGAGTGGCCAATATCTTGCGACCACAATGGCCGGCACATCTCATCCCCTTGGCCATCGTCTCAGAGACGACGAGTGCTTCCACCTCACAGCCACTGCAACTCCCGCAGAACAAACAATACAGCGGGAAGTATGGCCACCAGTCCTGGGACCATGAAAAAAAAAAAACGCCATGACGGCAAACACTTCAGCTGCCAGTACAGCGGCTATAATGGCCGCCTATCCAACCTTCACTTCTACGGCCACCAGAGCGGGCAATCCAGCAGCCGTCACCAATACGGCTACTGTCATTCATTACCACCGCCGCCTCCGCCGCTGCGAGCCACACAAGCAAGTATGGCCCACGCAGACCTACCCATTGCCTGCTAACGCGGCCGCATACGAAGACGAGAAGGACCGGCAGAAGAAAAACACTGGGAGGAACATACGAGTATCGTAACGTCTCCCAAAACATAGGCGCCTAGATAATCAAAGATAGGATAGGATAAGATACTTACCTTGGTGTAGGCAATCTTAATAGGTAGTATAAATAATTAAGTTTGTAGGTATCTATAAGTTAAGTACTTTAAGTAGTAGGTTCATAAGCTAAAACTTATACAGGTATGTGTATGTGTGTGTGTGTGTGTGTGTGTGTGTGTGTGTGTGTGTGTGTGTGTGTGTGTTGACTGGCCAGTCACAGAACTCACAGAATGTTAGATAAGTACCTATAATAGATAAGAAATTACACATTCTTCTGTAACAAAAAAAAAAGTATAATATGTGTTGTTGAAATTTGAAATGTAGTGGAAATTTATACAAAAATAAGAAGTAACTATGTAAAACAATGTTGTAAAGAAAGAAATAAGTACACAATAAACAAGTAAAATGTAATTGAAATAAAGTTTAAAAGAAATGTATGTAATTTGTAATCCGCCATAGTTTACCGGAAAATAATACATAAATTAGAATAAGAATATGAATGTAAAATCGTTGTAGGTTTATGGTGATTTTTGCTTCGCAAAAATCTCCCGGGAAAGAGGGGAATGTGACGATGACGTCACAACCAGCGCTCGCCTCGCATAGAACATTCTAGAACGCTCGCGCGGAGATCGAGGCGGGACGCGCGGGGCGGGCCACTACCCCCACACCTCAACCCGCGGCGCGCTGAAATCATATATAAGACGCTCCGCGGCCCGCACTCGGCAGACGGCGGCTGGTGGCGGTGCGACACTCACGCGCAGCTACCAGTGGCCCTTCTGAGCTTTGATGCTCAACCCCCACCGGGCGGTGCGACACGCGCGCGCAGCTAGGTGTAGGTCCCTCACCGGGCGGTGCGACACGCGCGCGCAGCTAGGTGTGTAGGTCCCCCCTCCTGAGCCATACCGTGCTCATCCATGCCGGGCGGTGCGACACGCGCGCGCAGCTAGGCACCTGCCTCCTCCCCAGCTTCAAACCCTCACTGGGCGGTGCGACACATGCGCGCAGCTAGGTGTGTGGAATCAGTCCTATGGCCCATACCAGGTCCTCAGTGCTGGGCGGTGCGACACATGCGCGCAGCTAGGTACTTGTCTCCTCCCTAGCTTCATCCCCTCACTGGGCGGTGCGACACACGCGCGCAGCTAGGTGTGCGGGATCATATGAGTCAGGCCTTATAGGCATTTACAGTCCCCGGAACCGTATCCCATTAGCTTCCGCTGGGCGGTGCGACACATGCGTGCAGCTAGGTGGTGCTAAAAGGTTCCTTAGGGACCTCCAGGTCCAAACATCCTCTTCTACAAGCACGTAGGTAGATTCCGTAATAACCGTAACCGTAGTTATCCGTCTCCCTTTAGAAAGACAAGAAATAATTGAAAGAGAGAGAACCCCCTTTCCCGGTAATGATCGAAACATGTAGAATATTTGTATCTGTACCATTAGTATGTAACCACGACGTAAGATTGATTAAATAAATCGCTGTCACTGATTGCCGATGTGTTTCCCTCATCGATCCTTAATTATTAGATCCCTCAGCATTCACAATTGCAAGGGCATGATAGCAGAGCTGTCAGGCATAAGCTAGCCGAAAGTCAGCTTTGTTACAATGTTATTAGGCCCAGCTCCCTTATTTAAATCTAAAGACTCAAGATATCGATGAACTACTTCGGGACTGATTATTGACGTTGGAGCTATCACGAGGCGGACTGTAGTTGTAGTTAGAAGACGTTGACAGGAATGTGGATTGAAAATAATTTGCGAAGAGATTCGAAAAGCCTTCACCTGTGTCAGCTTCTTGGCCATCATAAGACATGGTAGATGGCAGAGATCTGGATCCTTTACTAGATGATTTAACGTGAGACCAAAATAGTTTAGGGTTCCTCGTAATTCCATCTTCTATACGTTTAATGAAAAAATATAACAAAGACGTTCAAGGTCTTTAGCTCTCCTCCTGAGCAATGAAAAAGTATCATAATCAGCAGTATTACCATAGATATGAAACTTACGCAGAAATTTAAACTTTTCTTTCAATATTTTCTTAAGTGAGGCATTGTACCAAGGAGGAAAGTCAGAAGGGGTAACAGATTTTTGGGGAACATATTTATCTCTGACCTCGTATAAAATATTATAAAAATATTCAAGTGCCTCATCTAGAGTTTTATTTTTCAAAGCTGTATCCCAATTTATATCTGATAAAGTTAATTTAATACTATCGTAATCGCCAGACTCATAAAAATATTTAATCCTAGGGTTGGGTTTAAGATACTCACCACAGCTTAATAAAATAGATACATTGAGAGATTTATGGTGGGTGTCTTCTGGTACCAATGGATCATCACAGTGCGTAACTCTTATATCACTATTACATAAAACTTAGTCCAGAATTGAATTGTTAGTGTTTCTGCATAAATTAAATTGATTGAGATTACATTGAGAGATTGTATCGAAAAATAAATTTGACTATCTCCAGTAATACCTACCGGTTGAGCAAATTTACCATGGTTCTGAAGCCAGTCTATGTTGCTAAGGTTAAAATCACCCAAGATTACAAACATATCAATCAACCAATCAATCAAATATGCTTTATTGTACAATTACAAAATATACAAAATACAAGTACACAATAAATAGAAAAATTTTAAATTGTACAATGCAGGCGGCCTTATTGCTTAAAGCAATTTCTTCCAGGCAACCCATATCATTGGGGTTCATTTTTACTAATGTGGATAATTTATCCGTAAAATTATAATTTGCGTATTAAAAGAAGATCCGTGCAGAGATAAATAGAACAAAAATGTATTTTACCAAAATTGTAGCTTTTACTATTTTTTAAAGTGACCGTAACCCAAATGTCCTCTGCGGAGGAGCGCCAGTCGGGGCGCTCCACCGCGGCCATCTCCCGGCGAACGGCAATAAGAACGCCACCTCCGTATTTTTGTCGCGTCGATAAATAGTCTCTGTCCCGCCGCCAGACCAGATATCTGCCATCAAAAAGTTCCTCATCCTTTATGCCATCCAATAACCAGGTTTCAGTAATTCCTATGACGTCATAAGAGTTTAAAAGTAAGTTGTGCTTAAATACATGAGTTTTAGTACGTAGTCCACGAGTGTTTTGGTAGTAAACATTCAATAAGTTAGCCATTTTTGTTTATAAAACAATAGCTCAAGCATAACGAAAAGCAATTATATTGATAGTAGAATAAATTATTTGTAACAACTATCGTAACCCTAGGCAATTCAAATGGAAAACCACAAGGCACTTTACGTGTACTTAGGCTTGTTTGTGTTAGTAATAAGCAAAAGTCCATGGCAAGTGAGGCGCAAGCTGCGAAAACTAAATAATGATTTAAATAATTATTTGATACAAAAAATAAAAACAGGGTATACTCATATAAATTGGTTGGAAGTAAACTCACAAACTCCAAGTTGCGATCATGCAAACACCTAATAAAGTTGAGTAGTAGGCAAGCTATTTTGACCTGTATCACACAGGAAGATCCCGTGACCAGTTCCGCAAATACCCGTGTAAACCAGTTTCGCGGTCGCATCGGTATGCAATGAATGGAATGAATGATTAGCGAACAATAGCATAACATGACAAAAGACTCGGCGTTTGCATATGGTTCCCAAACTATGTGCACAGAGTTTATATAAAACACTTAACAATGATATCATAAAAAAGTAAACTTTAGAAAAATTGTCCGTTATATAATTTTTGCAAGGTTCATTTCTTTTTTTATAAAAATTATGGGAGAAGCGATTGACTTTCGAGACATGATTTTACAGTGCTTTACCCACACAAACTGAAAGTTGTTTTCTTTTGCCAGAGATTTTGCCTTGCCCAGTAGGTTTTTGTTATGTGGAGTCAAATGGTCATTCACGTAAAAAGTGACTTCTTTGGAGAATCCCAGATTAGAGAGACTAAGTCGTTTGCTTCTACGCGCCCCAGAGATAAACTCCTCCTTGGTGTATCGATTATTGAAGGAGATTATTATAGGTTTTTGCACGTTGGGTATACGAGTTGGAATCCGTGCAATATAGTTAATTTCTTCTTTTTAATATTTAAATTAGCAATTTTACCAACTTTCAGGGCAATGTCATAAAGGTTCTCGTTTTTTAGTAATGGGATCCCTCGAATTCCAACATTGTTAGCTCTGGCCCACTGGTCCCTTTCTTGAAGTTCTTGGTTAAGTCTCGAGACCTCAGCTTGCAAAGCAGGTATATCACCAGTTATTTTCTCGACTGTGGCTACTCTGGTTTCAAGAGTCTTGTGCTATGTGCTAGAGAAGTTAGCCAACAGTTCATGTGCCATGTCCAGGGAATCCTTTAGGTTGGTTATATCCGGTTTGATAGATTTCACGTCTTCAATCAACGATGCGAGTGGCGCTAATTTAACCATGATCTTGTTCAGCTGTTCTTGCATTTGACACAACTGAGGCTGAGATTGTTGTTGCTGACTTTGTTGCTTTCTTTCTTTCTTTACCGTTTTAAAGATAGAGCAAAAACAAAAACATAAAATCCACGATTCTTGTATCTTTTCCCTAATTTTTTTCATCATCATCATATCAGCCGAAAAAAGGCCAACCGGTCCTGCGCTGCCCGCATGCAGCGGCTTCCCGCTCCCTAATTATTTTTTTAGTGAATTTCCCATAATAACCCATGCTCTGTGAAAACTTGCGCCGGCAACCCGTCACGGTTCAAAAAATACAGCTTTTCAATTAATGTCTAATTATGAAGCGTCCCTAATTGGTTGACCACGACTGTACTCGTATGTCAGTCGGTGACCCAAAGACGGACGTGTAACGAAAATAAATGAATTTTAAACATGGAGGCCACTTAACAAATAGGCGAAAATGAACAATCCCCCCCCCCCCCCCCTCCCCCTCACCCCAGTAATATCTTCGAAACTACCTAGCATAAAAATACAGAACTTAGTTATTTACCTATAAATTACGGGGAAACCTATAAGAAGTATTTAAAGTAACAAAGAAAATTTGTCAACCAATGTACGGAACCCTCTCCACAAGAGTGTTACTCGCACTTGTCCGGTTTTTTGCGGTAAATCCCACTAAATACACATATTCTGTGAGCTACCTACTGTGACGGTTTAAATGAGCTACCTACTGTGACGGTTTAAATGAGCTACCTACTGTGACGGTTTAAATGAGCTACCTACTGTGACGGTTTCAGTGAGCTACCTACTGTGACGGTTTCAGTGAGCTACCTACTGTGACGGTTTCAGTGAGCTACCTACTGTGACGGTTTCAGTGAGCTACCTACTGTGACGGTTTCAGTGAGCTACCTACTGTGACGGTTTCAGTGAGCTACCTACTGTGACGGTTTCAGTGAGCTACCTACTGTGACGGTTTCAGTGAGCTACCTACTGTGACGGTTTCAGTGAGCTACCTACTGTGACGGTGTCAAAGATACAGCCTTTTAAAGGTCGGAAAGACAGACGAACAACGCAGGCTTAATAATAAGGTCCCATCACCTCGTACGGAACCCTAAAAAGCATTAGCTTTACGTTCCCCACGTTCCAAAACCAATATAAGACATAAAATACTGACCTTTCTTCCACCCATCTGAACATAATTGTGCCCTTGGCCATCATCAGGTTTATGGAGACGAGCGAGAGACACATCCACAGCACGCTGAGGACGATGAAGAACCAGAGCATTCGCAGCAGACGTTTAGGCTTCGCCGTGGGCGTGCCCTGGGGGGCGTACGACGACAGGAGGAACACCTGGAATGTTGTGTATTGCTTTTTATTTATTATATTACGCAATTAAGTACCTAGGCTAGCCTACGCATTTAACAAACACGGAACAACAAGAAAGAACTTACCTACGACTAGTACATATTTACCTTGGAAATCGTTAACAACCCATTAACGTGCCTTACGTGCACACCACCACCGCTCGCTGCGGCACACACGTTAACAACCCATTAACGTGCCTTACGTGCACACCGCCACCGCCACCGCTCGCTGCTGCACACACGTTAACAACCCATTAACGTGCCTTACGTGCGCACCGCCACCGCTCGCTGCTGCACACACGTTAACAACCCATTAACGTGCCTTACGTGCCCACCGCCACCGTTCGCTGCGGCACACACGTTAACAACCCATTAACGTGCCTTACGTGCGCACCGCCACCGCTCGCTGCGGCACACACGTTAATAACCCAAAAAAGTGCCTTACGTGCCCACCGCCACCGCTCGCTGCGGCACACACGTTAACAACCCATTAACGTGCCTTACGTGCCCACCGCCACCGCTCGCTGCGGCACACACGTTAACAACCCATTAACGTGCCTTACGTGCGCACCGCCACCGCTCGCTGCGGCACACACGTTAACAACCCATTAACGAGCCTTACGTGCCCACCGCCACCGCTCGCTGCGGCACACACGTTAACAACCCATTAACGAGCCTTACGTGCCCACCGCCACCGCTCGCTGCGGCACACACGTTAACAACCCATTAACGTGCCTTACGTGCGCACCGCCACCGCTCGCTGCGGCACACACGTTAACAACCCATTAACGTGCCTTACGTGCCCACCGCCACCGCTCGCTGCGGCACACACGTTAACAACCCATTAACGTGCCTTACGTGCCCACCGCCACCGCCACCGTTCGCTGCGGCACACACGTTAACAACCCATTAACGTGCCTTACGTGCGCACCGCCACCGCTCGCTGCGGCACACACGTTAATAACCCAAAAAAGTGCCTTACGTGCCCACCGCCACCGCTCGCTGCGGCACACACGTTAACAACCCATTAACGAGCCTTACGTGCCCACCGCCACCGCTCGCTGCGGCACACACGTTAACAACCCATTAACGTGCCTTACGTGCGCACCGCCACCGCTCGCTGCGGCACACACGTTAACAACCCATTAACGAGCCTTACGTGCCCACCGCCACCGCTCGCTGCGGCACACACGTTAACAACCCATTAACGTGCCTTACGTGCGCACCGCCACCGCTCGCTGCGGCACACACGTTAACAACCCATTAACGTGCCTTACGTGCCCACCGCCGCCGCTCGCTGCGGCACACACGTTAACAACCCATTAACGTGCCTTACGTGCGCACCGCCACCGTTCGCTGCGGCACACACGTTAACAACCCATTAACGTGCCTTACGTGCGCACCGCCACCGCTCGCTGCGGCACACACGTTAACAACCCATTAACGAGCCTTACGTGCCCACCGCCACCGCTCGCTGCGGCACACACGTTAACAACCCATTAACGAGCCTTACGTGCCCACCGCCACCGCTCGCTGCGGCACACACGTTAACAACCCATTAACGTGCCTTACGTGCGCACCGCCACCGCTCGCTGCGGCACACACGTTAACAACCCATTAACGTGCCTTACGTGCCCACCGCCGCCGCTCGCTGCGGCACACACGTTAACAACCCATTAACGTGCCTTACGTGCGCACCGCCACCGTTCGCTGCGGCACACACGTTAACAACCCATTAACGTGCCTTACGTGCGCACCGCCACCGCTCGCTGCGGCACACACGTTAACAACCCATTAACGTGCCTTACGTGCGCACCGCCACCGCTCGCTGCGGCACACACGTTTTCCCAAATTCGAGAATGCCAGACCATCCACACCAGACACTATTAATCCAGGTTTGTGCAGGTTTTAGGGCCAGTGGAGAACCCCTCTGCCAGAAGTTGACGCAGCGACTGACACGGCGGGCGCGGCGCGGCTTAGCGACTGACACGGCGGGCGCGGCGCGGCTTAGCGACTGACACGGCGGGCGCGGCGCGGCTTAGCGACTGACACGGCGGGCGCGGCGCGGCGTAGCGACTGACACGGCGGGCGCGGCGCGGCGTAGCGACTGACACGGCGGGCGCGGCGCGGCTTAGCGACTGACACGGCGGGCGCGGCGCGGCGTAGCAACTGACACGGCGGGCGCGGCGCGGCTTAGCGACTGACACGGCGGGCGCGGCGCGGCTTAGCGACTGACACGGCGGGCGCGGCGCGGCTTAGCGACTGACACGGCGGGCGCGGCGTAGCTACTGACACGGCGGGCGCGGCGCGGCTTAGCGACTGACACGTCGGGCGCGGCGCGGCGTAGCGACTGACACGGCGGGCGCGGCGCGGCTTAGCGACTGACACGGCGGGCGCGGCGCGGCGTAGCGACTGACACGGCGGGCGCGGCGCGGCGTAGCGACTGACACGGCGGGCGCGGCGCGGCGTAGCGACTGACACGGCGGGCGCGGCGCGGCTTAGCGACTGACACGGCGGGCGCGGCGCGGCGTAGCGACTGACACGGCGGGCGCGGCGCGGCGTAGCGACTGACACGGCGGGCGCGGCGCGGCGTAGCAACTGACACGGCGGGCGCGGCGCGGCGTAGCGACTGACACGGCGGGCGCGGCGCGGCTTAGCGACTGACACGGCGGGCGCGGCGCGGCGTAGCGACTGACACGGCGGGCGCGGCGCGGCGTAGCAACTGACATGGCGGGCGCGGCGCGGCTTAGCGACTGACACGGCGGGCGCGGCGCGGCGTAGCAACTGACACGGCGGGCGCGGCGCGGCTTAGCGACTGACACGGCGGGCGCGGCGCGGCTTAGCGACTGACACGGCGGGCGCGGCGTAGCGACTGACACGGCGGGCGCGGCGCGGCTTAGCGACTGACACGTCGGGCGCGGCGCGGCGTAGCGACTGACACGGCGGGCGCGGCGCGGCTTAGCGACTGACACGGCGGGCGCGGCGCGGCTTAGCGACTGACACGGCGGGCGCGGCGCGGCGTAGCGACTGACACGGCGGGCGCGGCGCGGCGTAGCGACTGACACGGCCAGCTTGTTTGGGGATATGCTCAACATAGTAATACAGCAAGGTTGTGCTCTAACGTCTTTTCTATACCAAAGCGTAGAACTTAAAGGTCTCTTGGTAGTTTTAGTTTCCTCTAATCTAATTGCTGGAATGATATGAATAATGCCTATTCGTTCCATTAGCTCAAAGTTCGCCTTCAAAACATGTTACCGGGAGCACCTATAACGGAACAAATGTTCCATGCTACCACACAATCTATTACGCGCGATACATTTCTTAATTTTGCTCGACATTTGCTTTTCAAGTGAACACTACTTACAAGTTTGTACTAAATCTCTTGCGGTATGGGTATTTATGTAAGTCTGTTGTATCTTATCTTTGAAAGAAATAGAAACGTGTTAATTGCTTACTAGACTGACTTTAAGCTTATCCTCTGCATTAATCATATTCAGATGCATATCAACTCGTTGGCTCGGATGATGTGCACACGACAATGGTGCACGCATTCGCAATGGCCTGGCAGAATCATCATAGATGGGTTATGCACTAACAAACAACATTTGAAAATGGAAGCCATTTACACACACAATGTTATAGGTAGTTCCCTTCTATTGCACTGAATGTTACTAAGAAAAGAGATGCCAATTGGCATCTTTTTTTTTGCTTCACTTTTTAGACGCATGTAACCTATCTACCTCCACTTATATATAGCATATCTCTGGCGCTCCGAATATAAGTTTTCGCAGCATTCAAGCTGGGCCTGGTCATGTTCCTTGCCCTCTATATATATTTAATAGTTCTTAAGCTTTTAAAATAAGTAGATTTAATGTTTTCTTGTATTGTATTACCTGTTTTTTTTGCTTGTGTGGGCTCTGAATATCATATGCATATCCTATCTTATCGAGTGATAGCAACCGTCACCAACGGCCTAGCGAATAGCGAGCTTTGCGAAGCACGACAACAGTCGAGAGAAATGACACTAACAGTCAAACCCATCCAGGTGATGACCGTGCTTCAGGTCAGTGAACCTGTGCAGTCGACCCCACCACGCAAGTAGCGCTGAACTAAGACCGTTTACATTTATTTATTATACAGACTATACAAATCATCATATCAGCTCATATACGTCCCCGCCGAGGGGCTCGAGCCTACCCTGAATTAGGACGGGCTTTAGTCGACCATGTGGGCCCAGCAGTGCAACGGGCCCGGTTGACTTCACGCACAACCTTTGAGTTTCTTCGCAGGCGTGTGCCGGTTCCCTCGCGATGTTTTCCTTCACCGTAAGAGCGTCGGATAAACGTACATATGAAATTTAAAGTCGAAAACACTTTGGTACGTGGCAGTATTCGAACCACGCCCTCCGGCACAGGCGGTGGCGACCCTAGCCGTTACGCCACCGACGCGCGACGATCTCGACAATACTATAAAAACAACATGCTTTAAAATGAAAACTGCAACTCACCCTTTCCATAAGGTTCTGTAGCTGTTCATTGTCAGATATCCTAAACAAATAGAGTGCGTACAGAAATCCTGCAAAGTGTAACACGCTGGGCCCGACGTACGTGAAGGTGACGTTTCCGTAACACACTTGCTTGTACGCCTCCCGGTCCAGCGCGGACGCCAGCGCCAGCGGGACCAGCTTGTAGCAGAATCCTCTGTCGCGCCTAAAATTAAAACCGAAAGATAGTTTCGTCACTGCGCTGTGCCAGCTGACTGCACGCTTGTCGTTGGGCTGTGAGCACATCAGTAGACTCATATACGTACACCACACACACACGGAAATACTGGACAAAATCATTAATTACTTTAGTGTGTGTGGGCTATTAATTAGTTTGGAAGGTATACGAGAATTAAGTTAAAAACCTTGACCTACCTGAAACAGGCCATGTACTGCAGCATGTACCCCAGGCACATGAACGCCGCTACTTGGGCGGAGTGGAAGTGCGAGAGGCAAACTGCACATCGCGACGAGTTGGACGTGTCCACCACCGGCCTCAGCCCCATTATTGTTAGGAGCTTTAAATATGGGATTAATATCTGTAAACAAAAAAGATTTGATCATCTTTAGTAAACAATAATACTAGGCTTACTCGTATATACGAGTGAGGATTTGTTACGTACATTATTAGTACCTATCTAATTTTTTCTTACCTTTGATTTACAGTAGTGTAAGATAGCAGACGTGCTCATATATTCTGTGTCGGGAGATTCAGTAATCTCTCCGATCTGTAAAAACGAAGAATTTTTAGGACTCATTGCACCAGCTAGACTAGAGCTTCAACGAGCGACGACCAGCTGCTCGGACATGCGCACGAGATCGACAAGCAACACTACGCGACGCGCAGATTTATGTTAGCTAGATGTTGATAGTGTCGCCGTAACAGTGTCACTATTTGTTTCAGCGATACGGGACGAGTGTACAGATACGGAGAGCAAGTGAGCAAGGAGGCGGTGCTGACTTACATCGACGCTGTGCCCGCCGAGGCTGGACCGCGCGGAACGCTCCATCGCCTGCGCGCGCGCACCGCCGCGAGCCTTGTCGCTTCCCAGTACATGGCTGTCCACCAGGTCACTAGCTACGCAATCGTTTGAAATGTGCACATTATCCATTTTATTGGCCATATTTACACAATTATCGTCTTCGAGCACATCATAAATAATATAATAACTGATCGTAAATCATATGTAGGTAGATAATTGAAATGTTAGTAGTGTAGGTACAACTCTATTGTAATTGTGACGGTGATTAGAATAATAGTGACCAAGTGGACACAAACTCACCGCTGCCGTAGGAGCCGTCCTCATTGTGCATCGTATAATCACTGCCGGAGCTTTTAATATTGAAACACTGTTCACGTGTGGAATACTCGCTGCCCGACCGCGCGCGCAGTATGTAAACACTGCTCGAGTACGCGGCGCGCGCGGCCGGCTGATGCGCGTTTCTTTGTTGATAACACTCCCACTCTCGGCGCCACAGTCGGCGCGGTCAGTGCGGCGGTGACACGCCGCCGCCGCCGCCGCCGCCGCCGCCGGGTAAACAACCAATGTAGGTAATGTTTTGTTTGATGTGTGTTTTTAACCCACTTCAAAAAGGAGGAGGTTCTATGTTCGACTGTATATTTTTTTTATGTATGTTCACCGATTTTTCCGTCAATTGTGGACCGATTTTCAAAAGGTGGGTACGAATTAAATTAGGGGCTCAATTTTTTTTGAGGTCGGTGTCAGCAATCCATCGAATCTAAAACTTAAGATACGTAAGTAACTGTGTGCTGGTACCGACCTCAAAAAAAACTTAAAGCCCTTAATTTAATTCGTACCCACCTTTGATTTTGTTATTGTTGGTTAATGTTGTGTATTTAAGTATAATATTATTTAATACTTTTGAGTGAATTTCATTTTGAAGTCGGTTTTCAGTTTTTTTAAACGTTTATTTTTTATCTATAAAGTTCAAAGAAATCTTTGAAATTTAACTAACTTAACTAAAGTTTTCCTTATTCTTTCCTAATTATCTACTATATAAAAATAAGTCGGGTTTTCCTTCCTGACGCTATAACTCCAGAACGCACGAACCGATTTGGCTAATTCTTTTTTTGTCGAGTTCGTTATTGTCAGGAGAAGGTTCTTATGTAGGGTAGGGTAGGGAAGGGTAGTGTAGTGTAGTGTAGGGTAGGGTAGTGTAGTGTAGGGTAGGGTAGGGTAGTGTAGGGTAGGGTAGTGTAGTGTAGGGTAGGGTAGGGTAGGGTAGTGTAGTGTAGGGTAGGGTAGGGTAGTGTAGGGTAGTGTAGTGTAGGGTAGTGTATGTAGGGTAGGGTAGTGTAGTGTAGGGTAGTATAGGGTAGGGTAGTGTAGTGTAGGGTAGTGTAGTGTAGTGTATGTAGGGTAGGGTAGGGTAGTGTAGGGTAGGGTAGTATAGGGTAGGGTAGGGTAGGGTAGTGTAGTGTAGGGTAGTGTAGTGTAGGGTAGTGTAGTGTATGTAGGGTAGTGTAGGGTAGGGTAGTGTAGGGTAGGGTAGGGTAGTGGGTAGTGTAGGGTAGTGTAGGGTAGTGTAGTGTAGTGTAGGGTAGTGTAGTGTATGTAGGGTAGGGTAGTGTAGGGTAGGATAGTGTAGGGTAGGGTAGGGTAGGGTAGGGTAGTGTAGTGTAGTGTATGTAGGGTAGGGTAGGGTAGTGTAGGGTAGTGTAGTGTATGTAGGGTAGGGTAGTGTAGGGTAGGGTAGTGTAGTGTAGAGTAGTGTAGAGTAGTGTAGGGTAGGGTAGTGTAGGGTAGGGTAGTGTAGTGTAGGGTAGATTTTTTTAAAAAAAAATTTGGAACAAAGTTTGGAAGACAATACCTGTAGATTCACAGCTGTTTTGCTCAGACTATTGCAGCTATATAAATTTGATGTGTATAGGTATGTTACGGCTAAAGGTGGGTGTGAACATAAACTGAAGATTAGCCGGCTAAAGTTAAGATTAGCCGGCTAAACTTCAACCAAGGAAGCCTCGCGATAATCGGACTTTACCCAAACAATTTTAGCAGGCTAATCGTAAGTTTATGTAAACACCCACCTTTAGCCGTGACATAGAATAAAACTAGGTAATACGCCCCACTTTATTTAAAGTACTGTAAAACAACAAATATAGAAGACAATCATTTTTTTTTTATTTTGGATTATTATTTGGTTAATTGCCTTCAATTATAGCTAACATAATACTGTATTATGAACTACAGACATTGTAAAATATTTTTTGAAAAAACTCGAAGTGGGGCGTTTTGCAAAGAGACCATTAGGTAATACGCCTCACACCTTTTACCTTTTGTTCTCAAGTAGTTCCCGTTTCTCAATATTTTCAGGTGAAGTAAGGACGACGGCTTTTTGTTTTCTATTCGAAAATATTAATGGAAGTTTAGCAACTGGATGAATCTCAGTTAAAACCTAGGATGGTGTTTCTTTGGACTGAGATGAATCTTTAATTTTTCAGGGGTTTGAGTCGAATGGGACGCTGAAGGCTGTGAAGTCTCTGATCGTTCCAAGTGAGGCTCGACATGTTGTAGTGATGTGCAGTCCACCTCGTAAACCACTGAGCTACAAAGGCCGTCAAATACATATTGGGGCGTATTACACAAAAAGAGGTTGGGCGTTTTATCTTTCGATTTTTAAAATGCCCCACCGAGGTCAAAGCCACGAATTCAAGGTTATAACTTTCGAAACACTAACAATTGATAGGTGTTTTTATCTATTTTACAACAATGCAAGTGCGTTTAATATAAAATTTATACACATCACTTTCTAAAAAAAACCTGATACTTACCACAAATTGTTTGTATGCCAAAAACTACTTTTTTCAATATTTTTTAAGTGAACTCGTAACAACGTGCACACTTGTCGGCCATGATGTTTCGCAACTGTGATCTGCTAGCGCGCTTCATATGCACTGCGTATCTTTATTAGTGCGAGTGCTAGACAAGTGGGGCGTTTTGTCAACTGGGGCGTATTACCTAGTTTTACCCTTTATACAAATCTGTGACGCCTCTAAACGTATAGAATAAAATCCACAAATATATGTAGGTCCTCTCCCCTGCATGAAAAGTAGTGCGATTTTTACTTTCGAGCGACGAAAGAGTGAAGAAGGTAAGTACTGTGAAGGCAAAAAAAGTTTAGATTTTTATCAGGATCGATTGTCTTACACTAATAGCATTTTTTTTATTTCTATTTTGTTTTTTTTACCTTAGTAAAAAATTGTTTTTTTTTCTCAAAAATGGCTAAAGATTTTGATAAAACTCAGTACGTTACTAAAACAAATCCGGAACAAGGTACCTCTCCTACAAAGCTAGGTTGTCTTTTTCCAGGTTGTTGATTTAACGATTTCAATGAAACTTTGTGAATAACTATGAATTATTATTTATTAAGGCTTACTGCATTGGATAGTTCATTATTTCAGGAAAACTCTGAATAAGGCACCTCCCATTGTTAGTAATATGTTACACCCTCTACCAGCTACACCGCTACCTCATATTATCTAAAAAGTATTACCACTCTAAAAGTATCGGCCAACTTAAAATTCGCAGTTACATTTATAAAAAGTTAATAGGTTATCCATATAAAATATTGTATACCAACTGCAAAAATCACTTTTTTTTTAATACAAATTTATTTGTTGAAAAGACTTGGTGCCCGAGCCTGCGCGCTACGACAAGTACTTCACCTCGAGGGTGAGTGGTGCGGGAGCCACAAGCGGCTCGCGAGCGTGGGAACAGGTTTTCTCCAGATTAGTAATTAAAAGTCTACATCACTTCCAACCCCCTTAACGCCTATCTCTGTGCAAAAATTACGTCAATCGAGCGCGGCAATGAGTTGTCTCCAGATCCCTCGGCGAATGTGTCCATGATGATATTGTTAATAAGTAGTTAGTTCCACTCACTATGTCCGCGTAAGGGATCACCCGATGCTACTCGTACGTGAAAGAAAACAACAAACTTTGTTTTTCATTTCCCAACCAGGCTCTGCGTCGGACTGCTCAGACTGCTCTCACACGGGATAAAAACTAGTCCTTGTCACGTCCCATCTCGTCAACTATTTCGGGGAAAAAGCCACGTTGATCCGTTACGACATGCAATAATGACAAACATACAAACACACTTTCACATTTATGATATTAGTAAGGAAAGATAATAGGTATTAGAGTTCGAGAAGCTTCGCAATATCTTCACGTCTCAAATTCCACAATGGCTGCTGAAGACTAAGGTCTTTGATTAATGTGTGTTGATGACATATGGAACGCATGGTCGCTTACTATGGGCTCCATAATAAGGCTCAAGGTCACCCAAAGGGCAGTGGAGCGAGCTATACTCGAAGTTTATCCTATCCGTAGGAGAACCAATGTAACCGATATAGCTCACAGAATCGCTAAACTTAAGTGGTAATGGGTTGGGCACATAGCTCGTAGAACAGAAGACTGTTGAAGCAGTAAAGTTGTCAAGTGGCGACTGCGCACTGGAAGGCCTTCCACTCAGTGAACCAACGACCTGGTAAAGGTCGCGGGAAGGCCTTCCACTCAGTGAAGCGACAACCTGGTAAAGGTCGCGGGAAGGCCTTCCACTCAGTGAACCGACAAACTGGTAAAGGTCGCGGGAAGGCCTTCCACTCAGTGAACCAACGACCTGGTAAAGGTCGTGGGAAGGCCTTCCACTCAGTGAAGCGACAACCTGGTAAAGGTCGCAGGAAGGCCTTCCACTCAGTGAAGCGAAAACCTGGTAAAGGTCGCGGGAAGGCCTTCCACTCAGTAAAGCGACAACCTGGTAAAGGTCGCGGGAAGGCCTTCCACTCAGTGAACCAACGACCTGGTAAAGGTCGCGGGAAGGCCTTCCACTCAGTGAACCAACGACCTGGTAAAGATCGCGGGAAGGCCTTCTACTCAGTGAACCAACGACCTGGTAAAGGTCGCGGGAAGACCTTCCTCTCAGTGAACCAACGACCTGGTGAAGGTCGCGGGAAGGCCTTCCACTCAGTGAACCAACGACCTGGTAAAGGTCGCGGGAAGGCCTTCCACTCAGTGAACCAACGAACTGGTAAAGGTCGCCGGAAGGCCTTCCACTCAGTGAACCAACGACCTGGTAAAGGTCGCGGGAAGACCTTCCACTTAGTGAACCAACGACCTGGTAAAGGTCGCGGGAAGGCCTTCCACTCAGTGAACCAACGGCCTGGTAAAGGTCGCGGGAAGGCCTTCCACTCAGTGAAGCGACAACCTGGTAAAGGTCGCGGGAAGGCCTTCCACTCAGTGAAGCGACAACCTGGTAAAGGTCGCGGGAAGGCCTTCCACTCAGTGAACCGACAAACTGGTAAAGGTCGCGGGAAGGCCTTCCACTCAGTGAAGCGACAACCTGGTAAAGGTCGCGGGAAGGCCTTCCACTCAGTGAACCAACGACCTGGTAAAGGTGCGGGAAGGCCTTCCACTCAGTGAACCAACGACCTGGTAAAGGTAAGCGGGAAGACCTTCCTCTCAGTGAACCAATGACCTGGTGAAGGTCGCGGGAAGGCCTTCCACTCAGTGAACCAACGACCTGGTAAAGGTCGCGGGAAGGCCTTCCACTCAGTGAACCAACGACCTGGTAAACGTCGCGGGAATAAGCCGCTGAATGCGGACAGCGCAGGACCGGTCGTTGTGGAACTGCACAAGGGAGGCCCTTGTCTAGCAGTGGACGGCTTTCGGCTGATATGATGATGAAGGATAATATGTACAGAATTAACTGAACCAGTCGCGATGAGGCATATAATTTGGTAGATCGACACGGGCGAAGTCGCGGCACTTCCATAAGTTATACTACATAGTTAACTCGCATTCAAATGAACTGCGATAACCTCACGAGCAGATAGACGAGTGAAGAAAAAATATAGGTATTGTGACCATTGCTTCGTATCGCGAACGAAGTGTGTCGAGTGGGTACCTCACCTACGTACATTACTAGAAAAATAAAAGGTAGCACACTTACTATCACAAATATATTGAACTTTATTGACTAAGCGTCTTTATCTTAGTAAATTTGGTATGCACTAAAACTTTTTCGGAAGTCTCTTTTTTGATAAAATTCCTGTTCTTCTAACGATCTGTTTCCTTTCCTGGTAATGCTTCTTCATTTTCTTCTGATGCTCTGAATCCTGCTTTTTCGATCTCATCGAGAACTTCATCTCTCTGTTGCCCCCCGTGCCTGTGACCGTTGTGGAGAAGCTTTCCTTGGAGAGCCGGTCGCCGAGACTCGTCTTGCTTACTTTTGTTATGCTCTTGATGATATTTACAGATTTTGGCGCTTCACTAAATTCGTAATCCTTTTCTTTACGACTGTCTTCCTCTTCGTCCTGCTTCTTATGTCTTATCATTTTGTGTTGCTTCTTCACCTCCTTCACCCAGCTGCGGTCCTCGTCGGAGCTCTCGTCATCACTCGAGTTGTACAGCTCTGCGTCGGAATCCTTTTCTTCTGCTTCTTCCACCTGCGACAAGAATTTTTGTCTCAAACATTAGCTGAATATTAATATTGTCTTTATTGAAAAAAATATTGCCAAGTATAAACTTTACGTACAGAGCAAAACTACTCCGCCAAGGTTGAATGAGATTTTTTAAATTGAGGTTGGATGAGGCCTATTAAAGAATGCCAGTCAGGGTAAAGGGCATTGCTCAGGTCAGAATGCTGGCCCATCACTAAAGCACAAGAACAAAAAGTGCATGTCGCGGAGATGCGTATGCTTAGACGGGCAGGTGGACACCCTGGAGGACAGAGTAAAGAACACCCATGTCAGAGGAACCGGTAAAGTTGCACCGGTAAGCGAGTAAATTACCAAAAGACGTTATGAGGAGGTCCGGGTGGCGCTAGACCTAAAAACTAATAAGAAAGGACCCGGAAGACCCCCAAATACTTGGACGACGACAATCCGCAAGGATCTGAACAATCATAACCTGACGGAAGCCACAGCGCCGAACAGAGCTACCTACAGAAGAATGACCAGAAGGGCCGACCTCATTTAGAGATGGGAGAAGGTCGCGAAAGAAGAAGGTTGAATGAGGCTCTGTGATTTAGAACAGTGTTTTGAATAGTGTTTAGAACAGTGTTTTAATAGTGTTTAGAACAATGTTTGAATAGGGTTTTGAATAGTGTTTAGAACAGTGTTTTAATAGTGTTTAGAACAATGTTTGAATAGGGTTTTGAATAGTGTTTAGAACAGTGTTTTAATAGTGTTTAGAACAATGCTTTAATAGTGTTTAGAACAATGTTTGAATAGGGTTTTGAATAGTGTTTAGAACAGTGTTTTAATAGTGTTTAGAACAATGTTTGAATAGGGTTTTGAATAGTGTTTAGAACAGTGTTTCGAATGGGGTTTTTTCCAAGGATTTATATACTTACCTTATACTTGGTTTAATATTTTATTCAAGGATATTATACAGGGTGTAAAAAAACTGGTGTAGGACCCGTTAACTGGGGGTTCTACTCATCATACTGAACAACTTTCCCCAAGGAATCCATAGTCAATTCTCGAAAAAAAAATTTGGACCCTCCATACTAAAATGCTCAAAATTGGTCCATCAGCTGATCGATTTGTATGAAGAGTAAATTTTTTTTTTGCGATTTCAGCAAAGTCGTAGAACAAAAGTTGTTCAGTACGATGAGTAGGAGCCCCAGTTAACGGGGCCTGCACCAATTTTGTTACACCCTGTATAACTACCTATATTGGCAAGAAGTTCGGTTTGATTATTTTATTTTGAAAAGCGTCGGTGGCTCAACCGGTAACGACTCGGTCCATGTAACCAGAGGTACCGGGTTCAAATCTGGACGGCCAATGTACCAATGAGTTTTTCAAAAACTTACGTACATACTTACCGATTGCTTTAACGGTGAAGGAAAACATCGTGAGGAAACCTGCACACGCCTGCGAAGAAACTCGAAGGTTGTGTGTGAAGTCGACCAACCCGCACTGGGCCCGCGTGGTCGACTAAGGCCTAATCGCCCTGATTCAGGGTAGGCTCGAGCCCCTCGGTGGGGACGTATATGAGCTGTAATGATGATGATTTTATTTTGATTTTGTTTCCATGCAGTTTTTTAGAAAAGCACTTTATATGCCTCGGCGTAAATGATAATTGCAAGCCTCGTATTAATTAAACTCATACTCGACCTGCAATTGCTTCATTTTATCCCTCGGCAATAATGAAGTATGTACTATAATATAACCTGAGGTCGGTACTATAAATCAACATATAAAAGCCCTAATTGAAGACTCCCGTTAGTTATTCGAAACTCACCTCCATTGGTGCTTCTTCGCCTTTACTGGCTTTCACTCTTGCTTTATCCAATCTAGAAAGAACTGGATTAAGTAGTCTGTACTCTTCAGCCCCCTTGTCAACTTCAAAGTCAGGATTTTCGAACAATGCCTGCAAACAGTAACGAATTGCTTCACAATTTCTTGTGGTACTGTGTATTATTGAGACAAGTAAAACACTCGTCTCAATAGGTAACTTTGCAACATTAATGTACCTTGAATCGCTCATCTTTGAGCAAGTTGGTTGTTTCTTTCTTCTTCCTCCCCTGTGGCTCCATGAGCCGCGACGCCAAATCTCGATTGACTTTAGGTAAGTGATCGTCCACTTTGATTCTTGAAGGTCTTTCCTGTTCAATCTTCTCTCTTATCTTTTTCTTTTTATATTCCTCAAACGCGAATGGATCTGCTATTGATTTCGCCCTCTTGTACAGTCTCACATCCACGAAATATCTGAAATGTATATAAATTATAATATAGATAAAGAATTGGCGTCTCGTTTAATACATGAATTGTGTAAAACATTGGTATGGTTGCAAGTCACTGACCCGTGCATGTAGGCTCTCAGAAGGTTCGTTCCCAGCAAGTGGTCCAAACCAAGAGATTGCAAGTCTTGCTTGGTGACAAACTTGTAATCGTCGTATACTGTCTGTGCGGCGGAGCTCTCTAGCTCTTCTGTCAAGTTATCCAAGAAAGCACACCATCTGGGCGCAGGACCTGGAGAAAAGAGATATTAAAAATTATGAAAGTCATCACAAGTTGGACCATTATCATGCCAGCCAAAACGCTGCTAAACAACCTCTCCAACAAATTTCACAACGACCGTTCCCGCGCTGCCCGTATCGGCTTTTCACGACCGTTACCAAGTTGTAGGCTTGCCTACTCTAGGTCTTCCAATGCACGGTCGCCACTCGAGGATTTTACTGCTCCAACGGCCGTCCATTTTACGAGCGATGTGCAACTCCCAGTGCCACTTGAGTTTAGCTATTCTATGGCTTACGTCAGTTTAGTAATATACGTAGTCAGATAGGTAAAAAAATACTGTTTGTTTTCCAATTATAGTAAAAAAAACTTTGTTTTCCTACGGATCTCCTCTTTCCCATCGAGTGACCTCGAGCCTGGATCTAAGTGTAGTTATTAAGTTATCTTAAGTGACATAACTTAGTCGAAAGAGTATGTGTAGTCGGTTGGAACAAACACGCAAGGCGCGCTCACGTGGAGGCCAGGCTCACATAACACATGTGGCTATTATGTGGGAAACCGAACTCGGCTCTTGTCTGTGAAGAGATGAACGAGAGTAGAAAACATTTTAAAGCGCGCTTAAAATGGTGTCAAAATCATGCAGAACAAGTCATTTAGTTAATATGGATAAATATTCAAGTTCAATAGGTATTTCCGCAGCTTCTGGAAATGTACAAATAAGTTAACGGTCAACCTGGGCACCACTACACGTGACGAGCGAAGCGCCAAGTCCAACACTCGGATAGATTCGGTCTTGCTCTTGCTTAAATACGTCCGATGCTGGTCTTGCTTTTTCGCAATCAATTTTGCTCATCACTATGATGGAAAAGTTTTTTAAACACATTTTTATGGAGCTCAAATAGATCTTTTATAGACCTGACATATTTCTATTTTTCATTTTTAGGGTTCCGCACCCAAAGGGTAAAAACGGAACCCTATTACTAAGACTTCGCTGTCCGTCCGTCTGTCACCAGGCTGTCATGAACCGTGACAGCTAGACAGTTGAAATTTTCACAAATGATGTATTTCTGTTGCCGCTGTATTAACAAATACTAAAATTTAGAAAAAGTAAAAAAATAGGGAGGGGTCTCTATACAAAAAAAAATGTTTTTTTAACATGAAGAAACTGGCGCCATCTAGTATTATGGTACGGAACCCCACGTGTACGGTTCTGACACGCACTTGGGCGGTTTTTATTTTCCAGCTATGGCTATGTTCGCCAGTAGACTGGGAGACTGGTAGACTGGTAGACTGGGAGACTGGTAGACTGGTAGACTGGTAGACTGGTAGACTGGGAGACTGGGAGACTGGGAGACTGGTAGACTGGTAGACTGGTAGACTGGTAGACTGGGAGACTGGTAGACTGGGAGACTGGGAGACTGGGAGACTGGTAGACTGGTAGACTGGTAGACTGGGAGACTGGGAGACTGGTAGACTGGGAGACTGGTAGACTGGTAGACTGGGAGACTGGTAGACTGGTAGACTGGTAGACTGGTAGACTGGGAGACTGGTAGACTGGTAGACTGGTAGACTGGTAGACTGGTAGACTGGTAGACTGGTAGACTGGGAGACTGGTAGACTGGTAGACTGGTAGACTGGGAGACTGGGAGACTGGGAGACTGGTAGACTGGTAGACTGGTAGACTGGTAGACTGGTAGACTGGGAGACTGGGAGACTGGGAGACTGGTAGACTGGTAGACTGGTAGACTGGTAGACTGGTAGACTGGTAGACTGGTAGACTGGTAGACTGGGAGACTGGTAGACTGGGAGACTGGTAGACTGGGAGACTGGTAGACTGGTAGACTGGTAGACTGGTAGACTGGTAGACTGGGAGACTGGGAGACTGGGAGACTGGTAGACTGGTAGACTGGTAGACTGGTAGACTGGTAGACTGGTAGACTGGTAGACTGGGAGACTGGTAGACTGGGAGACTGGTAGACTGGGAGACTGGTAGACTGGTAGACTGGTAGACTGGGAGACTGGTAGACTGGTAGACTGGTAGACTGGGAGACTGGTAGACTGGTAGACTGGTAGACTGGTAGACTGGGAGACTGGTAGACTGGTAGACTGGTAGACTGGTAGACTGGTAGACTGGTAGACTGGGAGACTGGGAGACTGGGAGACTGGTAGACTGGTAGACTGGTAGACTGGTAGACTGGGAGACTGGTAGACTGGGAGACTGGGAGACTGGGAGACTGGTAGACTGGTAGACTGGTAGACTGGTAGACTGGTAGACTGGGAGACTGGGAGACTGGGAGACTGGTAGACTGGTAGACTGGTAGACTGGTAGACTGGGAGACTGGTAGACTGGTAGACTGGTAGACTGGTAGACTGGTAGACTGGTAGACTGGGAGACTGGTAGACTGGTAGACTGGTAGACTGGTAGACTGGGAGACTGGGAGACTGGGAGACTGGTAGACTGGGAGACTGGTAGACTGGTAGACTGGTAGACTGGGAGACTGGGAGACTGGTAGACTGGTAGACTGGTAGACTGGGAGACTGGTAGACTGGTAGACTGGGAGACTGGGAGACTGGTAGACTGGTAGACTGGGAGACTGGTAGACTGGGAGACTGGGAGACTGGTAGACTGGTAGACTGGTAGACTGGGAGACTGGTAGACTGGTAGACTGGTAGACTGGGAGACTGGTAGACTGGTAGACTGGGAGACTGGGAGACTGGTAGACTGGTAGACTGGGAGACTGGTAGACTGGGAGACTGGGAGACTGGTAGACTGGTAGACTGGGAGACTGGTAGACTGGTAGACTGGTAGACTGGTAGACTGGTAGACTGGGAGACTGGTAGACTGGTAGACTGGTAGACTGGTAGACTGGGAGACTGGGAGACTGGGAGACTGGTAGACTGGGAGACTGGTAGACTGGTAGACTGGTAGACTGGGAGACTGGTAGACTGGTAGACTGGTAGACTGGTAGACTGGGAGACTGGTAGACTGGGAGACTGGTAGACTGGGAGACTGGTAGACTGGTAGACTGGTAGACTGGGAGACTGGTAGACTGGTAGACTGGTAGACTGGGAGACTGGTAGACTGGTAGACTGGGAGACTGGGAGACTGGTAGACTGGTAGACTGGGAGACTGGTAGACTGGGAGACTGGGAGACTGGTAGACTGGTAGACTGGTAGACTGGGAGACTGGGAGACTGGTAGACTGGTAGACTGGGAGACTGGTAGACTGGGAGACTGGGAGACTGGTAGACTGGTAGACTGGTAGACTGGGAGACTGGGAGACTGGTAGACTGGTAGACTGGGAGACTGGTAGACTGGGAGACTGGTAGACTGGGAGACTGGGAGACTGGGAGACTGGTAGACTGGTAGACTGGTAGACTGGTAGACTGGGAGACTGGGAGACTGGGAGACTGGTAGACTGGTAGACTGGTAGACTGGTAGACTGGTAGACTGGTAGACTGGGAGACTGGTAGACTGGGAGACTGGGAGACTGGGAGACTGGTAGACTGGTAGACTGGTAGACTGGGAGACTGGTAGACTGGGAGACTGGGAGACTGGGAGACTGGTAGACTGGTAGACTGGTAGACTGGTAGACTGGTAGACTGGGAGACTGGGAGACTGGGAGACTGGTAGACTGGTAGACTGGTAGACTGGTAGACTGGGAGACTGGTAGACTGGTAGACTGGTAGACTGGGAGACTGGTAGACTGGGAGACTGGTAGACTGGTAGACTGGTAGACTGGTAGACTGGGAGACTGGTAGACTGGTAGACTGGTAGACTGGGAGACTGGTAGACTGGTAGACTGGGAGACTGGGAGACTGGTAGACTGGTAGACTGGGAGACTGGTAGACTGGGAGACTGGGAGACTGGTAGACTGGTAGACTGGTAGACTGGGAGACTGGGAGACTGGTAGACTGGTAGACTGGGAGACTGGTAGACTGGGAGACTGGATTGCGCAATTGTGAACCACTGCGGCTTGGTTCACGTTGCCAATAACAGTCGTGCTATTGTAAATAAATTTAATCAAATGTTAACGTAACTGCGTACCTATAACACTAACACTAGTGTAAGTCCTACAATATGTTACTAACACTATTGTGATGCTTGTCGGTCGAATAAATGAATTATATTCAGATGGGTTATGCACTAACAAACAACATTTGAAATTCGAAGCCGTTTACACACACAATGTTATAGGTAGTTCCCTTCTATTGCACTGAATGTTACTAAGAAAAGAGATGCCAATTGGCATCTTTTTTTTTGCTTCACTTTTTAGACGCATGTAACCTATCTACCTCCCCTTATATATAGCATATCTCTGATTATATTATTATTATTGTTATTATAACTGACCTGCACATAACAGATTACAAACCTAAAGATGGTATATAGTATATCTGCATTTTCTGGTCTTCAACAGCCATCATACTCAATCCGGTGTTTGGAACGACACACAGATCGTTGAAGTCCACCGAGGATTCAATGCTAGTGTATTGTTTTCCCTGCAACACAATTAAACTGAGAGATGTCACGATGGGACGCGGTCGGGCAAATCACCGAGACATGCTTTTTACATGGCTGCCCACAAAAAAGGAAAGTATTGTTTTCAGGTATGTATGTACGTTTTTTATTGCACAAAATCTTCTAAATGGCTAGATGGATTTTAGAGTGGCAGGTATCATTAGATTTGTCTCGATCCCGTAAGTGATAAAGGACACAATTGGCCTGACTTCCCAAAAAGGAGGGGTAATATTTTAAGCAGTTTGTACGAGTCGACAGGGATCAGCGGGCGGGTAACACTCCTTCACTAGTCTACGGTTACTTACTACGGTACGCGCCTCGACGCGACGGTAGCCGTTGTACACTATCAGTTTGTACGAGTCGACAGGGATCAGCGGGCGGGTAACACTCCTTCACTAGTCTACGGTTACTTACTACGGTACGCGCCTCGACGCGACGGTAGCCGTTGTACACTATCAGTTTGTACGAGTCGACAGGGATCAGCGGGCGGGTAACACTCCTTCACTAGTCTACGGTTACTTACTACGGTACGCGCCTCGACGCGACGGTAGCCGTTGTACACTATCAGTTTGTACGAGTCGACAGGGATCAGCGGGCGGGTAACACTCCTTCACTAGTCTACGGTTACTTACTACGGTACGCGCCTCGACGCGACGGTAGCCGTTGTACACTATCAGTTTGTACGAGTCGACAGGGATCAGCGGGCGGGTAACACTCCTTCACTAGTCTACGGTTACTTACTACGGTACGCGCCTCGACGCGACGGTAGCCGTTGTACACTATCAGTTTGTACGAGTCGACAGGGATCAGCGGGCGGGTAACACTCCTTCACTAGTCTACGGTTACTTACTACGGTACGCGCCTCGACGCGACGGTAGCCGTTGTACACTATCAGTTTGTACGAGTCGACAGGGATCAGCGGGCGGGTAACACTCCTTCACTAGTCTACGGTTACTTACTACGGTACGCGCCTCGACGCGACGGTAGCCGTTGTACACTATCAGTTTGTACGAGTCGACAGGGATCAGCGGGCGGGTAACACTCCTTCACTAGTCTACGGTTACTTACTACGGTACGCGCCTCGACGCGACGGTAGCCGTTGTACACTATCAGTTTGTACGAGTCGACAGGGATCAGCGGGCGGGTAACACTCCTTCACTAGTCTACGGTTACTTACTACGGTACGCGCCTCGACGCGACGGTAGCCGTTGTACACTATCAGTTTGTACGAGTCGACAGGGATCAGCGGGCGGGTAACACTCCTTCACTAGTCTACGGTTACTTACTACGGTACGCGCCTCGACGCGACGGTAGCCGTTGTACACTATCAGTTTGTACGAGTCGACAGGGATCAGCGGGCGGGTAACACTCCTTCACTAGTCTACGGTTACTTACTACGGTACGCGCCTCGACGCGACGGTAGCCGTTGTACACTATCAGTTTGTACGAGTCGACAGGGATCAGCGGGCGGGTAACACTCCTTCACTAGTCTACGGTTACTTACTACGGTACGCGCCTCGACGCGACGGTAGCCGTTGTACACTATCAGTTTGTACGAGTCGACAGGGATCAGCGGGCGGGTAACACTCCTTCACTAGTCTACGGTTACTTACTACGGTACGCGCCTCGACGCGACGGTAGCCGTTGTACACTATCAGTTTGTACGAGTCGACAGGGATCAGCGGGCGGGTAACACTCCTTCACTAGTCTACGGTTACTTACTACGGTACGCGCCTCGACGCGACGGTAGCCGTTGTACACTATCAGTTTGTACGAGTCGACAGGGATCAGCGGGCGGGTAACACTCCTTCACTAGTCTACGGTTACTTACTACGGTACGCGCCTCGACGCGACGGTAGCCGTTGTACACTATCAGTTTGTACGAGTCGACAGGGATCAGCGGGCGGGTAACACTCCTTCACTAGTCTACGGTTACTTACTACGGTACGCGCCTCGACGCGACGGTAGCCGTTGTACACTATCAGTTTGTACGAGTCGACAGGGATCAGCGGGCGGGTAACACTCCTTCACTAGTCTACGGTTACTTACTACGGTACGCGCCTCGACGCGACGGTAGCCGTTGTACACTATCAGTTTGTACGAGTCGACAGGGATCAGCGGGCGGGTAACACTCCTTCACTAGTCTACGGTTACTTACTACGGTACGCGCCTCGACGCGACGGTAGCCGTTGTACACTATCAGTTTGTACGAGTCGACAGGGATCAGCGGGCGGGTAACACTCCTTCACTAGTCTACGGTTACTTACTACGGTACGCGCCTCGACGCGACGGTAGCCGTTGTACACTATCAGTTTGTACGAGTCGACAGGGATCAGCGGGCGGGTAACACTCCTTCACTAGTCTACGGTTACTTACTACGGTACGCGCCTCGACGCGACGGTAGCCGTTGTACACTATCAGTTTGTACGAGTCGACAGGGATCAGCGGGCGGGTAACACTCCTTCACTAGTCTACGGTTACTTACTACGGTACGCGCCTCGACGCGACGGTAGCCGTTGTACACTATCAGTTTGTACGAGTCGACAGGGATCAGCGGGCGGGTAACACTCCTTCACTAGTCTACGGTTACTTACTACGGTACGCGCCTCGACGCGACGGTAGCCGTTGTACACTATCAGTTTGTACGAGTCGACAGGGATCAGCGGGCGGGTAACACTCCTTCACTAGTCTACGGTTACTTACTACGGTACGCGCCTCGACGCGACGGTAGCCGTTGTACACTATCAGTTTGTACGAGTCGACAGGGATCAGCGGGCGGGTAACACTCCTTCACTAGTCTACGGTTACTTACTACGGTACGCGCCTCGACGCGACGGTAGCCGTTGTACACTATCAGTTTGTACGAGTCGACAGGGATCAGCGGGCGGGTAACACTCCTTCACTAGTCTACGGTTACTTACTACGGTACGCGCCTCGACGCGACGGTAGCCGTTGTACACTATCAGTTTGTACGAGTCGACAGGGATCAGCGGGCGGGTAACACTCCTTCACTAGTCTACGGTTACTTACTACGGTACGCGCCTCGACGCGACGGTAGCCGTTGTACACTATCAGTTTGTACGAGTCGACAGGGATCAGCGGGCGGGTAACACTCCTTCACTAGTCTACGGTTACTTACTACGGTACGCGCCTCGACGCGACGGTAGCCGTTGTACACTATCAGTTTGTACGAGTCGACAGGGATCAGCGGGCGGGTAACACTCCTTCACTAGTCTACGGTTACTTACTACGGTACGCGCCTCGACGCGACGGTAGCCGTTGTACACTATCAGTTTGTACGAGTCGACAGGGATCAGCGGGCGGGTAACACTCCTTCACTAGTCTACGGTTACTTACTACGGTACGCGCCTCGACGCGACGGTAGCCGTTGTACACTATCAGTTTGTACGAGTCGACAGGGATCAGCGGGCGGGTAACACTCCTTCACTAGTCTACGGTTACTTACTACGGTACGCGCCTCGACGCGACGGTAGCCGTTGTACACTATCAGTTTGTACGAGTCGACAGGGATCAGCGGGCGGGTAACACTCCTTCACTAGTCTACGGTTACTTACTACGGTACGCGCCTCGACGCGACGGTAGCCGTTGTACACTATCAGTTTGTACGAGTCGACAGGGATCAGCGGGCGGGTAACACTCCTTCACTAGTCTACGGTTACTTACTACGGTACGCGCCTCGACGCGACGGTAGCCGTTGTACACTATCAGTTTGTACGAGTCGACAGGGATCAGCGGGCGGGTAACACTCCTTCACTAGTCTACGGTTACTTACTACGGTACGCGCCTCGACGCGACGGTAGCCGTTGTACACTATCAGTTTGTACGAGTCGACAGGGATCAGCGGGCGGGTAACACTCCTTCACTAGTCTACGGTTACTTACTACGGTACGCGCCTCGACGCGACGGTAGCCGTTGTACACTATCAGTTTGTACGAGTCGACAGGGATCAGCGGGCGGGTAACACTCCTTCACTAGTCTACGGTTACTTACTACGGTACGCGCCTCGACGCGACGGTAGCCGTTGTACACTATCAGTTTGTACGAGTCGACAGGGATCAGCGGGCGGGTAACACTCCTTCACTAGTCTACGGTTACTTACTACGGTACGCGCCTCGACGCGACGGTAGCCGTTGTACACTATCAGTTTGTACGAGTCGACAGGGATCAGCGGGCGGGTAACACTCCTTCACTAGTCTACGGTTACTTACTACGGTACGCGCCTCGACGCGACGGTAGCCGTTGTACACTATCAGTTTGTACGAGTCGACAGGGATCAGCGGGCGGGTAACACTCCTTCACTAGTCTACGGTTACTTACTACGGTACGCGCCTCGACGCGACGGTAGCCGTTGTACACTATCAGTTTGTACGAGTCGACAGGGATCAGCGGGCGGGTAACACTCCTTCACTAGTCTACGGTTACTTACTACGGTACGCGCCTCGACGCGACGGTAGCCGTTGTACACTATCAGTTTGTACGAGTCGACAGGGATCAGCGGGCGGGTAACACTCCTTCACTAGTCTACGGTTACTTACTACGGTACGCGCCTCGACGCGACGGTAGCCGTTGTACACTATCAGTTTGTACGAGTCGACAGGGATCAGCGGGCGGGTAACACTCCTTCACTAGTCTACGGTTACTTACTACGGTACGCGCCTCGACGCGACGGTAGCCGTTGTACACTATCAGTTTGTACGAGTCGACAGGGATCAGCGGGCGGGTAACACTCCTTCACTAGTCTACGGTTACTTACTACGGTACGCGCCTCGACGCGACGGTAGCCGTTGTACACTATCAGTTTGTACGAGTCGACAGGGATCAGCGGGCGGGTAACACTCCTTCACTAGTCTACGGTTACTTACTACGGTACGCGCCTCGACGCGACGGTAGCCGTTGTACACTATCAGTTTGTACGAGTCGACAGGGATCAGCGGGCGGGTAACACTCCTTCACTAGTCTACGGTTACTTACTACGGTACGCGCCTCGACGCGACGGTAGCCGTTGTACACTATCAGTTTGTACGAGTCGACAGGGATCAGCGGGCGGGTAACACTCCTTCACTAGTCTACGGTTACTTACTACGGTACGCGCCTCGACGCGACGGTAGCCGTTGTACACTATCAGTTTGTACGAGTCGACAGGGATCAGCGGGCGGGTAACACTCCTTCACTAGTCTACGGTTACTTACTACGGTACGCGCCTCGACGCGACGGTAGCCGTTGTACACTATCAGTTTGTACGAGTCGACAGGGATCAGCGGGCGGGTAACACTCCTTCACTAGTCTACGGTTACTTACTACGGTACGCGCCTCGACGCGACGGTAGCCGTTGTACACTATCAGTTTGTACGAGTCGACAGGGATCAGCGGGCGGGTAACACTCCTTCACTAGTCTACGGTTACTTACTACGGTACGCGCCTCGACGCGACGGTAGCCGTTGTACACTATCAGTTTGTACGAGTCGACAGGGATCAGCGGGCGGGTAACACTCCTTCACTAGTCTACGGTTACTTACTACGGTACGCGCCTCGACGCGACGGTAGCCGTTGTACACTATCAGTTTGTACGAGTCGACAGGGATCAGCGGGCGGGTAACACTCCTTCACTAGTCTACGGTTACTTACTACGGTACGCGCCTCGACGCGACGGTAGCCGTTGTACACTATCAGTCTGCGCCAGCCGCTGCACTGGCCGCCGACCACCGAGCGGGCGGGTAACACTCCTTCACTAGTCTACGGTTACTTACTACGGTACGCGCCTCGACGCGACGGTAGCCGTTGTACACTATCAGTTTGTACGAGTCGACAGGGATCAGCGGGCGGGTAACACTCCTTCACTAGTCTACGGTTACTTACTACGGTACGCGCCTCGACGCGACGGTAGCCGTTGTACACTATCAGTTTGTACGAGTCGACAGGGATCAGCGGGCGGGTAACACTCCTTCACTAGTCTACGGTTACTTACTACGGTACGCGCCTCGACGCGACGGTAGCCGTTGTACACTATCAGTTTGTACGAGTCGACAGGGATCAGCGGGCGGGTAACACTCCTTCACTAGTCTACGGTTACTTACTACGGTACGCGCCTCGACGCGACGGTAGCCGTTGTACACTATCAGTCTGCGCCAGCCGCTGCACTGGCCGCCGACCACCGAGCGGGCGGGTAACACTCCTTCACTAGTCTACGGTTACTTACTACGGTACGCGCCTCGACGCGACGGTAGCCGTTGTACACTATCAGTTTGTACGAGTCGACAGGGATCAGCGGGCGGGTAACACTCCTTCACTAGTCTACGGTTACTTACTACGGTACGCGCCTCGACGCGACGGTAGCCGTTGTACACTATCAGTCTGCGCCAGCCGCTGCACTGGCCGCCGACCACCGAGCGGGCGGGTAACACTCCTTCACTAGTCTACGGTTACTTACTACGGTACGCGCCTCGACGCGACGGTAGCCGTTGTACACTATCAGTTTGTACGAGTCGACAGGGATCAGCGGGCGGGTAACACTCCTTCACTAGTCTACGGTTACTTACTACGGTACGCGCCTCGACGCGACGGTAGCCGTTGTACACTATCAGTTTGTACGAGTCGACAGGGATCAGCGGGCGGGTAACACTCCTTCACTAGTCTACGGTTACTTACTACGGTACGCGCCTCGACGCGACGGTAGCCGTTGTACACTATCAGTTTGTACGAGTCGACAGGGATCAGCGGGCGGGTAACACTCCTTCACTAGTCTACGGTTACTTACTACGGTACGCGCCTCGACGCGACGGTAGCCGTTGTACACTATCAGTCTGCGCCAGCCGCTGCACTGGCCGCCGACCACCGAGCGGGCGGGTAACACTCCTTCACTAGTCTACGGTTACTTACTACGGTACGCGCCTCGACGCGACGGTAGCCGTTGTACACTATCAGTTTGTACGAGTCGACAGGGATCAGCGGGCGGGTAACACTCCTTCACTAGTCTACGGTTACTTACTACGGTACGCGCCTCGACGCGACGGTAGCCGTTGTACACTATCAGTTTGTACGAGTCGACAGGGATCAGCGGGCGGGTAACACTCCTTCACTAGTCTACGGTTACTTACTACGGTACGCGCCTCGACGCGACGGTAGCCGTTGTACACTATCAGTCTGCGCCAGCCGCTGCACTGGCCGCCGACCACCGAGCGGGCGGGTAACACTCCTTCACTAGTCTACGGTTACTTACTACGGTACGCGCCTCGACGCGACGGTAGCCGTTGTACACTATCAGTCTGCGCCAGCCGCTGCACTGGCCGCCGACCACCGAGCGGGCGGGTAACACTCCTTCACTAGTCTACGGTTACTTACTACGGTACGCGCCTCGACGCGACGGTAGCCGTTGTACACTATCAGTTTGTACGAGTCGACAGGGATCAGCGGGCGGGTAACACTCCTTCACTAGTCTACGGTTACTTACTACGGTACGCGCCTCGACGCGACGGTAGCCGTTGTACACTATCAGTTTGTACGAGTCGACAGGGATCAGCGGGCGGGTAACACTCCTTCACTAGTCTACGGTTACTTACTACGGTACGCGCCTCGACGCGACGGTAGCCGTTGTACACTATCAGTTTGTACGAGTCGACAGGGATCAGCGGGCGGGTAACACTCCTTCACTAGTCTACGGTTACTTACTACGGTACGCGCCTCGACGCGACGGTAGCCGTTGTACACTATCAGTCTGCGCCAGCCGCTGCACTGGCCGCCGACCACCGAGCGGGCGGGTAACACTCCTTCACTAGTCTACGGTTACTTACTACGGTACGCGCCTCGACGCGACGGTAGCCGTTGTACACTATCAGTCTGCGCCAGCCGCTGCACTGGCCGCCGACCACCGAGCGGGCGGGTAACACTCCTTCACTAGTCTACGGTTACTTACTACGGTACGCGCCTCGACGCGACGGTAGCCGTTGTACACTATCAGTTTGTACGAGTCGACAGGGATCAGCGGGCGGGTAACACTCCTTCACTAGTCTACGGTTACTTACTACGGTACGCGCCTCGACGCGACGGTAGCCGTTGTACACTATCAGTTTGTACGAGTCGACAGGGATCAGCGGGCGGGTAACACTCCTTCACTAGTCTACGGTTACTTACTACGGTACGCGCCTCGACGCGACGGTAGCCGTTGTACACTATCAGTTTGTACGAGTCGACAGGGATCAGCGGGCGGGTAACACTCCTTCACTAGTCTACGGTTACTTACTACGGTACGCGCCTCGACGCGACGGTAGCCGTTGTACACTATCAGTTTGTACGAGTCGACAGGGATCAGCGGGCGGGTAACACTCCTTCACTAGTCTACGGTTACTTACTACGGTACGCGCCTCGACGCGACGGTAGCCGTTGTACACTATCAGTTTGTACGAGTCGACAGGGATCAGCGGGCGGGTAACACTCCTTCACTAGTCTACGGTTACTTACTACGGTACGCGCCTCGACGCGACGGTAGCCGTTGTACACTATCAGTTTGTACGAGTCGACAGGGATCAGCGGGCGGGTAACACTCCTTCACTAGTCTACGGTTACTTACTACGGTACGCGCCTCGACGCGACGGTAGCCGTTTTACACTATCAGTCTGCGCCAGCCGCTGCACTGGCCGCCGACCGCCGCCGCCGGCCGCCAGTTAACGCAATAACTAAATACATAAATACCAAAACCATCTCTCGCTGATATGCCTATAACTATTATTAAAGGGAATTATATTTTTCGTCCTCAATTAAATAGATTCATCTGTATTCAATATTTTCGTTCTCAAATTGATAGATCTGTCATCGAATTGATAGAACTGTCATTACAAGGGGGTGGGGGTGAAAACTAGGGGGTAATCGGTCAAAAACAATAAATAAATGAGCGAGCGAAGCGAGCGATGTTAGGTTCGGTCAGGTTTGATTGATTTAACAGTCAAAGAGCCTCGCGAAGCGAGGCTCCCCACCCTGGGTACAAAAGTACTTCGCAGCAGAAGAAATCATCGGAAGATGACCCCTAACGGGGGCGTAGCCCCCGCCGCCCGTTTCGAACATCAACAAACCTTCGGGATCCGAAGAGGATGTGGGAGTATCTGTAGGTCACCTTTGTTAGTAATTTTAGGCATTTCTTTGGCGACAGATCTACTATTTTGAGTACAAACTATATTATTTAGGAAATTTCATTTTTTTTATTTAGTGATCGAATCTATTTAATTGACAATCGATAAAAGACTTTTCTGGTGATAAATATTTTCCTTTTGAGTATTGTTTTGGTGTTGTTTGATGACTTTACTTTGGCGACAGATCTACTATTTTGAGTACAAACTATACTCTTTAGGGAATTTCATTCTTTTTATTTAGTGATCGAATCTATTTAATTGACAATCGATAAAATCATACCTATTATTAAATAGTAAATATAAATATCAAGTCATCATATCAGCTCATATACATCCCCACCGAGGGGCTCGAGCCTACCCTGAATTACGACGATCGGGTAGTGCGGGTTGGTCGACTTCACACACAGCCTTCGAATTACTTCGCAGGCGTGTGCCGGTTTCCTCGCGATGTTTTTTTTCACCGTAAGAGCGTCGGATAAACGTACATATAAAATCGAAATTTGAAAACACATTGGTACGTGGCAGGATTCGAACCACTACCTCCCGGGCAGGAGGCAGCGGCCCTTACCATTGCGCCACCAACGCTACAATAGTAACATCAAGTCAATTGGATAATAATTATAAATTTATAATTACCGTGTTCTTGTTCCATATCTTCACAACAGTTGAATCCATTGAATACACGTAATCCATCTGTTTGTGGAATTCTATACTTTTGATAGGTATTTCATTCATGTGATCCTTCACCAAGAGTGGCTTGCTCGATCTTATATCGTAAAGTATAACGTGTCCCGTAGATGTGCCGACACCCATTCTCAGTGCTCCGTCGAACTTCAGGGCTGTTATGGATGGTAAGCTGGCACTTCTGCAACAAGTTAGGAAAGTTTACAATTATTTTGTTCAAATAATTATTTACTGCGTCAGTTGCCAGAGAATTACAATATAGTTCACGATAGAGAAATAGCTACGATTCAGTAAGTAGAACATTAACTGGTGAGCCTGCCCCGGCTGTACCAGCTCCACCAGCTGTATTCACTCTTACAGCTGCGGCTTGGCGTTACTAATCACACGTGTTTCTGCCATTACATATTGAGACATTCTCAAATACTTTCTTTTTTTACTGACAGCACTCTTCATATATAAGGTGTAACAAAATTAGCTGAAACTATTTTAACTGGTGCTTCTATCCATGAAACTGAACAACTTTCCCTATGGAACCCATAGTCAAATCGCAAAAAAAATATTGTCTCTCCCATACTAACTCGATCAGCTAATCAGCCAACTTAGTACGGGAAGTTCAAAATATTTTTTTGAGATTTGACTATGGGTTTCATGAGGAAAGTTGTTCAGTTTCATGGGCAGAAGCACTAGTTAAAATAGTTTCATCTAATTTTGTTACACCTTATAGTTGCCTTTCTTAATTATCACGGCTAAGTAGACTTTCTTAATTTAGGAGTAATAGTCGACCAACTTAAGGTGTACAGTTGGAATTGAAAAAAGTTAATAAATTTTCAAACAACTGCAAATATAATTTTGTTTTTAAAATATACATTTATTATTTGAAAAGACTACGGAACCCTGCTTTACGCGAGTCCCACTCGCACTTGGCCGGTTTATTTTTATTTTCCAAATTTTTAATAAGTTATGGATTTTTTTCTTATTAAAGTAACTAAGTCAAAAACACTTTTTTTTAAATGTTTTACGTTTTTATTTCTGTTGTTTTTATGACACCAAAATTGGCCTAGTAGATAGCTTAACTAACTTAGAGGCAATAAGATTAGGCTGAGTCACCCAAAATACAAACATCAATAATCTTGGCACCTAGCTGGACTTTGTAAATCCACCTTGTCCAAGGAAATTTGATTCACAAAAGGCTGTTTTTGCGCGGTACAACAGCCACAAAATAGATGTGGAAGTCCACATTAGAAAATAAGAAAAAGCAGAAGACTATTTCTCTTGCAAAACAGCAAGTATGCTTACTTGTAATTTGAATCTGTACAATGCATGGCACAGTCAAGAACGCCCTGCCGCGACTTAGTGCGAGGGTCCCAGGCCTCCACGTGGCCCGTCTCTGTGCCCACTGTGAGCAGACCGTGTTCCCTGTTTACTGAACAACAGTTAATTTCTGTTGCTTTTGTTTGGAAAGGTGACATAAATTGTCCCAACTCCAGGTTGAGCCTATAAACTTCCTGTAATACAAATGTATTAAACATTAAAATACTTACCTACATTGGATATACATATAATAAAAAGAGCTTCAACAAATGGTCGTTTGCTTGTTGGCTAGCTGTTACTTACAGATGAAGCTCCGACTACGAACAGGTCACACGAGGGCCGATGATATGCTATGTCTCTGCCAAATCGCGGAACTCTTAGTCTATAGTGTCGACCGTGACCAACGTGAAACTCTACGTAACGATCGCATTGTAAAAATACCATCTAGAACAAAATTAATATGTAATTAAAAAATTCATTTAAATATTCAAATTATTCTTGTGCACTATTTTGTGCATTTTCTGACAGTGTTAAGAAAATAATGTGTAAACAACTTCACCTTTGTATAATCTTCACTGAGTATTTCAAACGTAACTACTTCAGAATCTAAACATCGCTCAAACTTCAATGACAAATTGTTGACGTCAAAGCATTTGACTCTAGGCTTGTAGATGCCGGTCGCCATAATGTACTGCCCATCCTTGGAGACACGTAACGAGGTACTGACACCGGGCATGTCAAACTCTTGTATCAATTCTATTCTCCTCCTTAAGTCTACATTTTTCTTCAATAGAGCTCGCTTTTTTCTTTCAGACAGCCACTGCAACAGAGCACTGAATAATTGGTATCTCAAGTAACAAACGTCAAACGCCGCAATATACAGAGCATCCTGACTATAACAAATACTGCACTTCATACTAAATGAAAGTTATTTTGGAAAAGATGGAACATGATGAGCTAACAACACGAGCTTGTAAAAATTTACATGTATAGGCAAAAGAGTTTTGAAGTTTTGGGTGCATATGGCAGTGAAGTAGGGAGTGATGGAGAACTCATACCCACTCATGATTGATTCATTACATCAGTTACCGGCAATCCCTCGCGCCCCACCTGAGCATCTCTTACCCTGACCCTGAGGTACCTATAATTGTATACTCCAGCATTTTTTTTATGTCAACTATGCAATGGTACCAAAAAAATAAAGTTTGACTAGACTAGAAAACAGTGTGAATAGTTTTATTAAAAAAGACACCGACAATGTTATGACAGTCATTTAACCCACCGCCAATGACAAGGGGTCGTTATGACCAAAATGATTTACAATTGGGGAAATTCCAAAAAATACATATTATTATCGTTATTGGTTTTCTCAGTAGCTGCAGATAAGACCTCAATTTATATGATTCGTACGATAGTGTAGTGAGCAAGCACCAGTGAAGAGTGGCAAAATCCCTTTTGCGGAAAATTCTTGAATAAAATGGCTACAGCTCCATACATATTTAGTTCTACAAGAGAAATTATTTTTGTTGCCCTATTGAGGTTGTTGTCATTAGAACCAAATTCAAATTCTAACTTTTCTTTTTTGAAATATAATATATCTCGGAGTTTAGTGTGCCTCCTGGCAAAGACCTTCTCCTAGCTACTTTCATTGTTTATCTTTTGTAACACTTTTTTCTTTAGTTTGTCTGTCTGTTTAGTGTTGTCTACCTCTGTTTCGTTTTCCATCTCTAGGGTACCATTTTGTCAGAATTTTGCTCCATTTCTCTTGGGGGGCTCCATAACATATGACCCATTTATCTCCTATTTATTTGGTATATCATAGTGACTTGTGTGACTGTGTAACTTTTTTTAACACATTTACTGCCGTGGTGGTCACCAGTGAATGACACCATACTATTTCAAATGGGCCACGACGGTCACCGGTGACCGGCAAGTAAGACCAATTTTCATATGTCTGGTAAGTGCTGTAGGCCACACATACGTGGTAAATTTAAGTATTAAGTGAACCGCATGGCGTCCATGACTATTTCTTACCACTTTGTTCACAATTATTATTATTATTTACTAATATGAAATTAGAGCCTCTCTGCTCACTTGGCACGAGACGATGTGGCAGGAGCACCTCCAGCGGAAGCACAGTCGGCTGCAGTTCAGTGCGACGGGGAGAGAAAGTGTTGAACTATCCGGACATTATTGAGGAGGACTGCTTTTTGAATTGCTGCAATTATTGGTCTGCCTCAGAGATCCAGCCGCCTTAGATGACGTTCAAGGTCGGCTGAAATTAGCCTGTTCACGGATAGTACTACGGCGACTACCGCCCCGACAGCCATTCTGAGTTACCACCATGATATCATTCGCCTCAATGAAGGCATCAATTTTGGCTTTCAGAATGGATTTCAGTATCTTGTAGGTGGTGGAAAGACAAGTGATGGGGCGGTATTGACTAGGGTCAGCGGAATTACTCGACTTAGGAGCCAAATGAGTGATCCCAGTGGTCAAAAAGTTCGGGACCTGACGCTGCTCGAGTGCTTGCTGGAACCCTTTAAGCCAATAGTGGTGCAGTCCGTCGCTCCCTAGAGTTTTCCAGTTCGGAGCTTTACGGACCACTTGCAACACATCATTATTATTATTATTATAGTTTATACACTAGCAGCTTAAAAGCTGATGCATGTAGTTCACTACACTTATGTAGTTTATAAATGTTTGTCTAGTCTGTTTTTAAAACTGTTTACAGATGGACCTGTCTCTGGAACTTGTTCACTCGTTCACTACGCGAAGCCACAGCAGCAAGAAGTGACGGCGTGGGTTGCTTGCACTTACTTAACAAATGCCCTCTAAGGTGCACATTTTTGCTCTTCACGTAGATCTCACTTAGGTCTTTCACATTACAAAAACCATTTAAAATTTTGTAGGTCTCAATGAGACCACCGTGTTGCCTGCGTTGTTCGAGAGAAGTGAGATTTAATTCCTCCAACCGTTGTTCATACTCCTTGTTATGAAATTACTTTCTAAAAAGTTCATTTTATAATTACTTATTTTAGTATTTCTAATGAAACGTAACATTATTATAATATCTAAAAAGTCTTTTGGCACACTTTTAAAAAAAAGCGGTGGAAAGAGACAGTTGACCTTCTGAATGATCTGTCGCAGCATATGTATGTGGTCTATGGTACTAAATGCCTTTTCAGATTGAATCAGAAACAAGGAGATCCGCAGGAGATCCAAAGTAACCAACTACAGAATCGCTAAACTGAAGTGGCAGTGCACATAGCACGTAGAACAGATGGCCATTGGGGCAGTAAAGTTTTCAGTTCTCAAGTGGCGACCGTGCACCAAAAAACGTAGCATAGGCAGGCCTCCCACGCAGTGGACTGACAACCTGGTGAACATCGCGGGAAGCCGATGGATGCGGGCAGTGCAGGACCAGTCGTCATGGAAATCCTTGGGGGAGGCCTTTGTCCAGCAGTGGACGTTTTTTAGCTGATATGATGATGATGATCAAAAAACTTTTTTACATGTATATAGACATATACTATTATATCTCGAGTGGCCCAAATGGAACATTTTCGACCATATTACTTGGCAATGTGTTGAGGATTTTCACAACGATCAGTCCTGCGCCACCCGCATCCAGTGGCTTCCCACGGCGTTCACCAGGAAATCGGTCCAGCGAGTGGAAGGCCTGCCTACGCTACGTCTTCCGGTGCCAGAACAGAAGACAATCAAAATAGAGAATATCACTTTATTATTCAGTCATTTAGGTGACTACACCATCTCTGCTACTTTCGCCGACCACTCTAAACAACTGTAAACAGCTGTAGATTTGCATAGTCTACTACTATTAATATTAGGCTATTGGTTATTTTTATTAGATAAATGGATCTACATTAGGATGATTGTGTGATGGGTGATGGTGAAATATGAAATCTGGGTATTAAAAAATTAAAACATACATCTGGTAAAGATTTTCCTGCACTTAGATTGTAGATCTTAACGTTGTCAATTTCTATCATTTGCATTTTGATTTTTTACAATAGTAAAACTTTACAAAACTTTAGCAACTCTTAATTTTAGGTTAGAGCAGAGCAGAGCACAGATCACTACCAAAGAGAATATAATACACTACGTTATAATCACTACGGCTACGTTCCACTAAACGCCCGCAACGCCATCGACCGCGACCGCTGAAACTGCCGTTCCACTAACGGAAAAAGGCCGCGGGCGTTGTAGGCGAATGTTTTAGGTGGAACGCACATCTTGAGCGCTGTGTGCTCGCAATATGGCGGCATGGTGAAAGTTTTCTGTTTTCTCGTATAAATAGTTCATTATATAATCGATATTAAATCTGAATACTATAGATTTTTTTTAACTGCGTATGAAAACTTACACTATTACACGTAAAAACAGAACTTAATCGATAAAACTAATTACTTTTTATCAACTAATTTTGAAAGTAACGCGAGCATTTTTTCGTCCATTTCCAAGCGCTCTTTATGTCGCTTGGCACGCGCTTCCTCCTCTTCTGATTTTTGCCGGAGTCTCTTCTTCAATAGGGAGGCCACATTCTCTTTGGTGAAAGCCCACTCTGACCCACCAATATTTTGTGGGCAAAGTGGGCGCGATGTGGTCGCGAACAGTGACGTCATCTATGACGTCGAGCGATCGCTCGCGACGACCACGGGCCTTAGGTGGAACGATACAGAGGGTGTTACAATCGTTGCGGGCGTTTAGTGGAACGTACCCTACTAGTACTATCCACAGAACACTATTTATTTTTATTACTCCACAATCCACAAGGGAGCTACTATCTGTAGCAAGCTAGAGCAGAGCCACAGATCTTTCACAGATGTAATTATTGGATCTGTGGTTTAATTTTTCCGGCTTTTAAAAGCGCGGAAAAGGCAAAGGTATCTATGACCATACAGCCTGATATGTCGTATTTTAGTTTCCTTTTATCTTTTTGTCATCTTGTTTTATAATAAAACTGAATCATACAGGTCACTGTTTCGTAACGTTCACATCATATCATTGTCTATAAACTATAGGTTAGTTTATAAACTATAGGTTACCTACATACTCTAGCAAAATGATAGCACTTTTGCTAAAGCTTGCTCGGACTTCTTGTGGGAACTCGTAACACAGTATACACACTTTTATTTCATTATCCTACACAAGAAACACATAAATGGTACTTTGCTGATAAATACACTATCAATATCATGCATCAAAAATCCACAAAATGTAATTTTTCGGATACTAAAAGAAAAATGACAAACTGAACGCTACCAACTCCCGCCAAAAAGTCTCTAATTGGTTAATTATTAGATCTGTGAGCAGAGCAGATCAGAGTTTTTAAGCTATTGTATAGCTTTTATCGCGGGCTTTGAGGGGACCGAATCAAGAAATTTCGTAACGAAAATAAAACCTGACACCCCAAAAAAAATAAATAAATTGAATTCTAAAAAACTTACAGTGCCATCTATCTATCCATCATGATGATGATGATGATGATGGCGATTGACGATGGAGATATTGATGATGGCAATTGATGATGGCGATATTGATGACGGCGATTGATGATGGCGGATGATGATGGCGATAATGATGGCGGATGATGATGAACTTTCTTAGTGTTAATTTATTACATAAACATCCCGCACCCCAAGGACTATATGGTACTGGTAAATACTGCATAAATGAAAAAAAAATGTAATTGCAGAAGTTGATAAAAATGCTATGCAATATTAGCTTTACCGCGGTAGTCCCCGAGTGCCACACGTCTTGTTTTTAAAGAATATATTAACGTCTCTGGGTACAAAAGCCCGAGCGTTTTTCTTCTTTTGGATTTCTACTAGGCCAAGGGATGGCGACATGGTCGTTCTTTGATCACGTTCCTATTTGCGCATGGTCTTTTTGCTATTAGTATTTAAATCTTATCGCGCACAAACAAAGAAAACTTAGTTACATATTATATAACTCCACTGAAAAAAATCAACATAGAAAACTTTTATGTTGCTTTTTACGAGCTGATGAATTTTATAACTCACACGAGCAGAGGAGTCTCAAGCTCATGTAGCGTCCATGTACAATCATTACGAGGTTAATCGCCTTCTAGTAAAAAGTATTTTATTTTTATAACTTAAACTAAATAGGAACAGTTATCCTTAAGAACAAAATTATTAGAAAATGCAGAATTTCGGCACAGAACGTACTTTTTAGATAGAAAAGATATTCTCATGTGTCAGCCCTATAGTGAAACCAACATAGCTCCGTGATTTTGACAGATGAGATCGTGTCGGATGACGTGACTTTGTAACGGCGACTAAGTAATGTCGATGTTATTCAAATATTTAAAATGCACCTAAAATAAAATAAAACAATTAAAACTCATTATAATTACACACATACATAAAATTTTGACACCCTCAACATTAAATCAAAATAAAATAATTTAAAACTGGTAACAACTCCGTGCGATGAATGCCGTTCATGCAAGGTCATAGGTGACGACATTTTTACTAGAGCTGGGACATAAATAACAAGATCATAACTTGTATTATGTTGGTGACTTGGAATACCATTTCCGTAATACCATATTTTATTTACTTTTAATTCTTTGCTACGTAAAACGGGAATTGTTTTTTTTTTGGAAAATTGAAAATAATAATCAAACAAAAAAAATCAGAGGACAGCTTTTGTATGCACTCTTTAGTCATACTTAAAAAGTATTTCAAACACAGAAACAGGCCATAGTGATGGAGACAGCAATAAGTATAATATATATCTCTTTCTTCATTTTTTTGTCAAACCCTACCATTGCCAATATAATCCTATTTCATTAATTTGGGCACAAGTAAAAGAAAGAAAATTAGATAATTTGCACTAAATGTTGACTTTTCTGTGGTTTTCTATAAAGAAAATTTATATTCGCCAGGTTATGCAGCGCGCCATAATACCACGCCACCATTTACAGCAATTAAAATGCTCAACCTTTTACGGGAAGCCTGTGTCCACCTCACGCCAAACGATTGGAGAAAAGTTGTCGAGAAAATAAAAAATTAAGTTACTTCAGACAGATATAAAATTCGATAACTTAATTGACACACAACAATTAATTATTAACGTTACTGGATCAAGTTCGAGCTCCAGTGAAGATGAAGATATGGAAGATGATCTTGGTTGTATAGCTCTTGAATAAATAATATTAATATTGCCTGAAACTTAGTGATCTCACGACAAAGTATAATTAAATATAATTAAAGTTACGAAGCCACTTTTTCTAAAACTACCTATTTTTTATAATATACATACATAAAATAATTTATTTACAAAATACATACTTTCTCTTTAACTTATGATTAGTTCACACTTATTAGTCAGTCATATTATCCCACTAGTCATTACCTGTTATAATATTTGTAACTGTTACTGTTAGTACCATAACAGATAGACTATTATAGTTAAAGTAGAGGCGAACAATCGATACGATCTAGTGACTAGTCTAATACGAGATGTTAATCGAAGGCCTTGGAGTAGTGTATAAAACACATCGCTATAGCGATATTAAGCTTCCTGCCTTTTTTTTAAATTAATTGTCTTTTGTTCAGAATCTGATCTCTCGTACCTCAGCCTCTTACGAATTCCGGCTGTCCATTGATGTAGGCGTTTAGCCTCTTGATAGGACTTAGCTGGCTTGTGAGATGAGTGAGATAGTTCTATAGTTATTTCGGGTTTTTGGTTTTGAATCATATCCTTATCTATAATATAAAAATGAATAGCAAAATGTGTTGGTAAGCGCATAACTCTAGAACGGCTGGACCGATTTGGCTAATTCTTTTTTTTTACGAGTTCGTTAATGTCAGGAGAAGGTTCTTATGTAGGGTAGGGTAGTGTAGGGTAGGGTAGTGTAGGGTAGGGTAGGGTAGTGTAGTGTAGGGTAGTGTAAGGTAGTGTAGGGTAGTGTAAGGTAGTGTAGGGTAGTGTAGTGTAGTGTATGTAGGGTAGGGTAAGGTAGGGTAGTGTAGGGTAGGGTAGTGTAGTGTAGTGTAGAGTAGTGTAGTGTAGTGTAGGGTAGTGTAGGGTAGGGTAGTGTAGTGTAGTGTAGTGTAGTGTAGTGTATGTAGGGTAGGGTAGGGTAGTGTAGGGTAGTGTAGGGTAGGGTAGGGTAGGGTAGGGTAGGGCAGTGTAAATAAATGTAATGTAAGGCGGTACGTAGTTCGCCGGGACAGCTAGTTAATATTATAAATGTGAAAATGTGTTTGTAACCTTTTCACACTTTGACGCCTTGACCAATCTTTATGAAATTTGGCATGCAGGTAGTCTGTGTCACGGGGAAGGACATAGGCTACTTTGTATCTCGGGAATGCATAATCTAATGCAGTTCCTGAAGGAACTAAAAAAGTACTCAATTGTTGTGATTTTTTGCATAGAGATGGTTGAGTAGGTAAGAAATGACATAATTTACTAATCACCCTTAAAGACAATCATATAAACGATGTCCACGCGGGCGAAGCCGCGGGAAAAAGCTAGTAAGTAATAATTACAGTGGCCAGCGTATGAAACTGGACGAAATTACGAGAACTTATTATCTGACAAATAAAAATTTGTATATAAAGGCTAGTACGTATGGTAATAAAAGTTTATGCTCTAGAAGATATTATTAAAATATAATAATAAGTAAAGTAAATGAATATAATATGGTTATGTATTGATCTTCCAGCAAACACCGTAAACTGATAGTGTAATTTTAATTCTTGATATTATTTGTAAGCTATTAAGGTTTTTCTACGAGACCGTAGACGTTCTATTGGACGATATAAATTATATAATGATGTTATTTCTCTCCTATGTACATATGTAATATGTATGTTAAATCCAAAAAGGTACACAAACTTGACATTTCTCCGAAGATTCTCCGGTTTTTTCATATATTTTTTTTTAAAACCGGAGATGAATTTTGTCTCCGGTGCAAAGCACTATATAGTGCTTTGCAAGGCACGTTTATTGTTGCGGATTGCTATCACTAGATTTTATGTTTCATTTTAGCTACTAGCCCTATGGGTTGAGATGCACATAACCAGGCTGCCAAATGGGAGAGCCTCACGAATTCTTCGACTGCAAATAATTAAACCTGACCGAACCTATTTTTGGATTTATGACAGCTCAGTTATGTACATTCCAAACTAATCCCCATCAATCCATACTAAGCCCCCGTACGTGGAGTAAAGCCTAAATCTGACAAAACATAGGAAAAGTTTAGTGCCCAAGCAGGTGGGTGGCTATTTCCAGCCTAAATTTATTAATGTACTGCTTTTATTGTCAGATGTGAATTGTGAGCAAAGTATTGCTTTCCAACAGATGCATGGTCTTCACCAAAATTTAAAAAAAATCTGTTTTTGAGCACAGTATGTTGCGTCATAAACATTTTAAGCAAACATATTTTATAGACAAAACAAAAAAGCTGCATAGACGTGCTGCTCCATGCCGTTATTACTAATATATATACTGTGTCCATGCAATGAATGTGATTAGGTAATTTTTTAATAATCTATATTATTACTAGACATCGGATTTTTTTTCGGTCATCCATGGCCGAATTTAGAACTTTTATTTTAGCCCTTGATTTCCTGACCACGCTTAGGCTTAGTTAAAAAACAAAGGGACAAAAAAACATTACTATTGTTACATTAAATAAAATTAGTTACATAAATCAGCTTTACAACCGATTTCTACCACTTTATGAAAAGGCAAGAGCGTGGCGTAGTTATAGCTCTATATTTTAAATACGCTGCGAGTAAAATCTGGAACAACCTACCTCCACCTCTAAGAGAGTGCGTCTCGGTTTACAGCTTCAAGCATAAAATTAGTACGTTTTGTCTTGAGGAACAAAAAGCCGGGCGTACCGCCCAACTCGTGTGACGTAAAACTACTCCAGCTGTTGTCCGTCCGCCTTCTAGTATATATTTATTTATCGTAAACTTACCTAACTTATATTATTATTAGAACCTCTAATGATAATAACCTTTTACCGTCATTATAACCATAGTATTTACTGATTGATCCCCTTCACACCAATTAAATCCTACAATGTGATTAGTGAGTCCGCTTTGTACGTAGGCCCACCCCTTTTCCTTTTTCTCCCCTCCTTTGGCTCCGGACAGAATATCAGAGCTGTGGTTTTAGATAATAAAACCACAGCACCATGCTGAGTCTTCGATCTATTCGGCAAAAAATTTAATTTTAGTTTTTAGTTTTAATCTTTAGCTATAGTTTATTTCAATTAAGTACCTAATATTGTAATTATTTTTCTATTTATTTTTTGCCGAATAAACTTTATGTCTTTCTTTCTTTCTATTTTTATTCCAGTTTAGGATTTCACATAAACAAATTTCTTTTGAATAACTTCTCACATTTTAATGACAGATTAAACAACTAATTATCGTTCCTGCAACTGACTGTTTATATTTATTGTTATAACATCTTAAAATGCAGTTCATATTATTTTATTATCTTAAAATGAACATAGACATGCTAAATGTAATTGTAACCTTTTACAGGTTTAGCCAAATGGAGTCATATAGTGGACTTCTATGAACTGGACAATGCAAACCCAATTTTTGTATTTGCTCCATGTTTAAAAAAGGAACACTTGAGTCCAAACATGAAACAAAAAATGAAGGTGAAGCTATCAGCACAAGTGCTCAGCCATTCTGTTGCGGCAAGCATGTATGCTAAAATAGCCCAAGGTTAGATCATGTTGAACTTTTGGAAATTATTAACCGCCTCTGTGGCGTAATGGTTAGTCCATTCGCTTCACACCAGGAGGTCGCGGGTTCGATTCCCAGTGGGGTCAATTTGTAAAACTCGGTTTGGTTGGTAGGGCATTTTTTAAGCCCGCCTGGCTAGCTACCACCATCTTATCTAAGTCTTGCCGCCAAACATCAGTGTTAACAACATTGATGTGTTCCACCTCGAAGATAAGGTAGCCAGTTCTCCATTGTGTTGGGGAATCATGGTCTTCGGCATAGTCGTCACTTACCATCAGGTGAGATGATGCCAAGGGCTTACCAATTGTGAAAATTGGAAAGTTGCTCAGAATCACAAGTTATAAATAATGTGAAAATGTGTTTTTTTGGTATGTTACCTCTTCATGCTTCAACACCTCAACACATCCTGTGTCATGGAGAAGGGCATAGACTACTTTTTACCTGTGAAAATAGCATGTCCGATACAGTTCCTGAGGGAACTGTTAAAATACTTTTTGGTTGATTTCTTTAACATCGCAACGGAGCAACGTATTATTGTGAAATTTTGCACAGAGATGGTTCAGGGGATGGGAAATGCATAGACCCGAATAGCATAGGGAACCCGAAAAGGTCCCGATAGCATAACCAGAGATAGAGACAAAACTATCAAAGTTTGTTTATGCCCTTTATGAACTTAACATATCCAATGATTTTTGATAGTAAGTTTGTATGTAAATGTTTTGTGATGGACCATGTGTGATTTGTCTGAGAATATTTATTTGAATATTTATTTGAATATAATATGTAATATTTCAGGTGAACTTGATGCAGATGCTGCTGTCAGCTAATGTTATATCCAACATGGATAAATTGTTTGACGCTTTTAACAGTGAAAGTCCAGATTTGCGTAGAGGGAAAACTCACACAACGAATATGTCAAATACATCACCACACAATAAACTGTTTTTTTTTTAATTCGCAATTGGTAAACCCTTGACAACATCTCACCTGGTGGTAAGTGACGATGTTGCCGAAGATGGAAGCGGGCTTACCAAGATTCCCCAACGCAATGGGGAACTGGCTATCTTATCTTCATGCCGGAACACACCAATGATATCAACATTGATATTTGGCGGCAAGACTTAGATAAGATGGTGGTAGCTAGCCAGGCGGGCTTCGATAATGCCCTACCTCCAACCAAACCGAGTCTTACAATTGACCCCGCCGGGAATCGAACCCGCGACCTCCTGTGTAAAGCCAGTGAACTTTGCCTCTGAGCTATGGAGGCGGTAATGTTTGGAGAAATGAAAATATTTTTAAATAATGGAATTTGTGGGTAGCGCTCGTCTGCCTCCATCAAAGCAAGGCTGGATCTGGAGTATCAATGGAATGGAGCGTCTATAGATCAATTTAAAAAAAACATAGGGATATAAGAAGTATAGCCAGATGGCGGATTCAACAAGTTCCAATTGAAAATTTATTTGAACGCATCAGAGGGAATTGTGGAGCAAACTCGAATCATACTGCTGTACAATTTCTTGCGGGTTTGAAAACAGCAATTATTATGTCAAGTCTACCGTCCATGAGCGGAGGAGGAGGAAACTGCGAAGCTGATAGGAGCTCTGCAGTAATAAACAATTTTAAGATGCTATTTTTAGTTGTTGGTTTTATTTATCCAATAGATTTTTACTATTTTTGCGGAAAGTAGAGAACAAACTGGATTTTGATTTCGCAAAAATCAATTAAATGTGATAAGATTTTTGCGAAAAAAGACCAATTTGTTCTTTACTTTCCAGATTATCAAATGTTATGGACGCAAGCATTTGAATTTGCCGCTTCGAACTAGTTTTAGGGAGCTTTCAAGATATTGCGCTAAAGTCGGACTTTGCCAAAGATGACCTCAGATTTTGTGCCCTTTTTTTTTATGGAGTTGACTGACATGTGGACATTCTTCTCCCCTCCCTAGTATTATATTGGTTCTGTGCACAAGTAGATCTGTGGTTCTGTGGCTGTTTCGCTAATTTCCTTCTACACGTTTCGCAGTTTTCGCAAACAAAAATAGGAGCTAACTTGAAAGATTTTCCTAAAATATATTGTTAAAAAAGTATGCAGTTTAATAAAGAAGAAAAAATGGTGGGATCCCATACTAAAAAGAAACCTCAGTTACCTAAATCTGTATTGGACATGAAATTTATGAAGAAAACAAAGGAAAGAATCGAAAAGGAACTCGAGAACACGCAAGGTCATGATAGTCTTTATTCAGGAATTATTACTAATGAAATGCGACATGCAACTGGTAATTACATTACTGAATCTAGTTTCATTTTCTGTGAGGATTTATTACATGGAAGATTATCCTTCAAAGGAATGAATCCAGAGATAGAACGGCTCATGGATTCAGGCTGCAAAGACAGTTCAGATACTGGGGAAATGGAAAAGGATATATCTGATGAAACTATGGCTCAGCAAATTCAGGCATTTAACAAAAGGAAACGTTCTTATGACACTCCAACGAAATCTGTAATAAAGAGAAGAAAATGAATGTAGTTACACCTATTACAACAGTAATTTAGCTGTATTCTGAGTTAAGCCATGTTGACACAACCAAAGTCTGCTTTAACAAAGTAGCTTTGGTAACAGTTCACTATGATACCGGTTGATATCAATCGTAGTTCACTTTGACCATTATTTTATTTTTAAATGCAGTTGTGACCAAAAAAAGACATAAAGCAGTTAAAATATTTCTACTTCATAATGTTCAGTTACCTAAATATCAGAGTACCTATTCCATTTCTACATCTCTTTTATTGAGAGGTGTCATTTTATTATTTCAATTGACATCAAAGTAGACTATGAAAAGTTGAATGCAGTCCTAACCCACTAATTGGATGTCCTCGTACAAATTTGCTTTGATTAGTGTTGTCACGATGAAATAGAGCATCCACACAGTTGTCAAATGTACTTTGTCAAAGCTTACTTTCATCATTTCAATGCGGCTTTTACAACCAAAATTTGTAAGCCCTTGGCATCATCTCAGCCAATGGTAAGTGACAATAATGCTGAAGAGGAAGCGGGCTTACCAAGATTCCCCAATGCAATGTACCATACAAATTGTGCTTTGCTCATTAGAATTTATTTTTAAGCCAAAATTTTTTACAATTGTTAGTAAACTTTTTTTGATTAAAATAATAAGGTACCAAGGTCAGCACATCAAGCTAGACACTCGTAGTGCGATTTAGATCCATACGGTAGGGCATAAGAACGGTACAAAGTGCCTAACTTGATGTTCTGGCCTCTGTGCATCAAAATTCTTTCAACCCTAATAAAAATATTATATAATACAAAACTCTTAAGGACAATCATAGTAACACTATTAGGTACTAATGTCTCCCATGTCATTTAAATATTTTTGTTGAAATATGAAATTAAGATCTATTAATATACAAACTATGTACACATTATGATGGATGCGACACAAAATACGAGTAAATACTTATAAAATATCAGGGTTCGAAATAAGATATTTATTTTCTTGGGAAATCATTATCAGCCTTGATTTATTTTTTTTGCTCATTAATTTTTTATAAAAAATAAAAATACAAAAAGGTTGTAGAAAAAATAACAGAATAACTTTTTATTGTATCAAAAATTTCGTTTTTGTGACTATTTTTTCTGTGTTCGAGGTTTGATGCGTTTCGGCACGTCATCATGAAACATCCGGATATTATACATGGCCAGATATAGTGCTAGGCTAGCATTTTGTCAATGATGACCATAATATTAATGTTTTGTTTTTAAAATTAATTTTATAATTATCAATGTTATAATTACCATAATAATTGTCAATGATAATTATCACAATAATTATCACTTCAAACCCTGTGAAATATACAAATTAAGCTTGATTTATTTATTTACAAACTATGTAAACTTTATGACATGACACAAAACTATGATTGAGTACTTATAAAATAAATAAATTTTCAACGTTTGTCAAATTATTTTTGTTAATTCATTTCATGTTTTGAAATGGAAAAAAAATCAAGTAAATGGGTAGATGTTTGATGTTAATTTTTAAATTTCTTTGATTTAGAATTAATCGGTACAATCTGTTTTCATTAAATTGTATTGATTTGAAAGCTAACTCTGAATACTTAATTTGAATTAATATGTATGCCAGTTTATTTTTCCTAATTTTTGTCCCCACTTGTACAAAAGTTAAGAAAAATAAACTGGCGCTAGGACTTTTTTTTAGTTTTCCCTACACTATATATATTTTTAGTTTAGTTTAGCCCACAGGAATCTAAATAACAGGCACATTATTTAAATTCCTGTGGTTTATAGCTATTCTGCAGTGAATGGCGCTACACGCCTACGTAGAACGCTCGCTCACCCAAGTTCTAATATTGACATGTCCACAAGTCCCAGGCAGGGTCAATTAACATTGCTGCGAAAAGAGGAGCGAAATTGTGGAATAAAGGTTAAAACTGTCCCCTCTATCGTTAACAGCATGTTAACAGGATAATATAATAACTTTTTACTTTATAGGGACTAGCCTTTTCCCGTGGATTTGCTATATGTTAATCCAGGTCCTAATCTGTCTACGTTCAGTAGTTTTTGCGTCAAAGAGTAACAAACATCCATACATACAAACTTTCGCGTTATAATATTAGTAAGATATAATTCAAAGAAAATAATTATAAAATAAAAGGAATTAATTGTATATATAAAAGAAGCCGTTGTAGCTCAGTGCGATTTGCGTGATTAGAAACATAGTGTAATACTCTGCAGGTTAACTGAGCTGAAGCGGTCGTAGCTCAGTGTGATTTGCGTGGTTAGAAACATAGCGCAATACTCTCTGCAGGTTAACTGAGCTGAAGCGGTCGTAGCTCAGTGTGATTTGCGTGGTTAGAAAAATAGTGTAGGTAATACTCTTTGCAGGTTAACTGACCTGAAGCGTTCGTAGCTCAGTGTAATTTGCGGGGTTAGAAACATAGTGTTATACTCTCTGCAGGTTAACTGAGCTGAAGCGGTCGTAGCTCAGTGTGATTTGCGTGATTAGAAACATAGTGTAATACTCTGCAGGTTAACTGAGCTGAAGCGATCGTAGCTCAGTGTGATTTGCGTGATTATAAACATAGTGTAATACTCTCTGCAGGTTCACTGAGCTGAAGCGGTCGTAGCTCAGTGTGATTTGCGTGGTTAGAAACACAGTGTAGGTAATATACTCTCTGCAGGTTAACTGACCTGAAGCGTTCGTAGCTCAGTGTGATTTTCGGGGTTAGAAACATAGTGTAATACTCTCTGCAGGTTAACTGACCTAAAGCGGTCGTAGCTCAGTGTGATTTGCGTGGTTAGAAACATAGTGTAATACTCTCTGCAGGTTAACTGACCTGAAGCGTTCGTAGCTCAGTATAATTTGCGTGGTTAGAAACATAGTGTAATACTCTCTGCAGGTTAACTGAGCTGAAGCGGTCGTAGCTCAGTGTGATTTGCGGGGTTAGAAACATAGTGTAGGTAATACTCTCTGCAGGTTAACTGACCTGAAGCGGTCGTAGCTCAGTGTGATTTGCGTGGTTAGAAACATAGCGCAATACTCTCTGCAGATTAACTAACCTGAAGCGGTCGTAGCTCAGTGTGATTTTCGTGGTTAGAAACATAGTGTAATACTCTCTGCATTTTAACTGAGCTGAAGCAGTCGAAGCTCAGTGTGATTTGCGTGGTTAGAAACATAGTGTAGGTAATACTCTTTGCAGGTTAACTGACCTGAAGCGTTAGTAGCTCAGTGTGATTTGCGTGGTTACAAACATAGTGTAATAATCTCTGCAGGTTAACTGAGCTGAAGCGGTCGTAGCTCAGTGTGATTTGCGTGGTAAGAAACATAGTGTAATACTCTGCAGGTTAACTGAGCTGAAGCGGTCGTAGCTCAGTGTGATTTGCGTGGTTAGAAACATAACGCAATACTCTCTGCAGGTTAACAAACCTGAAGCGTTCGTAGCTCAGTGTGATTTGCGTGGTTAGAAACATAGCGCAATACTCTGCAGGTTTACCGAGCTGAAGCGGTCGTAGCTCAGTGTGATTTGCGTGGTTAAAAACATAGCGCAATACTCTCTGCAGGTTTTTTTTTATTAAAAATTTGAGTACGTTTGGCTGCACCTCACCTGATGGTAAGTGCCGATGCAGCCGAGGATGTAACACGCAAGCTCAAATAGTGCCTATTCACTCTCGACTTGAAGATTCCTAAATTGTACGAATCGGGGAATACAGACGCCGGAAGGGAATTCCACTCCTTGGCCGTTCGCATGATGAACGAAGACGCAAAACGCTTCGTGCGTAAAGGTGGAACATTGACGACAAAGGGATGGAACCGCCCTCCGCGCCTGGTCGTCCGATGATGAAATGGAGAGGGGGGAATGAGGTTGTGAAGCTCCAGGGCACACTCTCCGAAATGAATCCTGTAGAACACCGATAAACAGGCGACTTTGCGGCGATGCTCGAGGCTTTGGAGCGTGTTTGATACAAGTTCCTCGTCGCCAATGAGTCTCCTAGCGCGTCGGTCGATAGAATCCAAGGCATCTAGCTGGTAACGAGCCGATCCGTCCCATAAGTGAGAGCAGTACTCCATACATGACCGAACTTGAGCTTGGTATAATATTAGAAGCTGCTCTGGTGTGAAGTAAAGTCTCACCTTCGAGAGGATACCAAGCTTTTTGGCTGCCGTTTTTGCCTTGGATTCAATGTATCTCCCGAAATTCAGATCGGATGTTAAATCTACGCCAAGGAGCTCAAGATGGTCGGAGATCTGGATAGATTCATCTCGGAAAGTAGGAGTCAGGGTAAAAGGACTCCTTTTTGCAGTAAATAGACACGCCTGCGTTTTAGAGGCATTAAACCTAACAAGATTGGCATCGCCCCAGTCAGAAACTGCCTTGAGTGTTAGGTTCACGCGCTCAATCATGGCCTCTCTCTGAGATTGTATATCCGGACCCCTAGCTCGAGCACTAGACAACTATCTCTCCGCAACCGTGCTGTCGTCTGCGTACCCAAATATACCGGGTTTCAGCAGATCGTTTATGTGCAGCAAAAACAAAGTTGCGGAGAGAACTGAGCCCTGAGGTACCCCGGCATCAATAGCCAATAGGTCAGACGAGCAGCCATCAACGACCACTCGAATGAACCGTTCCCTCAGGAAGTCAGATATCCAGTTGCACAAACCAGTAGGTATTCCGTAGGAAGGAAGCTTACCAATAAGGCTAGCATGCCAGACCCTATCAAATGCCTTAGAGACATCGAGAGATACGGCAAGAGCTTCACCGTGCTTCTCTATGGCTTCACCCCATACATGCGTAGCATACACTAGAAGATCTCCCGTAGACCGACCCCGGCGAAAGCCATACTGACGGTCACTCAAGAGGTCATTGTCTTCTAGGTATGCTAAGAGGCGGGTGTTCAATACACGCTCCATAATCTTACAGAGTATGGAGGTGATTGCAATAGGTCGATAGTTTGATGGGTCAGCACGACTACCTTTTTTAGGCACGGGCTGCACGTTGGCAAGCTTCCAAGACTTTGGAACTATACCGGTTTTGAGAGAGAGGCGGTACAGGCGTGTCAGCACAGGAGACAACTCAGGAGCACAGTTCTTTAGAACTATGGCTGGAATACCGTCAGGACCGCTGGCCTTGTTCACGTCTAGACTGCAAAGATTTTTAAGAACCTCTTTTTGGCGAATACGAAAAGAGTTCATTACAGTACCGCATGGAGGTATCTGAGGTGGTGTATTATTTGCAGTATCCAGACGCGAATTTTCAGCAAACATACAGGCAAATAAATTTGCCTTGTCTGCAGCGGAGTGTGCCAGTGATCCGTCAGGTTTTACCAGTGGAGGCAAAGACGAGCGGCAGAAATTCGACTCGACCGACTTAGCCAAGGACCAAAATGCCTTACTCCCAGAAGGGTAGGAGGCAAGTTTTGATCCAATATGGCTTATGTGGTCAAAGCGTGCCCTGCGCAGTGTCTGTTTGTAGGACTTGGCAGCTTTATTAAAGGCTTTCTTCCGGGAACGCGTTTCCGGAGCTTTGCGAGCTCGAGCGTCAGCCCAGGCTTGATAAGCCGAATGCTTCAGGGCCTCAGCCCTGGTACACTCAGCACCAAACCATGGGCGCGCTTTGTATTCCAGAGGAATGTCGGAAAATGGAATGTAGTATTCCATTGCACGACATATAACCTCTGAGACTGCTGTCGCGCAACTCGACGGGTCGCTGGAAGAAAAGCACGTTTGCCGCCAAGGATAAGATGCAAAAAAGTGGCGCATCTCATCCCAGTCTGCTGACTTGTACCGCCATACCCGTCTAGTACCCTTAGGACTATGATCAGGAGGTGAACATGACAGCACAGATTTCACCAGACAGTGGTCAGAGGTACCCAAAGGAGAGGATACTGACACACTATAACTGTCTGGTTCCGTTGTCAGCAGAAGGTCCAAACAGTTAGCCGTTTGGTCGTCAACGTCAGGTACGCGCGTTGGTTGGTCGACCAGCTGGGAGAGATTTAGCGTTAGGGCAAGTTTGAACGCCTCTCTTCCAGCGTGATCAGTCTTCTCGTATGGATAGAGCCACTGTTGATGGTGGGCATTAAAGTTAACTGAGCTGAAGCGGTCGTAGCCCAGTGTGTTTTGCGTGGTTGGAAACATAGTGTAATACTATCTGCAGGTTAACTGAGCTGAAGCGGTCGTAGCTCAGTGTGGTTTTCGTGGTTAGCAACATAGCGCAATACTCTCTGCAGGTGAACTAAGCTGAAGCGGTCGTAGCTCAGTGTGATTTGCGTGGTTAGAAACACAGTATAATACTCTCTGCAGGTTAACTGAGCTGAAGCAGTCGAAGCTCAGTGTGATTTGCGTGGTTAGAAACATAGTGTAGGTAATACTCTTTGCAGGTTAACTGACCTGAAGCGGTCGTAGCTCAGTGTGATTTGCGTGGTTACAAACATAGTGTAATACTCTCTGCAGGTTAACTGACCTGAAGGGGTCGTAGCTCAGTGTGATTTGCGTGGTTAGAAACATAGTGTAATACTCTCTGCAGGTTAACTGAGCTGAAGAGGTCGTAGCTCAGTGTGATTTGCGTGGTTAGAAACATAGTGTAGGTAATACTCTCTGCAGGTTAACTGACCTGAAGCGTTCGTAGCTCAGTGTGATTTGCGGGGTTAGAAACATAGTGTTATACTCTCTGCAGGTTAACTGACCTAAAGCGGTCGTAGCTCAGTGTGATTTGCGTGGTTAGAAACATAGTTTAATACTCTCTGCAGGTTAAATGACCTGAAGCGTTCGTAGCTCAGTGTGATTTGCGTGGTTAGAAACATAGCGCAATACTCTCTGCAGGTTTACTGGCTGAAGCGGTTGTAGCTCAGCGTGATTGCGTGGTTAGAAACATAGCGCAATACTCTCTGCAGGTTTACTGAGCTGAAGCGGTCGCAGCTCAGTGTGTTTTGCGTGGTTGGAAACATAGTGTAATACCACAGTATATATATTAGTACTAACGTACAGTATGGACACTCCCTGCCGCTCTCTAAATTCGACCTCACCCCCCCGTCACTCAGATTGGATGTAGATTGGGTACCAAACGTAAAGGACGAGCTACGCAAGCGCGATAAACGTCACTTATATTCACTTTGCGCGCCGCTGTGATTTCGTACACCGGAATAAAAAGCAACTAGTTACCGAACGTAAAGGACGAACTACGCATGCGCGATTAACGTCACTTATATTTACTTTGCGCGCCGCTCACCGCTCGACGCCAATAGGCGGCCGCGGCGTCTCAGCATGCCTCGTATCATGATTGGCTGACCACCAATATTATACGACCAAATCTAAGAACAATCAGTTCCTATGAATCTTCATACTAGCTGTATCTTTTTTTTTTTTAAATGTAGTTCCTCTACGTTTCTCATATGTCAGATGTCAGTTTGTTATTGTGGCTTGTGAGATATTTTGTTCGTTTTATTTATTGTTTGTAATAATTTGATTATGGTGTGAAAGTATGAGTTGTATAGAAATATCTAGTGGTGTGATATTATAAAATGTGATCTCGGAATTATAGATTGAGATTGACTATTATTGTAGGTTGCTAAATGAGATTGTTTCACGAACAAAAGCTCCTGTGTTTGAAGAACAAATGAACAATGTTATCCATGTAAGTTACTTAATCATGTAAGATAACTGTTGATTGTTGCTGTTGAGTGTGCATGCAGTAAATAACTAACAAACATTTCGTGACCAATACCGCCGGTGTGATTCAACCCTACCTGCATTCTTGCCTATAGATACGTCAGTTATAATTATGTATATCATTTCTCGCTCGTTTGTATGGAGTGTCCGGGGTGTGGTAATACTATCTGCAAGTTAACTGAGCTGAAGCGGTCGTAGCTCAGTGTGATTTGCGTGGTTAGAAACATAGCGCAATACTCTCTGCAGGTTAACTAACCTGAAGCGGTCGTAACTCAGTGTGATTTGCGTGGTTAGAAACATAACGCTATACTCTCTGCAGGTTAACTAACCTGAAGCGTTCGTAGCTCAATGTGATTTGCGTGGTTAGAAACATAGCGCATTACTCTCTGCAGGTTTACTGAGCTGAAGCGGTCGTAGCTCAGTGTGATTTGCGTGGTCAGAAACATAGCGCAATACTCTCTGCAGGTTAACTGAGCTGAAGCGGTCGTAGCTCAGTGTGTTTTGCGTGGTTGGAAACATAGGGTAATACTATCTGCAGGTTCACTGAGCTGAAGCGGTCGTAGCTCAGTGTGATTTGCGTGGTTAGAAACATAGCGCAATACCCTCTGCAGGTTAAGTGACCTGAAGCGGTCGTAGCTCAGTGTGATTTGCGTGGTTAGAAACATAGCGCAATACTCTCTGCAGGTTAACTAACCTGAAGCGGTCGTAACTCAGTGTGATTTGCGTGGTTAGAAACATAACGCTATACTCTCTGCAGGTTAACTAACCTGAAGCGTTCGTAGCTCAATGTGATTTGCGTGGTTAGAAACATAGCGCATTACTCTCTGCAGGTTTACTGAGCTGAAGCGGTCGTAGCTCAGTGTGATTTGCGTGGTCAGAAACATAGCGCAATACTCTCTGCAGGTTAACTGAGCTGAAGCGGTCGTAGCTCAGTGTGTTTTGAGTGGTTGGAAACATAGGGTAATACTATCTGCAGGTTCACTGAGCTGAAGCGGTCGTAGCTCAGTGTGATTTGCGTGGTTAGAAACATAGCGCAATACCCTCTGCAGGTTAAGTGACCTGAAGCGGTCGTAGCTCAGTGTGATTTGCGTGGTTAGAAACATAGTGTAATACTCTCTGCAGGTTAACTGAGCTGAAGCGGTCGTAGCTCAGTGTGATTTGCGTGGTTGGAAACATAGTGTAATACTATCTGCAAGTTAACTGAGCTGAAGCGGTCGTAGCTCAGTGTGATTTGCGTGGTTAGAAACATAGCGCAATACTCTCTGCAGGTTAACAAACCTGAAGCGTTCGTAGCTCAGTGTGATTTGCGTGGTTAGAAACATAGCGCAATACTATCTGCAGGTTTACTGAGCTGAAGCGGTTGTAGCTCAGTGTGATTTGCGTGGTTAGAAACATAGCGCAATACTCTCTGCAGGTTAACTGAGCTGAAGCGGTCGTAGCTCAGTGTGTTTTGCGTGGTTGGAAACATAGTGTAATACTATCTGCAAGTTAACTGAGCTGAAGCGGTCGTAGCTCAGTGTGATTTGCGTGGTTAGAAACATAGCGCAATACTCTCTGCAGGTTAACTAACCTGAAGCGGTCGTAACTCAGTGTGATTTGCGTGGTTAGAAACATAACGCTATACTCTCTGCAGGTTAACTCACCTGAAGCGTTCGTAGCTCAGTGTGATTTGCGTAGTTAGAAACATAGCGCAATACTCTCTGCAGGTTAACTGAGCTAAAGCGGTCGTAGCTCAGTGTGTTTTGCGTGGTTGGAAACATAGTGTCATACTATCTGCAGGTTTACTGAGCTGAAGCGGTCGTAGCTCAGTGTGATTTGCGTGGTTAGAAACATAACGCAATACTCTCTGCAGGTTAACTAACCTGAAGCGGTCGTAGCTCAGTGTGATTTGCGTGGTTAGAAACATAACGCAATACTCTCTGAAGGTTAACTGAGCTGAAGCGGTCGTAGCTCAGTGTGATTTGCGTGGTTAGAAACGTAGTGTAATACTCTCTGCAGGTTAACTGAGCTGAAGCGGTCGTAGCTCAGTGTGATTTGCGTGGTTAGAAACATAGCGCAATACTCTCTGCAGGTTAACTGAGCTGAAGCGGTCGTAGCTCAGTGTGATTTGCGTGGTTAGAAACAGTGTAATATTCTCTGCAGGTTAACTGAGCTGAAGCGGTCGTAGCTCAGTGTGATTTGCGTGGTTAGAAACATAACGCAATACTCTCTGCAGGTTAACTAACCTGAAGCTTTCTAAAGTTGAGTTTACTCGTGACTTAGGTGTAATATTTGATTCTCATTTTCTTTTTGATAAACACAGACAATATAATTTCGAAGTCCACGAAAGCCATGGGATTCATTATGAGAACTTCTGCTTACTTTGATAACATTAAGGCAATCAAAATTCTTTACTGCGCCTATGTTAGAAGCCATCTTGAATATGCTTCCCAAGTGTGGAAATCCCGATATGAGACATATAGATCCAGAATTGAGAGAATACAAAGGAAATTCCTGCGTTTCTTAGATTTCAAGACCCATCAAACATCTCTTGACTACAACCATCGATATCACCGTTACCATTTCTTGCCTCTAGATGTAAGACGTAATATCAATGATATCAGTTATCTTTCGAAATTAGCATCGGGTGCTATTGATTGCCCTGAATTATTGGCAAAAATAACTATGCGTAGTGACCTCTTAAATTACAGAAAAAGACCTCTTCTCCATGTACCACTTGTTCGCACGAACTATAGACAAAATTCTTTCCTTATACGCGTATCTAGAAAATTTAACAGTTTATGTGATAATATTGACCTCTTTTGCTCCAGTGCCTTATCCATACGGCGAATTCTTGCTGCTGAGTTTTTCGAACTGTAATTTACTTCTTTCTTTAAGTTTTTGTTTTTGGTGCTAGCTGTTGTTTGATTTATTTTTATTTTTTGCTGTTGTTTGTTTTTCTCTTTTCCACAATTGAATCACTACTTTACGTATATATCTGTTTTTTGTGATGCGCTTTTTTATTTTTTATTGGTGGAAACTTTTTAATGGCATTGTTTTTTATCTACTTAAGTTTGTTTATAATATTTAATTTGTCTATAAGTTTTCCTAAAACAAATAAATAAAATAAATAAATAAATAAAGCTTTCGTAGCTCAGTGTGATTTGCGTGGTTAGAAACATAGCGCAATACTCTCTGCAGGTTTACTGAGCTGAAGCGGTTGTAGCTCAGTGTGATTTGCGTGGTTAGAAACATAGCGCAATACTCTCTGCAGGTTAACTGAGCTGAAGCGGTCGTAGCTCAGTGTGTTTTGCGTGCTTGGAAACATAGTGTAATACTATCTGCAGGTTAACTGAGCTGAAGCGGTCGTAGCTCAGTGTGATTTGCGTGGTTAGAAACATAGCGCAATTTTCTCTGCAGGTTAACTAACCTGAAGCGGTCGTAGCTCAGTGTGATTTTCGTGTTAGAAACATAGCGCAATACTCTCTGCAGGTTAACTGAGCTGAAGCGTTCGTAGCTCAGTGTGATTTGCGAGGTTAGAAACATAGTGTAATACTCTCCGCAGGTTTGTAACGGAGTGCTCTTCGGGCCGGCTAGCCTGAGCACTTCGCTAGCACTTGATAGGACCTCGTGACGGTTCACTGGGGGTTTCCGGGATAGGAAGTTTACCTTGGAAACGATTGGTCACTAGTTAATACAAAAGCAACAACGTTTATTTCTGTTTAACATAGATTCCTTTAATCTAGATTCACTGTATCCTATTTACTTGTTCCACCTTTTCGCACGAATCGTTACGCTTCTTCATTAATAATGCGTACAGCGCAGGAGTAGAACTCCTTGCCTGCGTCAGTGTTTCCCGATTCCTATAACTTGGGGATCTTCAAGGCAAGAGTGAATAGATTTTATTTGAGTCTGCGTGTACCATCCTCGACTGCATCATCACTTACCATCAGGTGAGTTGGAGTCAAACGCACTCAAATTTTTAATAAATAAAAAAACTTGTATACTAGAGATACCTAATTCACGGATTCTACCACCCAAATACGCTACGCGTGCCTATCTAAGAATACCTACTGAACGAATGGTTACCAGGGAGCTGTCCAGTAACGTCGCAACTGCTTATCCGGAGAAACGCCACAAACCTGCGTGCGCTCAGAATACGGGACGTTCCCTAGCAACAAGCCTACGGGAGCCCTGAACTTCCTTCACTGGAGGACAACCTCGCGGCGTCGCAACAGCGGATCCCTGAGGACCTGCGTGCGCCCAGGATGCGAGGCGTTCCTCTGTGACGGACCTAGCGGAAACTAATGTTCCTTCGCCGTAGGACAATCCCGTAACGTCGCACAGCAGATCCCTAAGGACCTGCGTGCGCTCGGAATGCGGGACGTTCCTCGGAGAAGGACCTACTGAGGCCTGACGTCCCTTCACTGGAGGACAACCCTGTTTCGTCGCACAGCAGATCCCTAAGGATCCGCGTGCGCTCGGAATGCGGGACGTTCCTCTGTGAAGGTCCTACTGATAACTGATGTTCCTTCAGTGGGGGACAATCCCGTAACGTCGCGTAGCAGATCCCTGAGGGCCTGCGTGCGCTCGGAATGCGGGACGTTCCCCTGTGAAGGTCCTACTGATAACTGATGTTCCTTTACTGGAGGACAACTCCGTAACGTCGCACAGCAGATCCCTAAGGACCTGCGTGCGCTCGGAATGCGGAGCGTTCCTCTGTGAAGGCCCTACTGAAAACCACTCTCGACCTGCTGCACTGACATATCCAGACAAACGCCGCAAACCTGTGTGCGCTGGCCGAGAGAGGGGGCACTGTCAATCTGATCCTAGCTGCCTTGTTGGCGCGAGAGCCCGCTGAAGAGTGCTGCTGTACGCGTTCTGGCTTATATAAGGTCTGGCTGTTCATGCGGGGTGCGGAGCGCGGGGCCGGTGGCTGAGAGATGCGTGGGTTTTCGTAGGGCTGTCGCTTCTCCGCTGGCAGCTAGGGTTGCTCGTCACAGGTTAACTGAGCTGAAGCGGTCGTAGCTCAGTGTTATTTGCGTGGTTAGAAACATAGTGTAATACTCACTGCAGGTTAACTGAGCTGAAGCGGTCGTAGCTTAGTGTGATTTGGGTGGTTAGAAACATAGCGCAATACTCTCTGCAGGTTAACTAACCTGAAGCGTTCGTAGCTCAGTGTGATTTGCGTGGTTAGAAACATAGTGTAATACTCACTGCAGGTTAACTGAGCTGAAGCGGTCGTAGCTTAGTGTGATTTGGGTGGTTAGAAACATAGCGCAATACTCTCTGCAGGTTAACTAACCTGAAGCGTTCGTAGCTCAGTGTGATTTGCGTGGTTAGAAACATAGTGTAATACTCACTGCAGGTTAACTGAGCTGAAGCGGTCGTAGCTTAGTGTGATTTGGGTGGTTAGAAACATAGCGCAATACTCTCTGCAGGTTAACTAACCTGAAGCGTTCGTAGCTCAGTGTGATTTGCGTGGTTAGAAACATAGTGTAATACTCTTTGCAGGTTAACTGAGCTATAGCGGTCGTAGCTCAGTGTGATTTGCGTGGTTAGAAACATAGTGTAATACTCTCTGCAGGTTAACTGAGCTGAAGCGGTCGTAGCTCAGTGTGATTTGCGTGGTTAGAAACATATAAAACTAGGAATAAGTATAAAATTAGGAATTTTTCCTGAGCCATGGAAAACAGCAGCAGTAATCCCAATTCACAAAAATGGTCCCAAGGACAACCCTTACAACTATCGTCCTATATCACTATAGAGTTCTTTTTCTAAACTCTTAGAGCGTGTGATCAGTAAAAGATTGGTTGACTATTTGGAAGCGAATAATAAACTATATGAACACCAGTATGGCTTTCGGCGCGGGAAAAGCACAGAAGACGCTGTTACTCGCCGCACAGACATAATTTCAACCCATTTGGACCGTGGTAAAAAATGCATAGGTGTGTTTTTGGACCTTGCAAAGGCCTTTGACACGGTTTCGATTCCCATTCTATTAAAAAAGTTGGAGTTGGTTGGGGTAAGGGGCATTGCACTTCAATGGTTTTCGTCTTATTTATCAAGCAGACAACTGTGTGAAGATCGGCAATGACACTAGTGAATCAAGGTGTGTGTCTTTTGGCGTACCACAAGGCAGCATTCTGGGACCAATCATCATCATATCAGCCGAAGGAAGTCCACTGCTGGACATAGGCCTCCCCCAAGGATCTCCACGACGACCGGTTCTGCGCTGCCCGCATCCAGCGGCTTCCCGCGACCTTCCCCAGGTCATCGGTCCACCGAGTGGTAGGCCTGCCTACACTACGCTTTCCGTTGCGTGGTCGCCACTCGAGAACTTTACTGCCCCAACGGCCATCTGTTCTACGAGCAATGTGCCCCGCCCACTGCCACTTAAGTTTAGCAATTCTGAGAGCTATGTCGGTTACTTTGGTTCTCTTACGGATCTCCTCGTTTCTGATTCGATCACGCAGAGAAACTCCGAGCATAGCACGCTCCATTGTCCTTTGGGTGACCTTGAGCCTTCTTATGAGGCCCATAGTAAGCGACCATGTCTCAGTTCCGTACGTCATCACTGGCAACACACATTGGTCGTAGACCTTGGTCTTAAGACACTGCGGTATCTGGGACGTAAAGATATTGCGAAGCTTCCCAAACGCTGCCCAGCCGAGTTGGATTCGACGATTGATCTCTTTCTTGAAGTTGGACCTACCTAACTGGACTGTTTGTCCCAGGTATACATATTCGGTAACAACTTCGAGTGTAGAGCCTCCAACCTTCAGAGGAGTAGGTATGACACGGACGTTTGACATAATTTTCGTCTTGTCCATGTTCATTCTAAGACCCACTTCTTGAGAGGCTCTACTGAGGCCATCGAGCATTGTGCCTAAGTCGTCCATAGTCTCAGCCAAGACCACGATATCGTCAGCGAATCGAAGGTGGGTGATGTACTCGCCGTTGATATTGATGCCGAGTCCACCCCAGGCCAAAAGCTTAAAAACATCTTCCAGGGCGGCGGTGAATAGTTTCGGAGATATAACGTCTCCCTGTCTCGTCCTTCGCTGCAGCTGGATAGGTTCCGAGTTTTGATCCTGGAGGCGAACCGACATGGTGGCGTTTTCATACAAACACTTCAGCACTTCGATATATCGATAGTCAATTTGGCACCTCTGGAGAGACTGTAACACAGCCCAGGTTTCGACCGAATCGAAGACTTTCTCATAGTCCACGAACGCCAAGCATAGTGGCTGATTGTACTCTTCGGTCTTCTGTATAATCTGCCGCAGCGTATGTATGTGGTCTATGGTACTAAATCCTTTTCGGAAACCGGCTTGCTCCCGAACAAGCCGGTTTCCGAAAAGGATTTAGTACCAAGGAAGTCGTCAAACCTGCGTGTGAGACGATTCGTAATGACCCTCGAAAACAGTTTGTAGACATGGCTCAGAAGTGAGATGGGTCTGTAGTTCTTCAGCAGGGTATTGTCGCCCTTTTTGAAGAAAAGCACGACCACACTTCTGTGCCATGCCTTAGGCGTTTGTCCCCCAAGTATAACGGAATTTAATAATTTATGAAGAGCTTTAAGTACCGGTGTTCCACCTGCTTTCAGAAGTTCAGCCGTAATTCCATCATCACCCGGTGCTTTATTGTTTTTAAGCTGTTTAAGAGCCATTCTAATCTCGTACAGGCTGACGTCCGGGATATCTTCGGTATAGTGTCGGGTAAGTCTAGCTCTTGGGTCTTTAGCCAGATCGCTGACAGGCAGACGTGTGGTCATATACAATTGTCCGTAGAACTTCTCAACTTCTTCCAGCAACTCAGTCTTAGAAGATATGATCCTGCCATCCTCAGTCTTCAGCTTGGTCAGTTGGCTTTGACCAACAGACAGATCTCTAGCGAACACTCTTGAGCCTTTGTTGTTCTCAATCGCCTCTTTAATACAATTTGTATTAAAGTGGCGCAAATCGCGAGTTAGAGACTTAGAGATCTGCTTGTTTAGTTGCCGATACTGAGTAGCGTCTTCAGAGGACTGCAAAACCAATCTGCGTCTTTCTTCCATGAGGTTGCTGGTGAAGTCCGAGATTTTTTTGGTTCTGATTGAACGGCGAGTTTTGAAAATCTTAGACCCGACCGTTTGGACAATTTCCACGAACCTGTCGTTATAATTAGGGCTTCCACTCTCGAACCTATTTCGCAATCCCGAGATCGAGACGAGACTACACGGCTGACTCTCGGGATTCTCGTGATTTCGAGAGTTTCGAGACTTTAGGTTAAATATGTATGACGCATTGCTATTTAATAAGTAAATTTGGTAAATAAATGATCAACTTCAAAAAGTAAGTATTGTTTTCATTAAAAGAGAAAAATACAAGTAAGGAACTATTTTTTTAAACATAAGACATGCGATAATCTTAGTAGTATGTATGCATAGTTTCTTCGTAGTATGTATGACCTTAATATACACAAACTGTTTAATGTTTTTTTTTAAGCTATTGCATAGATTTTATCGCAGGCTTTGAGCGCGGGGACCGAATCCAGAAATTCCGTAACGAAGAAAAACCTCACGCTCGGTTGCCATGGCAACAATATCGGTTGTCAAAACAAACATATAAGAATGGTTGCCATGGCAACAATATCGGTTGTCAAAACAAACATATAAGAAGATTTGATCATTTTCGGAGAATAATAAAACTCTTTTCATAAACTGTATATACCTCCATATGACAAAAAAAAATTGATTATTTTCTGAAGACTAAGTATTTACTTTCAAACATATATTGATGGAGCTAAAGAAGTTTTACTTCAGTCGTGTGGTCTAAAGCACACTCGTATTTTAAGCTATTGTAAGTATAGCTTTTATCGCGGGTTTTGAGGGGACTGAAAAAAACCAGACACCCCAAAAAAAATATATTGAGTTCTAAAAAACTTACATCTATCTATCCATCACGATGATGGTGATGATGGTGGTTGCGATGGTGGTCGCGATGGTGGTCGCGATGGTGGTCGCAATGATGGTCACGATGGTGATCGCAATGGTGCTCGTGATGGTGGTCGCGATGGTGGTCGCGATGGTAAATAATTATAATTGCATAAGTTGATAAAAAATGCTATGTAATAGCTTTACCGCGGCAGTCCCCGAGTGCCACACGTCTTTTTTATTATTCACAATTGGTACGCCCTTGGCATCATCTCACCTCATGGTAAGTGACGATGATGCCGAAGATGGTAGCGGGCCTACCAAGATTCCCCAGCAATGGAGAACTGGCTATCTTATCTTCAAGCCGGAACACATCAATGTTGTTAACACTGATGTTTGGCGGCAAGTCTTAGATAAGATGGTGGTAGCCAGGCGGGCTTAGAAAATGCCCTACCGCGCACTAAACCGAGTCTTACAAGTTGACCCCACCGGGAATCGAACCCGCGACCTCCTGGTGTGAAGCTAATGGACTAACCATTACGTCACGGAGGCGATTAGTTATTAGTTGTCACTTAATGATGATCTCATTTTATTGCAGAAATAGCCAGCAGTTGAGAAGGCTCTCTCTGCCTCGACACTGGTAGGAGGAATTGTCAAAAGATACTCATAGCATTTTTTAAAATGTTTTCCTCTATCTCCACCATTCTCAAAAAGAGGTTTCTCAATTCTTATTGCCGTATAAACAGCGTCTTCGTTACCATCCTCAGATTGAGTGGGAATTGGGGTTGTTTGCATCACTTTTTTCTGCTTTGGTGGAGAGAACGACATCTTCTTCCACAACCATCACATTCACATCATTGTCTTCCACAGCTGTATTATTTTCAGTATTATTTAGCCGCTTGAATATTGTTGTAAATAATGCAGCTGTGTCGAACTCGACAGGTTGTTCAAAAGTGTCGCAATCAGCGGTGTCTCTGAAGTACTGGTCCGGATTGTGCAAATATTGCAAAAGACTAGCTTCTGGTAATCTGTATTGCTTATTCACTTCCTCAGAGCATTCGCTAATTGAAAACTGGTTGCGTCTTCTCGAGAATCCATTTTCTTCAGGCAGAACTTTAACGCTGTGTCAGCTGTTAATAAATTTGCATTTCGCCTACAACGAGATTCCAACGTAACCTTCAAGATTTCCAGTACAGCAGATATCTCTTTCAGAATATTGAAATCATGGTATAGTAAATAGGAATAGAAAAAAATATGTGAAGTCCAGTAATTTTTGTTGTAATTCCAAATCGACCCCGGTCACCAATGAAAACAATTTCAAATCTTAGACAAAAACACAAGTTTTGTGCTTCTCTGTTTGTTACGTGTATCTTAAAATTGACACTTTACTGTAACGCAAAACTTTATAGGAAATATAATCTACATAGCATTTGAATTACTCTCGAAAATCTCGAAAATCCCGAGACTGGAAATGAAAAATCTCGGGACTAAATAAAGCTCGAGACTCTCGGGAAATCGAGACTCTCGAATCTCGGGATGGAAGCCCTAGTTATAATCGTCCACATTTTCGCAGTCTCCTAGGCATTCGAAGCGATTGTGCAACTCGAGCTGAAAGTTTTCGGGGTTTTGGAGCTGGATGGGCGCTGGTCGGAGTGTGGACTTCATCAGTCGACATCTTTCTAGCTTAGTCTTTAGATTCAATGTGCCTCTTACCATTCGGTGATCGCTTCCTGTTTTGACTGAGTTGATCACAGACACATCATTGAATATTTGCCTTCTTGTCGACAAGATGAAGTCGATCTCGTTCTTCGTTACGCCATTGGGATGCAACCATGTCCACTTTCGCTGTTTAGGCTTTTTGAAGAAGGAGTTCATCATAAAGAGGCCCTCCTTCTCCATAAAGTCGGCCAGCAGCTGGCCACGTGCATTTCTCTCTCCATATCCAAATTGCCCCACTCTCAGCTCACCATCACTTTGTTTGCCCAGTTTCGCGTTAAGGTCCCCCATAACAATGGTGTATTGAGTCCGGGAGCTATTATGTAGAGCTCTAGAGATATCCTCATATAGGAGCTCCACTTCGTCGTCGGAGTGTTGCGCGGTCGGTGCATATACCAGAATAACTTTCAGCGAATACCGTTTGGTAATTCGGAGAATAAGGTACGCTACCCTCGTCGAAACACTCGATCCGGACCACATTGTTAATGAGGGACTTGTGGACTAGAAACCCGACACCACCCTCGGACAGTTGGTCGCTCTCCCGGAAATAGAGCAGGTTTCCGGATTTAAGGATTATGGTGTCCTCCCCCTCTCTTCGGACTTCACACAATCCTACGATGTCCCATCGTAACCTGCTTAATGCTTCCTCGAGTTCTGTTAGCTTTACGTCGGTTCGCAGTGTGCGCGTGTTGTAGGTTGCCAATACTGGGACCAATACTCTTCCTTATATACATTAATGACATTGCAAACTCTTCTTCACCTAATACAGATGTAATATGCTATGCTGACGATACTGCACTAATTTTTGGAGAATCTTCCGACCAGGCTGTCAACCATGAGGTTGAGTTTGGTATGTCTCTAGAGTTATGGAATGGTTGAACCGTAATCTATTAACCCTCAATTTATCTAAGACAAAGTTTTTGTATTTTCATAAAACAACTGCCTCATCTCCCCATGATCTTATTAGCATTAGCATACATAAAACACATTGCAAGCGTCAAAATTGTAACTGTGACTGTATAGAGAGAACGAATGCTTTAAAATATCTGGGCATAATACTGGACAAAAAACTGACATTTAGGAATCAGGCCATATCTCTTGCGAATAGAGTCAAGAAAGTCATGTACGTCATGAAACTCCTACGTGAGGCGATTGACGGTAAGATATTAAAAATGGTTTATTTGACGCTGTGCCAATCTCTTATTAATTACTGTATTCTTGCATGGGGAGGAATGTGTAAAACTACTCTCATTGTTGTTGAAAGAGCTCAAAGAGCCGTTCTTAAGGTTGCTCTAAGAAAATCTCGCAGATACCCCACTATGTCTCTCTACAAGGACGCAGAGGTTCTCACTGTGCGGAAGCTGTTTGTTTTGAGGTCAGTTACATTCACACATATACTAACAATAAAGTCTCCTTGCTACCAGTCCTTATCGTGTAAAAGAATATTTAAAATCAACACTGTCTCAGTGCAGACTTCCTTCGCACAACGATTTAGACCATTTCTTTTTCCCCATATTTAAAACAAAATTGTTAAGCTTTGCAATGTGAAAGATTTTTCACCAACCAAAATAAAAATAGTTATTCGGGGTTTGCTTCAAGACATGAATTATGATGATGTGGAGAGCCTTCTAAGAATTGTTCAGTAAAATACATAGTAGCCTCCTGTCACATACTCACACACACACACTCACACACACACAATATTCTGTTATATGTTCTTTGTTTATATTATTTTTCTTTAATCTTTTTGTTGTTTTCCACTTCTTGTAATAATCACTTAGTTTCTGTTAAGTTGCTTTGTTTTAAGTTAATGTTCTTTTGACCGCCACGAGACAGGCCTAGCCTAGTGTGGGGTCACAGTTAACTTGTATTTATTAGAAATGATAACTTCGTAAATAAATTTTTTTTGTCTTTTTAGTCTTTATAACGCAATACTCTCTGCAGGTTAACTAACCTGAATCGTTCGTAGCTCAGTGTGATTTTCGTGGTTAGAAACATAGTGTAATACTCTCTGCATTTTAACTGAGCTGAAGCAGTCGAAGCTCAGTGTGATTTGCGTGGTTAGAAACATAGTGTAGGTAATACTTTCTGCAGGTTAACTGAGCTGAAGCGGTCGTAGCTCAGTGTGATTTGCGTGGTCAAAAACATAGTGTAATACTCGCTGCAGGTTAACTGAGCTGAAGCGGTCGTAGCTCAGTGTGATTTGCGTGGTTAGAAACATAGCGCAATACTTTCTGCAGGTTAACTAACCTGAAGCGGTCGTAGCTCAGTATGTTTTTCGTGGTTAGAAACATAGTGTAATACTCTCTGCAGGTTAACTGAGCTGAAGCGGTCGTAGCTCAGTATGATTTGCGTGGTTAGAAACATAGTGTAATACTCACTGCAGGTTAACTGAGCTGAAGCGGTCGTAGCTCAGTGTGATTTGCGTGGTTAGAAACATAGTGTAATACTCGCTGCAGGTTAACTGAGCTGAAGCGGTCGTAGCTCAGTGTGATTTGCGTGGTTAGAAACATAGCGCAATACTCTCTGCAGGTTAACCGACCTGAAGCACTGTCATTATCTAGATATTTGTGATAATTATGCATTTTTTTTACCAATTCCGTGCTTTGCAAAGCACACTAAGCTGTTGGCGCCGGTTGCTATCACTAGATGGCAGTCATTAAGCCGTGTCAGATGGTTTTTTTAAGGCGGTTTGAAAAACTTCTGACAGTATAAGGTTTGCGTCTAGCCCTACAAACTCCGCCTGGACTTTAACCAAGCTTGGGAAGAGACGCGTGCCACGCGCCCCAGCAGTGGGAATGTTTATGGGTTGTTAACAACTTATGGAGTATCATTTAATCTTATCAGCTCATTTAGGTCCCCACCGAGGGGCTCAATGTTCAATAATTATAAAATAGATTTCATCATATCAGCCGAAAAACGTCCACTACTCGACAAAGGCCTCCCCAAAGATTTCCACGACGACCGGTCCTGCGCTGTCCGCATCCATCGGCTTCCCGCTATCTTCACCAAGTCGTCGGTCCACCGCGTGGGAGGCCTTCCTACGCTACATTTTCTGGTGCGTGGTGTTTACTGCCCCAACGGCCATCTGTTCTACGAGTTTTGTGCCCTGCCCGCTTCCACTTCAGTTTAGCGATTCTGTGAGCTATGTCGGTTACTTTGGTTTTCCTGCATATCTCCTCGTTTCTGATTCGATCACGCAGAGAAACTCCGAGTTTAGAAAATAGATTCGTCAGTTTTTAACTGGGGGCTGTTGCCAATGGGACAGATCGAACTTTACCTGGCCGGAACAGTTCTACTGTACTAGCCTAGTACTAGTACCTGTGAGATGGAAATTATATAAGGTCTAACAAAATTAGCTAAAACTATTTTAAGGGCAAGTTCAGCAAACGAAACTAAACAACTTTTTCTTCAGCGACCATACTGAAATCTAAGAAAAAATAACTACAGTAAAAAAATAAGAAATCTTAATGAATCCGGCACTGACCATCGCACCGTAGAAGCCGCAGCTCACGTGCCTCCGCCACAGATGATAATAATAGCACAAGCCTCCGCTCCGATCCTTTACCCGCAGCCTTTCTTCTTACATCCCAAACTTGTGGTTACAAACTTCATAGCACACCGCCATGTCCAAATACTGTTGTACTGCATTTCACAAAAAAACTCTTAACTTAGGCACTTAGGTAGGTCACACACAATCTGTCGTTAGGCTTTGAGCAACGTAACTCAATGAGTGCGCGAGAGTAACCGAGATATTTTTTTCGCGCATCACAGTATTCACAGTTGCTTGTAGGCGCTTGCTCGTAGGTACATACAATTCGCGTGGTTCGTTCAACTACCTCAAACGCCTCAAATGAAGGAGCCGCCGCAATTCAATTTCAATTTCTTCTTTTGCGTAAAGTGTAAATACCTGTAAGGTTGTATTTTACTACCTACAGCTAAAAGGAACTGTAAGGTTTTAAGTATTTTAAATATGAATTGATTGAGAGAACTAGTAAAGGTCAACGGCCGGGCACAGTGCACAGTTTCGTTGCGGATGGTTGCGGCACGGCACGAATCCAGCGATGTAAACATAACAGGGCCGCACTACGAGAATATTATTTATTTAAGTAGGCAATAATGGAATGTGGCAATTTTTTTTTTAAATTCGGTATGGTCGCTGAAGAAAAAGTTGTTCAGTTTCGTTTACTGAACTTGCCCTTAAAATAGTTTCAGCTAATTTTGTTAGACCTTATATAATGAGCTTAAATTTTGAATCACAAAGTTACAAAAATATGTAAAATCAATTTATTTGTTTCAGAAACTATAATACGAAATAATTTAATATTAAATAAAACATATTTTATGAAATGGAATAAGTAAGTACATGCACTGTCAGTCTCACAGCAAAGTTACAATGTCGTGTCGTCCAGAGCGCTAAGGCACACAATGGCAAATATACAGTTTCTCTTAGACATGTTGAAAAGATATTAAAAGCAAGAGATTGTTGCAAAACACAACAAGTAAAACATGTGAAATGATATTTCTTCCTATATACTTATACAAACTATTCTCTGTCAAGTAGTTAGTTAGGTACATACATGATGTTAACTCATTTTGCATCCAACGATAAAATTATTTGTGTCGGGTCGCGTTACGATTTTAATTGCTTTTACTAATTTACATTGTCCGAATACTGTGTTTCTTATTTTCATTAAAATATAATAATGAGCAATCGTTATTTTATTACTATACAATGTACACGTAGGGTAGGTAATACTTTTGTATAAATTCCTAACAAGTGATTAAGTGCAGACTAGTTAGTTTTAGTCGAGTCCTTGTTGCATGAGGTTGTGGAGGTCGCGGAAGGCTGCGCCCAGGCGGCCCTGCAGGGTCTGGCGCTTGAGGAGGAACGCGCGCACGTCCAGCAGCAGCTGGTGGATTTGCGCGCACTTGGCGTACCGCTCCTCGCGCGGAATGTCCACGCCCAGTGTGCGCACCGGCGCGCCCATGTTCGCGCGCACCACCGAAGAAAAGTTGCGCACGATCAGTCTCAGCGCATTGCATCCGCACTGCATGTATCTGTACAAAACAATCACATATTATTTATAATTTCGGCCACTTATCCAACCAAGATGGCATAGAAGATAAATGAAAAAATACTTTACGATTCATATTTGCTTTGTAACAGCTCATATATTTTAGGCAGCATCAACAGGCATATGTCCAGATTCCACAACGATCTAAAAAAAGACAATCCAATATTCATCATACTATCGAGTACTTTTATACAGGGGGTGAAACAAAATTGGTGTAGGTCCCGTTAACTGGGGCTTCTACTTATCAATACCGAACAACTTTTGTTCTATGACTCTGCTGAAATCGCAAAAAAATGTTTACTCTTCATACAAATGGATCAGCTGATTGACCAACTTTGTGCAATTTTGTATGAAGGGTTCAATTTTTTTATTAGAATCGACTATGGGTTGATCGGGGAAACTTGTTCAGTATGATGAGTGGAACCCCACTCCCCAGTTAACGGGTCCTACATAATTTTTTTTACACCCTGTACATAATAATAAGGATAAAAATAAATGCTCACGGTTTGTTAGCCATAACATTGAGTACATCTAGAATGACGGACGTGTCTTCTAGTGCGATCACTGACTCGAGGGCAGTTTTCAAATTCTTGTTTACTCTCACAGAGTTGAATATCTGCAACATATTAATAAATTATATGTAGGGTAAGCCACCCACACTTATCTTGCCACCCCCTTTTGAAATCCGTAAATAAAAGATTTAAAAAACTTTAATCGATATTGCATATTAATATTTTCAAAAAGTTGATATTTTTTAATTTACGGTTTTAAGGGGGAGGGGAGGGTTGACATAAAAGGTGGATTGGAGTGAAGGGTACAATCATATTGTGTGGGGAGACTAACAGGCTACGCATATGAATGTAAGGTTTGTAAAAGATGATGACGTATTACTTTTAATCTATTAGCTGCAACCCTATCAATCAGGTGATACGGAACAATTTTGCCCACCTGTGATCAATTCGCATTTGTAGTCTTTTTATTAACAATTTAGTCAGCTTGCAGGCCAACTTTATGTGGGAAGTCCATAAGTCCAGCAGTTTTTGCGAATTCATCATATGTTTCTTGAGTTAACTTCAGAATCTCCGACTGAATCCCTCATTAAGAGGATGATAGCTGATAAATTCATCATTTAGGAGATTTAGTTCTCATAGTACAAGCTAATTTAACACCACTACAGTCTTTACTGTGACTTCAGTGGCGCGAAATGTCTTTACTGTGACTTCAGTGGCGCGTAATGTCTTTACTGTGACTTCAGTGGCGCGTGATGTCTTTACTGTGACTTCAGTGGCGCGTAATGTCTTTACTGTGACTTCAGTGGCGCGAAATGTCTTTACTGTGACTTCAGTGGCGCGTGATGTCTTTACTGTGACTTCAGTGGCGCGTAATGTCTTTACTGTGACTACAGTGGCGCGTGGCGCGAAATACAAAATTGTATCCTTGCATTGATGGAGTAGTTCGTGTGGCGGACATAGTAACTGCAACTGGAAATGTTCAACGTCCAGGCGTCAAGCTGTGCAACATGCACATTTACTATATCAAACATTCATCTTTACTTTTATCGCAACAAAGCTTAGTTAGCTTTAATAATTTAGGACCTCATCTTAGTATACCTCCTTTTACTAAGAGCATATCTGCTCTTCAGGGGGGTGTATGTTTAATATCGAAATCTTACTTTGATTTATCGATTTTTTCCAACCCTATTCTTATCTACATCTCTATTCCTTTGAAATGCTGAACACGTTAAAAAACAGACTTCCATTTCTACAAACTAGTACAGTTTTGCATTATTATTTTGGTTTTTGTTAATTTTCTAATAAAGTACTTACTACACCGATTTTGATAAAACTTATATGGGACTAATTTGGGAGTACACCCCATCTTAAAACAAAAGAATCGTGAAAATCGGTTTACAATCTGCGAAGATATCGCGTAAGAAACATAAAAAAGCTATACAATAGTTAACAAATGGAGTTAAAAACCTCCTCCTTTTTGGAAGTCGGTTGAAAACCAAAAATAAAACAGACCGAACGATGTCAAAATGACGCATTGAATGGTCGAGCTCAGCGCCCATAAATCTTTATCAAAATGACGCATTGAATGTTCGAGCTCAGCGCCCATAAATCTTTATCAAAATTACGAATTGGATGGTCGAGCTCAGCGCCCATAAATCTTTATCAAAATGACGCATTGAATGTTCGAGATCAGCGCCCATAAATCTTTATCAAAATTACGAATTGGATGGTCGAGCTCAGCGCCCATAAATCTTTATCAAAATGACTCACTGAATGTTCGAGCTCAGCGCCCATAAATCTTTATCAAAATGACGCCTTGAATGTTCAAGCTCAGCGCCCATAAATCTTTATCAAAATTACGAATTGGATGGTCGAGCTCAGCGCCCATAAATCTTTATCAAAATAACGCATTGGATGGTCGAGCTCAGCTCCCATAAATCTTTATCAAAATGACGTATTGGATGGTCGAGCTCAGCGCCCATAAATCTTTATCAAAATTACGAATTGGATGGTCGAGCTCAGCGCCCATAAATCTTTATCAAAATAACGCATTGGATGGTCGAGCTCAGCGCCCATAAATCTTTATCAAAATGACGCATTAGATGGTCGAACTCAGCTCCCATAAATCTTTATCAAAATAACGCATTTGATGGTCGAGCTCAGCGCCCATAAATCTTTATCAAAATGACGCATTAGATGGTCGAGCTCAGCTCCCATAAATCGTTATCAAAATTACGCATTGGATGGTCGAGCTCAGCGCCCATAAATCTTTATCAAAATTACGAATTGGATGGTCAAACTCAGCGCCCATAAATCTTTATCAAAATGACGCATTGGATGGTCGAGCTCAGCGCCCATAAATATTTATCAAAATTACGAATTGGATGGTCGAGCTCAGCGCCCATAAATCTTTATCAAAATGACGCATTGGATGGTCGAGCTCGGCGCCCATAAATCTTTATCAAAATTACGAATTGGATGGTCGAGCTCAGCGCCCATAAATCTTTATCAAAATAACGCATTGGATGGTCGAGCTCAGCGCCCATAAATCTTTATCAAAATGACGCATTAGATGGCCGAGCTCAGCTCCCATAAATCTTTATCAAAATAACGCATTGGATGGTCGAGCTCAGCGCCCATAAATCTTTATCAAAATGACGCATTAGATGGTCGAACTCAGCTCCCATAAATCTTTATCAAAATTACGCATTGGATGGTCGAGCTCAGCGCCCATAAATCTTTATCAAAATTACGAATTGGATGATCGAGCTCAGCGCCCATAAATCTTTATCAAAATAACGCATTGGATGGTCGAGCTCAGCGCCCATAAATCTTTATCAAAATGACGCATTAGATGGTCGAACTCAGCTCCCATAAATCTTTATCAAAATTACGCATTGGATGGTCGAGCTCAGCGCCCATAAATCTTTATCAAAATTACGAATTGGATGGTCGAGCTCAGCGCCCATAAATCTTTATCAAAAATTCGTATAAGGCATCTCAGGATCCTCAGCCGCGGCTCCGCGCAATCAGCATCTCATCAAAACATCAACCATCAGTGGTCGGCGAAGGAACACGGAATCTGGCGTCATTTCCATCGAGCACGCGGGACAACGAGACAACGAGAACCAGGTTTGCCCTCTATCCCCCTGTTTTCTTACCGAACAATCTATCAGCTGAAACATGTCTACAGATGGACATTACGCCTCTCCTGAGGATTTCCATAGCAACCGGTCCCGCGCTGCCTGCACCCAACGGATTCCCGTGACCTTCACCAGCTTGTCGGTCCACTGAGCCTACGTGACGTCTTCCGGTGCGTGGTCACCATTCGAGAACTTTACTGCCCTGAATAATATAGATAAATTCAATATTGTTTCTTTCACTGATCCTAGGCCTGATAGAGAAGAGACACTTATATATAACTCAACTTACGTAAAAAAACACTCAAGATGCCAAGCCAGTGAACAAGGTCCAGACTCAGCATAATTGGGAATTTGCTGTTGCTGAAGCGTCGTTCGCGTCTCCGCGTCTCCGCGTCTCCGCGTCAGGGCGAATGTACTCACCGGTAACTGGTGACTCAATGAACAACTGATAGAATGTAACTGATTCGTGGGGCGACGCACGTAGTGTGTACCTGGAAGGCGCGCTGGCGGGCGGTGAGCACGGCCATCATGGAGTCGTGGCCGCGCATCATCACGCCCAGCACCTCCTGCTCGCTGGGCTCGGCGGCCGGCCCGCGCGCGCCGCGCCGCGCCCCCGCCGCCAGCCCGCGCTGACACAACACATTGGGTATGTTAACTTCACGTTCTCGTCTACTTTTACAATCTAGTCAATTATATTAACCACGAAAATATATTTCAATACAGTTGCTGGACAAGTGGCACTTTACATGCCAGTACACCATGGTCGAGCCAAGTTAATATTGACGCCGCCGCGCCGTGCGACCGCGCCCGCGCCGCGCCGGCCGACACACGCACACGCCTCCAGTGCAGCCGCGGCCTCACTCACCACTCCCCACTCCCCACTCACCCAGCACCTCCCACTCTCCACAATCGCACTTTTTATTGTTTTAGTTAAATTAAACTGTGCACTGTTCTTTCGTTCATCCCAAAATAATTCGAAATTAACAATTTACCATTTTCAACGGACGAAAAAAACATGATGTGTTTTAAGATAAGATAGATAGATAAGATAAGATAAATCTTTATTCAGAAAAAAGTTACGCTACGAATGCTTACAGTGGCCCCACACTAGGCAATGCCTGTACCGCGGTGGCCATAAATACGATTAACAAGATATTACTATAAGAATAAGAATAAGATTTTTATACTGCGTTCGTAAGTGTGTGTGTGAGTGTGTGTGTGTGTGTAGTGTGTATGTGTGTGTGTAGGCGGGGAGAGGAGGGGGAATGACAATGAAAATTAAAGTTTTAATGATATATTTACATCTTATTGGCATTTCCTAAACATGCAGTCTTAAGAAAAACAGTATTTTCATATTATATTACTTGGGCCTTTTTTGATATTGATGGTTGCCGGTCCACATTGTCGCCAGATATCAGAAAAATTATAAGCTACACGTTTACAAAATCTAATATTTTCAAAATGTAATGTCTTCTTTATTAGAGTTTCAACCATACTGGTCGCTACTTAAATTTCTGAAACTCGACGCGACGTGCGAGCGAGACGGCGAGACACCGGCGGCGAAGAATGGAGGGAACGAGCGCTAACCTTCCGCGAAATCCGCGATGACTCATTGCGTGCGTGAGTGAGATGTGAAAACAACGTGGCATTTTTTAGGAATAGGTGGATCGAGTATTAGTTTAATTGGAACAGGTGCCGCATAGTATCGTAAAATACCTGTTCGCCGTACCTGTTCTAGTATATACGCGTCACCTCTAGCTCAGTCCCGGCTGAGCGCCTAAACAGGAAAGCCATGTCGCTCGCTCGCCGCTCCGTTAATCTATTTACGATTATTGAGTTTTAAGAGCCTGCTGGAGTTCATAAATCCCATACAAACTTAGTATTTGATTCATTTGTTAACCAAAGAACCGATTTTGAAATAATTTTAAATCGATAATCGGGTGACGTATATCTGTGTCGGTATCGAATTATTTTTTTAAAAAACGAAACAGGAATCCATCATTAACCAAAAAACTTGTTTTCCGTTAAAAAAGGAGTTTTCCGTTGAATTGTTTGTTATTCTCATACAAATCGTTCAGCTATGTTGTTTTACCGTACGCGTGCGGTGTCTGCATGTAGTTTTACCGTGCGCGTGCGGTGTCTGCATGTAGTTTTACCGTGCGCGTGCGGTGTCTGCAAGTAGTTTTACCGTGCGCGTGCGGGGTCTGCATGTAGTTTTACCGTGCGCGTGCGGTGTCTGCATGTAGTTTTACCGTGCGCGTGCGGTGTCTGAATGTCGTTTTACCGTGCGCGTGCGGGGTCTGCATGTAGTTTTACCGTGCGCGTGCGGTGTCTGCATGTAGTTTTACCGTGCGCGTGTGGTGTCTGCATGTAGTTTTACCGTGCGCGTGCGGTGTCTCCATGTCGTTTTACCGTGCGCGTGCGGTGTCTGCATGTAGTTTTACCGTGCGCGTGCGTTGCCTGCATGTAGTTTTACCGTGCGCGTGCGGGGTCTGCATGTCGTTTTACCGTGCGCGTGCGGTGTTTGCATGTAGTTTTACCGTGCGCGTGCGGTGTCTGCATGTCGTTTTACCGTGCGCGTGCGGTGTCTGCATGTCGTTTTACCGTGCGCGTGCGGTGTCTGCATGTAGTTTTACCGTGCGCGTGCGGTGTCTGCATGTAGTTTTACCGTGCGCGTGCGGTGTCTCCATGTCGTTTTACCGTGCGCGTGCGGTGTCTGCATGTAGTTTTACCGTGCGCGTGCGGTGTCTGCATGTCGTTTTACCGTGCGCGTGCGGTGTCTGCATGTAGTTTTACCGTGCGCGTGCGGTGTCTGCATGTAGTTTTACCGTGCGCGTGCGGTGTCTCCATGTCGTTTTACCGTGCGCGTGCGGTGTCTGCATGTAGTTTTACCGTGCGCGTGCGGTGTCTGCATGTAGTTTTACCGTGCGCGTGCGGTGTCTGAATGTCGTTTTACCGTGCGCGTGCGGGGTCTGCATGTAGTTTTACCGTGCGCGTGCGGTGTCTGCATGTAGTTTTACCGTGCGCGTGTGGTGTCTGCATGTAGTTTTACCGTGCGCGTGCGGTGTCTGCATGTCGTTTTACCGTGCGCGTGCGGTGTCTACATGTAGTTTTACCGTGCGCGTGCGTTGCCTGCATGTAGTTTTACCGTGCGCGTGCGGGGTCTGCATGTCGTTTTACCGTGCGCGTGCGGTGTTTGCATGTAGTTTTACCGTGCGCGTGCGGTGTCTGCATGTCGTTTTACCGTGCGCGTGCGGTGCCTGCATGTCGTTTTACCGTGCGCGTGCGGTGTCTGCATGTAGTTTTACCGTGCGCGTGCGGTGTCTGCATGTAGTTTTACCGTGCGCGTGCGGTGTCTCCATGTCGTTTTACCGTGCGCGTGCGGTGTCTGCATGTAGTTTTACCGTGCGCGTGCGGTGTCTGCATGTCGTTTTACCGTGCGCGTGCGGTGTCTGCATGTCGTTTTACCGTGCGCGTGCGGTGTCTGCATGTAGTTTTACCGTGCGCGTGCGGTGTCTGCATGTCGTTTTACCGTGCGCGTGCGGGGTCTGCATGTAGTTTTACCGTGCGCGTGCGGTGTCTGCATGTAGTTTTACCGTGCGCGTGCGGTGTCTCCATGTCGTTTTACCGTGCGCGTGCTGTAGCGCACCGTGTTTTACCTGACGGTAGTGCCAGTAGTGCACGCTCGGCGCTCGCCCTAATTACTAAAAGCCTAAACCATCTGTTAGTCCATTTGTCTATAACCTTTCATCATATCAGCCGAAAGACGTCCACTGCTGGACAAATGCCTCCCCCAAGGAGTTCCACAACCGGTCCTGCGCTGCCCGCATCCAGCGGCTAAACTGTGAACATGCGGCTGTCTAAACCTTTAAAGGGCTGAATATTTTACAGAATATGGAGTATAACAAATAACGAAAAATTCCCCCATACAACAAACCTATATTGTTTCAAGGCTTTATTTATTGCTCTATCGTAAAAACGATAATACAAGCACCAAACTTAGTATGGTTACAGCATAAACCATAGTGTAACAACAAAAAAAAAGACGTGTGGCACTCGGGGACTGCCGCGGTAAAGCTATTGCATAGCATTTTGTATCAACTTATGCAATTATAATTATTTATTTATTTTATTCATGCAGTATTTCTTTTTCTTTGATATTAATTCAAGTTACACTTTTTGAGCGTGGTGACCGATAAGAAAACAATTTTTTCTTTTATTAAATAAATAACAATATTTAGAAGTGATTATCGAATTTCGCGCGATGTACATTTATATAGATATAATATCATATATACTTTCTCTGCGCGGCATTCATGTGCATTATCTATACACCAAAAACAAAGGTACTGAATAGTACACGTGCTTGGTTTGATGGTTTCTGTTATATACATAATGAAGAATGAATTTATTTATATATATATATATATATATATATATATATATATATATATATATATATATATATATATATACATATTGAGAATCTAAATTGAGAATTTAAACTATACGCGTGTGTGTGTTTGTGTGTATAAAAGAGGGCTACTTTTAATATCGCTCATTTTAATATCAAAAATTTAGGTCACCTTTATAGCAGTACTATATTTTCAATTCAAAATTAATACTGCATTTGTGATAATAATAAAATGTATGTATATAGAGTACTCACTCATTTTCTTTCACTATTTTTTCGTGACTTTCTTCATTAATAATAAATGCACTTTGTTCATTCATATTTATTATTTATTTTCGCTTAACCGCGCTTTTATTACTTTCTTCATTAATAATAAATGCAGTTTGTTCATTCATATTTATTATTTATTTTCGCTTAACCGCGCTTTTTTACATCTTTGTTTTTTTTAAGCAATGGTAGTTGGAACTATACAGCCAAATAAGGAATAAAATCTTTTTGTACTTTTTTTTTAAGCAATGGTAGTTGGAACTATACAGCCAAATATGGAATAAAATCTTTTTGTACCTATCTCTATAAATACAAACAGCTGTGTCTTAAATAAAATCTTTTTGCATTTGATAAATAAAAAATAATCAAATTTTTTTTGTCATATGGAGGTATATACAGTTTATGAAAAGAGTTTTATTATTCTCCGAAAATTATCAAATCTTCTTATATGTTTGTTTTGACAACCGATATTGTTGCCATGGCAACGGAGCGTCAGGTTTTTCTTCGTTACGGAATTTCTGGATTCGGTCCCCGCGCTCAAAGCCTGCGATAAAATCTATGCAATAGCTTAAAAGCCTACTAATATTATAAATGTGAAAGTTTGTATGTATGGATGTTTGTTACTCTTTCACGCTTCAACCACTGGACGCTTCGGGATGAAACTTGGCACACATATAAGTTAGGTCGTGGAATAGGACATACCTGGGAAAAAGGTCTCATTCCCACGGGAAAATCGAAAACAACGCGGGCGTAGCCGCGGGCGGACGGTTACTATACTATAAAGTGGTGATCCTTTGCGGTCAGACTCGCGCAAAGGATCACGTACTGAATTTAAAAAAAAAAACATTTTTTTACTGTCCGTCTCGCCTTTTGTGTTGAAGTGCTACCAGTCATTGTTGTGCTTGTTGATGTTTGAGGGTTCTGCAACCAACGGTACGGCGGCTGGTCGTGCCGTGTTAGTAAGTTTGTTTGATAGTTATTTTAGAACAAATCTTGGAAGCTACATTATTATACCCACTTTCCGGTTTTCGATTGAGCTGAAATTTTGCATACTCGTCAAGTTTGGAAAAAATACACGGTTAGCTAAGTGACGTCATTCTAAATCCAATATAGTCCCAAACATTTGAATAATATAGGCATAATGTGGCGGAATCCCAAAGATGGCGGACCAGTTATTTTTTTATGTACCCCATTATATGTACCCCATTATATGTACCCCATTATATGTACCCCATTATATGTACCCCATTATATGTACCCCATTATATGTACCCCATTATATGTACCCCATTATATGTACCCCATTATATGTACCCCATTATATGTACCCCATTATATGTACCCCATTATATGTACCCCATTATATGTACCCCATTATATGTACCCCATTATATGTACCCCATTATATGTATCCCATTATATGTACCCCATTATATGTACCCCATTATATGTACCCCATTATATGTACCCCATTATATGTACCCCATTATATGTACCCCATTATACGGGTATGAAGTGAAAGGGTTTGCTGGAAAGAATACGAAATAATTAAAATTCTTTTCATCTCTCCTGTTCGGAAAGTTTAATTTTCATGAGTAGAGAGCAGGGTGGAACATTGCTTTTCCATCCCTAGGGAGGAAAGTATTTTCATCCCTAGGGAGGAAAGTATTTTCATCCCTAGGGTGGAAAGTAATTTTTTTTAATTGCCAGCCACAGAGTCGAAGATAATTGAGATACATCATATTATTAAATTACATTAAAATAAGAGGTTTTCATATATCTTAACTCAACTATACATTAAACGACGTGTTTATTACGATCTATAGGTTGATATTAAATCACTTTATAGTTAGTCTATTTTTTAACAATTACAGAAGATTAAAACTTAAAATCATTTCTCTATCTGCTGCACGCCATAATGCCGTGATAACATGACACTTTTTTTTCAATTTTCGCAATGGCCACCTAGATACACGTCGTAACCAACTCGATTAGGTACAATCTAGTTGGCCGTGGCAAGCGGCCATTGCGAAAAGGTTGGAGGCTGGGTTGGGTATAGGTAAACTTAATTTATTGTTAACTGATTAATATTTTATATCATATAAATAATACATTTCCTCACAGTCGAAATGAAAAGTAGAGTGTTGAACTCGGGTGAAATGACCCATTCCACCCTCGAAGTATTGGCGCTCTCACTTCGTTCGAGCGCCAGAAATATCTCGAGTGAAATGGATCACTTTCTTCCCTTGATTAACAATCTACTATTTCAACCTTGTACCTAAAAGTTATCAGGTTTTCGATAACTTTGTTTTTACGACTTCTGATTAGTTGAGTTCGCCCGAAAGCAAAACTAGCTGAAGTACTCACGGGCAGGAACTCGTCGAGATCGAGCCCCACGGGCCGGTCGGTGGCGAACGGGATGAACTCCGGCTCGGGCTCCGCCGCCGTCTCGGCGCTGCGCGACACCTTGAGCGGCTCCTTGGCGGTACTGTCCACGCGTCGTCTGCCGATTTAAATGCAATGTTTGTAAGTATACTTATCGAGTGAGGACGGTTAAACCCTTGCTTGTGTTCTGTGAGCACACAAAATCATTACAGTTTTTTCACATAGCTGTTTAAAACTAGTTCTAATCAAAGAGAATACCATCGAATAAGCTACCTAATACAGATATTTATATTCATTCAGACTTTTTTAGGCGATACGTTGTAGTTTGCAGCTTCTTTTGTCTCCATGCGGTTTTTCGCTTTCCAGCCCAGTTGAAGACCGGAAAGCTACTGAAGTTCTGCCGCACATACTTATATATATATGGATGGAAGTGTGAGTATGCCGAGGTCAATGAATACCACGGAACACGAGCAATTTTACGTACAATCTTTTTTTGGATTATAAAGGGTCTGTCCCGGTCAGCAGCAAGGCCCCACAAATTTACCCCATACACTAAGTGTGAGTGGAAGTATGCGTAATAGGCTTTCAGCAGATTACCAGTACTTAGAGTCGGAACTAGGCGGGAGACGGCGTAGTAGCCCGAGTTTAGTTTGGAGCACAAAGAGTCGATATGTTCGCGCCATTGGAGGCCATCATCGATGGTGAAGCCTACATATTTCGTCATTCCAGTAACCGGGATGGAGACATTGCCGACGTGGACAGCGAGTGTGCCGTTGGAGCAGATGCATGCTTTGTTGTGAACTCCAGTGAGTTTGTCTTGTCAACGTTCAGTTGCATGCCGTTAGCGGTAAACCAAGTGGATAATTTTGCGACTACAAGTGTGACCCGATCACAAAGATCCTTTCTCGAATCCGCACTAACAATAGCACAAATGTCATCGGCATACATGATAAATTCCGTGTGATCAGATTGATACGGAAGGTCATTCATTAGCAGAATGAATATGCTATTGCCAACATTTGATCCTTGCGGGACCGATCTATCCCCCACTAAACCAGACTCCGAAGAATCGCGGTTAATCATCGTAACCTGAGCTCTCTCAGCAAGGAAGGATGAAAACAAGTCCAGAGGGACCCCCCGAACCCCATAGTGCTGCAGTTTAGCCTCGATCAGTCGGTGGTCTACCAGGTCGAAAGCGCGTGACAAATCGAAGAATACAGCAGCAACGTTCTTCTTATTGTCCAACAAATGTAGCACATTTCTTGACAGCAAACGAGCCGCACCCACTGTTGACCGGCCCTTCTGATAGGCAGGTTGCTGCGGGCATAAAGAGCCATTACTGTCCAAGAACCACCTAAGCCTGTCACAAAGACCGGTCTCAAATATTTCAGACAGGGCAGGAACTAGAGATACGGGCCGATAATTTTTCTTCTCCTTTCTAGAACCCTTACCCTTGTAGATAGGAGTCACTTTTATTTGCTTGAGAGACTTGGGATAGTGTCTTACAGATGCGGATCTGTTAAACAATTCACAGATTACCGCTATAAAATTTAGGGGTAAGTTATGCATTATGTTTGATTGTCAGTAATTAGTAATTTGTTTATGCCTAGGCACAGTCTAAGAATCCATACAGTCGTCCAATGCCTTTGATAGTAATTTGTTTATGCCTACGCACAGTATAAGAATTCATACAGTCGTCCAACGCCTTTGATAGTAATTAGTAATTTGTTTATGCCTACGCACAGTATAAGAATCCATACAGTCGTCCAACGCCTTTGATAGTAATTAGTAATTTGTTTATGCCTACGCACAGTATAAGAATCCATACAGTCGTCCAACGCCTTTGATAGTAATTTGTTTATGCCTAGGCACAGTCTAAGAATCCATACAGTCGTCCAATGCCTTTGATAGTAATTTGTTTATGCCTAGGCACAGTATAAGAATCCATACAGTCGTCCAATGCCTTTGATAGTAATTTGTTTATGCCTAGGCACAGTCTAAGAATCCATACAGTCGTCCAATGCCTTTGATAGTAGTTTGTTTATGCCTACGCACAGTCTAAGAATCCATACAGTCGTCCAATGCCTTTGATAGTAATTTGTTTATGCCTACGCACAGTATAAGAATTCATACAGTCGTCCAACGCCTTTGATAGTAATTAGTAATTTGTTTATGCCTACGCACAGTATAAGAATCCATACAGTCGTCCAACGCCTTTGATAGTAATTTGTTTATGCCTAGGCACAGTCTAAGAATCCATACAGTCGTCCAATGCCTTTGATAGTAATTTGTTTATGCCTAGGCACAGTCTAAGAATCCATACAGTCGTCCAATGCCTTTGATAGTAATTTGTTTATGCCTAGGCACAGTCTAAGAATCCATACAGTCGTCCAATGCCTTTGATAGTAATTTGTTTATGCCTAGGCACAGTCTAAGAATCCATACAGTCGTCCAATGCCTTTGATAGTAATTTGTTTATGCCTAGGCACAGTCTAAGAATCCATACAGTCGTCCAATGCCTTTGATAGTAATTTGTTTATGCCTAGGCACAGTCTAAGAATCCATACAGTCGTCCAATGCCTTTGATAGTAATTTGTTTATGCCTAGGCACAGTCTAAGAATCCATACAGTCGTCCAATGCCTTTGATAGTAATTTGTTTATGCCTAGGCACAGTATAAGAATCTGTACAGTCGTCCAATGCCTTTGATAGTAATTTGTTTATGCCTAGGCACAGTCTAAGAATCCATACAGTCGTCCAATGCCTTTGATAGTAGTTTGTTTATGCCTACGCACAGTCTAAGAATCCATACAGTCGTCCAATGCCTTTGATAGTAATTTGTTTATGCCTACGCACAGTATAAGAATCTGTACAGTCGTCCAATGCCTTTGATAGTAATTTGTTTATGCCTAGGCACAGTCTAAGAATCCATACAGTCGTCCAATGCCTTTGATAGTAATTTGTTTATGCCTAGGCACAGTCTAAGAATCCATACAGTCGTCCAATGCCTTTGATAGTAATTTGTTTATGCCTAGGCACAGTATAAGAATCCATACAGTCGTCCAATGCCTTTGATAGTAATTTGTTTATGCCTACGCACAGTATAAGAATCTGTACAGTCGTCCAATGCCTTTGATAGTAATTTGTTTATGCCTACGCACAGTATAAGAATCCATACAGTCGTCCAATGCCTTTGATAGTAATTTGTTTATGCCTAGGCACAGTCTAAGAATCCATACAGTCGTCCAATGCCTTTGATAGTAGTTTGTTTATGCCTACGCACAGTCTAAGAATCCATACAGTCGTCCAATGCCTTTGATAGTAATTTGTTTATGCCTAGGCACAGTATAAGAATCCATACAGTCGTCCAATGCCTTTGATAGTAATTTGTTTATGCCTAGGCACAGTCTAAGAATCCATACAGTCGTCCAATGCCTTTGATAGTAATTTGTTTATGCCTAGGCACAGTATAAGAATCCATACAGTCGTCCAATGCCTTTGATAGTAATTTGTTTATGCCTACGCACAGTATAAGAATCCATACAGTCGTCCAATGCCTTTGATAGTAATTTGTTTATGCCTAGGCACAGTCTAAGAATCCATACAGTCGTCCAATGCCTTTGATAGTAGTTTGTTTATGCCTACGCACAGTCTAAGAATCCATACAGTCGTCCAATGCCTTTGATAGTAATTTGTTTATGCCTAGGCACAGTATAAGAATCCATACAGTCGTCCAACGCCTTTGATTGTCAGTAATTAGTAATTTGTTTATGCCTAGGCACAGTCTAAGAATCCATACAGTCGTCCAATGCCTTTGATAGTAATTTGTTTATGCCTAGGCACAGTATAAGAATCCATACAGTCGTCCAATGCCTTTGATAGTAATTTGTTTATGCCTAGGCACAGTCTAAGAATCCATACAGTCGTCCAATGCCTTTGATAGTAATTTGTTTATGCCTAGGCACAGTATAAGAATCCATACAGTCGTCCAATGCCTTTGATAGTAATTTGTTTATGCCTACGCACAGTATAAGAATCCATACAGTCGTCCAATGCCTTTGATAGTAATTTGTTTATGCCTAGGCACAGTCTAAGAATCCATACAGTCGTCCAATGCCTTTGATAGTAGTTTGTTTATGCCTACGCACAGTCTAAGAATCCATACAGTCGTCCAATGCCTTTGATAGTAATTTGTTTATGCCTAGGCACAGTATAAGAATCCATACAGTCGTCCAATGCCTTTGATAGTAATTTGTTTATACCTAGGCACAGTCTAAGAATCCATACAGTCGTCCAACGCCTTTGATTGTCAGTAATTAGTAATTTGTTTATGCCTAGGCACAGTCTAAGAATCCATACAGTCGTCCAATGCCTTTGATAGTAATTTGTTTATGCCTAGGCACAGTATAAGAATCCATACAGTCGTCCAATGCCTTTGATAGTAATTTGTTTATGCCTACGCACAGTATAAGAATCCATACAGTCGTCCAATGCCTTTGATAGTAATTTGTTTATGCCTAGGCACAGTCTAAGAATCCATACAGTCGTCCAATGCCTTTGATAGTAGTTTGTTTATGCCTACGCACAGTCTAAGAATCCATACAGTCGTCCAATGCCTTTGATAGTAATTTGTTTATGCCTAGGCACAGTATAAGAATCCATACAGTCGTCCAATGCCTTTGATAGTAATTTGTTTATGCCTAGGCACAGTATAAGAATCCATACAGTCGTCCAATGCCTTTGATAGTAATTTGTTTATGCCTAGGCACAGTCTAAGAATCCATACAGTCGTCCAACGCCTTTGATTGTCAGTAATTAGTAATTTGTTTATGCCTAGGCACAGTCTAAGAATCCATACAGTCGTCCAACGCCTTTGATTGTCAGTAATTAGTAATTTGTTTATGCCTAGGCACAGTCTAAGAATCCATACAGTCGTCCAATGCCTTTGATAGTAATTTGTTTATGCCTAGGCACAGTATAAGAATCCATACAGTCGTCCAATGCCTTTGATAGTAATTTGTTTATGCCTAGGCACAGTCTAAGAATCCATACAGTCGTCCAACGCCTTTGATTGTCAGTAATTAGTAATTTGTTTATGCCTAGGCACAGTCTAAGAATCCATACAGTCGTCCAATGCCTTTGATAGTAATTTGTTTATGCCTAGGCACAGTCTAAGAATCCATACAGTCGTCCAATGCCTTTGATAGTAATTTGTTTATGCCTAGGCACAGTATAAGAATCCATACAGTCGTCCAATGCCTTTGATAGTAATTTGTTTATGCCTACGCACAGTATAAGAATCCATACAGTCGTCCAATGCCTTTGATAGTAATTTGTTTATGCCTAGGCACAGTCTAAGAATCCATACAGTCGTCCAATGCCTTTGATAGTAGTTTGTTTATGCCTACGCACAGTCTAAGAATCCATACAGTCGTCCAATGCCTTTGATAGTAATTTGTTTATGCCTAGGCACAGTCTAAGAATCCATACAGTCGTCCAACGCCTTTGATTGTCAGTAATTAGTAATTTGTTTATGCCTAGGCACAGTCTAAGAATCCATACAGTCGTCCAATGCCTTTGATAGTAATTTGTTTATGCCTAGGCACAGTCTAAGAATCCATACAGTCGTCCAATGCCTTTGATAGTAATTTGTTTATGCCTAGGCACAGTCTAAGAATCCATACAGTCGTCCAATGCCTTTGATAGTAATTTGTTTATGCCTAGGCACAGTATAAGAATCCATACAGTCGTCCAATGCCTTTGATAGTAATTTGTTTATGCCTAGGCACAGTATAAGAATCCATACAGTCGTCCAATGCCTTTGATAGTAATTTGTTTATGCCTACGCACAGTCTAAGAATCCATACAGTCGTCCAATGCCTTTGATAGTAATTTGTTTATGCCTAGGCACAGTATAAGAATCCATACAGTCGTCCAATGCCTTTGATAGTAATTTGTTTATGCCTACGCACAGTATAAGAATCCATACAGTCGTCCAATGCCTTTGATAGTAATTTGTTTATGCCTAGGCACAGTCTAAGAATCCATACAGTCGTCCAATGCCTTTGATAGTAGTTTGTTTATGCCTACGCACAGTCTAAGAATCCATACAGTCGTCCAATGCCTTTGATAGTAATTTGTTTATGCCTAGGCACAGTATAAGAATCCATACAGTCGTCCAACGCCTTTGATTGTCAGTAATTAGTAATTTGTTTATGCCTAGGCACAGTCTAAGAATCCATACAGTCGTCCAATGCCTTTGATAGTAATTTGTTTATGCCTAGGCACAGTATAAGAATCCATACAGTCGTCCAATGCCTTTGATAGTAATTTGTTTATGCCTAGGCACAGTCTAAGAATCCATACAGTCGTCCAATGCCTTTGATAGTAATTTGTTTATGCCTAGGCACAGTATAAGAATCCATACAGTCGTCCAATGCCTTTGATAGTAATTTGTTTATGCCTACGCACAGTATAAGAATCCATACAGTCGTCCAATGCCTTTGATAGTAATTTGTTTATGCCTAGGCACAGTCTAAGAATCCATACAGTCGTCCAATGCCTTTGATAGTAGTTTGTTTATGCCTACGCACAGTCTAAGAATCCATACAGTCGTCCAATGCCTTTGATAGTAATTTGTTTATGCCTAGGCACAGTATAAGAATCCATACAGTCGTCCAATGCCTTTGATAGTAATTTGTTTATGCCTAGGCACAGTCTAAGAATCCATACAGTCGTCCAACGCCTTTGATTGTCAGTAATTAGTAATTTGTTTATGCCTAGGCACAGTCTAAGAATCCATACAGTCGTCCAATGCCTTTGATAGTAATTTGTTTATGCCTAGGCACAGTATAAGAATCCATACAGTCGTCCAATGCCTTTGATAGTAATTTGTTTATGCCTACGCACAGTATAAGAATCCATACAGTCGTCCAATGCCTTTGATAGTAATTTGTTTATGCCTAGGCACAGTCTAAGAATCCATACAGTCGTCCAATGCCTTTGATAGTAGTTTGTTTATGCCTACGCACAGTCTAAGAATCCATACAGTCGTCCAATGCCTTTGATAGTAATTTGTTTATGCCTAGGCACAGTATAAGAATCCATACAGTCGTCCAATGCCTTTGATAGTAATTTGTTTATGCCTAGGCACAGTCTAAGAATCCATACAGTCGTCCAACGCCTTTGATTGTCAGTAATTAGTAATTTGTTTATGCCTAGGCACAGTCTAAGAATCCATACAGTCGTCCAATGCCTTTGATAGTAATTTGTTTATGCCTAGGCACAGTCTAAGAATCCATACAGTCGTCCAATGCCTTTGATAGTAATTTGTTTATGCCTAGGCACAGTATAAGAATCCATACAGTCGTCCAATGCCTTTGATAGTAATTTGTTTATGCCTAGGCACAGTATAAGAATCCATACAGTCGTCCAATGCCTTTGATAGTAATTTGTTTATGCCTAGGCACAGTATAAGAATCCATACAGTCGTCCAATGCCTTTGATAGTAATTTGTTTATGCCTAGGCACAGTCTAAGAATCCATACAGTCGTCCAATGCCTTTGATAGTAATTTGTTTATGCCTAGGCACAGTATAAGAATCCATACAGTCGTCCAATGCCTTTGATAGTAATTTGTTTATGCCTAGGCACAGTCTAAGAATCCATACAGTCGTCCAATGCCTTTGATAGTAATTTGTTTATGCCTACGCACAGTATAAGAATCCATACAGTCGTCCAACGCCTTTGATTGTCAGTAATTAGTAATTTGTTTATGCCTAGGCACAGTCTAAGAATCCATACAGTCGTCCAATGCCTTTGATAGTAATTTGTTTATGCCTAGGCACAGTCTAAGAATCCATACAGTCGTCCAATGCCTTTGATAGTAATTTGTTTATGCCTACGCACAGTATAAGAATCCATACAGTCGTCCAACGCCTTTGATTGTCAGTAATTAGTAATTTGTTTATGCCTAGGCACAGTCTAAGAATCCATACAGTCGTCCAATGCCTTTGATAGTAATTTGTTTATGCCTAGGCACAGTCTAAGAATCCATACAGTCGTCCAATGCCTTTGATAGTAATTTGTTTATGCCTACGCACAGTATAAGAATCCATACAGTCGTCCAATGCCTTTGATAGTAATTTGTTTATGCCTAGGCACAGTATAAGAATCCATACAGTCGTCCAATGCCTTTGATAGTAATTTGTTTATGCCTACGCACAGTATAAGAATCCATACAGTCGTCCAACGCCTTTGATTGTCAGTAATTAGTAATTTGTTTATGCCTAGGCACAGTCTAAGAATCCATACAGTCGTCCAATGCCTTTGATAGTAATTTGTTTATGCCTAGGCACAGTCTAAGAATCCATACAGTCGTCCAATGCCTTTGATAGTAATTTGTTTATGCCTACGCACAGTATAAGAATCCATACAGTCGTCCAACGCCTTTGATTGTCAGTAATTAGTAATTTGTTTATGCCTAGGCACAGTCTAAGAATCCATACAGTCGTCCAATGCCTTTGATAGTAATTTGTTTATGCCTACGCACAGTATAAGAATCCATACAGTCGTCCAACGCCTTTGATTGTCAGTAATTAGTAATTTGTTTATGCCTAGGCACAGTCTAAGAATCCATACAGTCGTCCAATGCCTTTGATAGTAATTTGTTTATGCCTAGGCACAGTCTAAGAATCCATACAGTCGTCCAATGCCTTTGATAGTAATTTGTTTATGCCTACGCACAGTATAAGAATCCATACAGTCGTCCAACGCCTTTGATTGTCAGTAATTAGTAATTTGTTTATGCCTACGCACAGTATAAGAATCCATACAGTCGTCCAACGCCTTTGATAGTAGTTTGTTTATGCCTACGCACAGTATAAGAATCCATACAGTCGTCCAACGCCTTTGATAGTAGTTTGTTTATGCCTACGCACAGTATAAGAATCCATACAGTCGTCCAATGCCTTTGATAGTAGTTTGTTTATGCCTACGCACAGTATAAGAATCCATACAGTCGTCCAACGCCTTTGATAGTAGTTTGTTTATGCCTACGCACAGTATAAGAATCCATACAGTCGTCCAACGCCTTTGATAGTAGTTTGTTTATGCCTACGCACAGTATAAGAATCCATACAGTCGTCCAACGCCTTTGATAGTAGTTTGTTTATGCCTACGCACAGTATAAGAATCCATACAGTCGTCCAATGCCTTTGATAGTAGTTTGTTTATGCCTACGCACAGTATAAGAATCCATACAGTCGTCCAACGCCTTTGATAGTAGTTTGTTTATGCCTACGCACAGTCTAAGAATCCATACAGTCGTCCAATGCCTTTGATAGTAGTTTGTTTATGCCTACGCACAGTATAAGAATCCATACAGTCGTCCAACGCCTTTGATAGTAATTTGTTTATGCCTAGGCACAGTATAAGAATCCATACAGTCGTCCAACGCCTTTGATAGTAGTTTGTTTATGCCTACGCACAGTATAAGAATCCATACAGTCGTCCAACGCCTTTGATAGTAGTTTGTTTATGCCTACGCACAGTATAAGAATCCATACAGTCGTCCAATGCCTTTGATAGTAGTTTGTTTATGCCTACGCACAGTATAAGAATCCATACAGTCGTCCAACGCCTTTGATAGTAGTTTGTTTATGCCTACGCACAGTATAAGAATCCATACAGTCGTCCAACGCCTTTGATAGTAGTTTGTTTATGCCTACGCACAGTATAAGAATCCATACAGTCGTCCAACGCCTTTGATAGTAGTTTGTTTATGCCTACGCACAGTATAAGAATCCATACAGTCGTCCAACGCCTTTGATAGTAGTTTGTTTATGCCTACGCACAGTCTAAGAATCCATACAGTCGTCCAATGCCTTTGATAGTAATTTGTTTATGCCTAGGCACAGTCTAAGAATCCATACAGTCGTCCAATGCCTTTGATAGTAATTTGTTTATGCCTACGCACAGTATAAGAATCCATACAGTCGTCCAATGCCTTTGATAGTAATTTGTTTATGCCTACGCACAGTATAAGAATCCATACAGTCGTCCAACGCCTTTGATTGTCAGTAATTAGTAATTTGTTTATGCCTAGGCACAGTCTAAGAATCCATACAGTCGTCCAATGCCTTTGATAGTAATTTGTTTATGCCTACGCACAGTATAAGAATCCATACAGTCGTCCAACGCCTTTGATTGTCAGTAATTAGTAATTTGTTTATGCCTACGCACAGTATAAGAATCTGTACAGTCGTCCAATGCCTTTGATAGTAATTTGTTTATGCCTACGCACAGTATAAGAATCCATACAGTCGTCCAACGCCTTTGATTGTCAGTAATTAGTAATTTGTTTATGCCTAGGCACAGTCTAAGAATCCATACAGTCGTCCAATGCCTTTGATAGTAATTTGTTTATGCCTACGCACAGTATAAGAATCCATACAGTCGTCCAACGCCTTTGATAGTAGTTTGTTTATGCCTACGCACAGTCTAAGAATCCATACAGTCGTCCAATGCCTTTGATAGTAATTTGTTTATGCCTAGGCACAGTCTAAGAATCCATACAGTCGTCCAATGCCTTTGATAGTAATTTGTTTATGCCTACGCACAGTATAAGAATCTGTACAGTCGTCCAATGCCTTTGATAGTAATTTGTTTATGCCTACGCACAGTATAAGAATCCATACAGTCGTCCAATGCCTTTGATAGTAATTTGTTTATGCCTACGCACAGTATAAGAATCCATACAGTCGTCCAACGCCTTTGATTGTCAGTAATTAGTAATTTGTTTATGCCTAGGCACAGTCTAAGAATCCATACAGTCGTCCAATGCCTTTGATAGTAATTTGTTTATGCCTACGCACAGTATAAGAATCCATACAGTCGTCCAACGCCTTTGATTGTCAGTAATTAGTAATTTGTTTATGCCTACGCACAGTATAAGAATCTGTACAGTCGTCCAATGCCTTTGATAGTAATTTGTTTATGCCTACGCACAGTATAAGAATCCATACAGTCGTCCAACGCCTTTGATTGTCAGTAATTAGTAATTTGTTTATGCCTAGGCACAGTCTAAGAATCCATACAGTCGTCCAATGCCTTTGATAGTAATTTGTTTATGCCTACGCACAGTATAAGAATCCATACAGTCGTCCAACGCCTTTGATTGTCAGTAATTAGTAATTTGTTTATGCCTACGCACAGTATAAGAATCTGTACAGTCGTCCAATGCCTTTGATAGTAATTTGTTTATGCCTACGCACAGTATAAGAATCCATACAGTCGTCCAATGCCTTTGATAGTAATTTGTTTATGCCTACGCACAGTATAAGAATCCATACAGTCGTCCAACGCCTTTGATTGTCAGTAATTAGTAATTTGTTTATGCCTAGGCACAGTCTAAGAATCCATACAGTCGTCCAATGCCTTTGATAGTAATTTGTTTATGCCTACGCACAGTATAAGAATCCATACAGTCGTCCAACGCCTTTGATTGTCAGTAATTAGTAATTTGTTTATGCCTACGCACAGTATAAGAATCTGTACAGTCGTCCAATGCCTTTGATAGTAATTTGTTTATGCCTACGCACAGTATAAGAATCCATACAGTCGTCCAACGCCTTTGATTGTCAGTAATTAGTAATTTGTTTATGCCTAGGCACAGTCTAAGAATCCATACAGTCGTCCAATGCCTTTGATAGTAATTTGTTTATGCCTACGCACAGTATAAGAATCCATACAGTCGTCCAACGCCTTTGATTGTCAGTAATTAGTAATTTGTTTATGCCTACGCACAGTATAAGAATCTGTACAGTCGTCCAATGCCTTTGATAGTAATTTGTTTATGCCTAGGCACAGTCTAAGAATCCATACAGTCGTCCAATGCCTTTGATAGTAATTTGTTTATGCCTAGGCACAGTATAAGAATCCATACAGTCGTCCAACGCCTTTGATAGTAATTAGTAATTTGTTTATGCCTACGCACAGTATAAGAATCCATACAGTCGTCCAACGCCTTTGATTGTCAGTAATTAGTAATTTGTTTATGCCTACGCACAGTCTAAGAATCCATACAGTCGTCCAACGCCTTTGATAGTAGTTTGTTTATGCCTACGCACAGTCTAAGAATCCATACAGTCGTCCAATGCCTTTGATAGTAATTTGTTTATGCCTACGCACAGTATAAGAATCCATACAGTCGTCCAACGCCTTTGATAGTAGTTTGTTTATACCTACGCACAGTCTAAGAATCCATACAGTCGTCCAATGCCTTTGATAGTAATTTGTTTATGCCTACGCACAGTATAAGAATCTGTACAGTCGTCCAATGCCTTTGATAGTAATTTGTTTATGCCTACGCACAGTATAAGAATCCATACAGTCGTCCAACGCCTTTGATTGTCAGTAATTAGTAATTTGTTTATGCCTACGCACAGTATAAGAATCCATACAGTCGTCCAACGCCTTTGATTGTCAGTAATTAGTAATTTGTTTATGCCTACGCACAGTCTAAGAATCCATACAGTCGTCCAACGCCTTTGATAGTAGTTTGTTTATGCCTACGCACAGTCTAAGAATCCATACAGTCGTCCAATGCCTTTGATAGTAATTTGTTTATGCCTACGCACAGTATAAGAATCCATACAGTCGTCCAACGCCTTTGATAGTAGTTTGTTTATGCCTACGCACAGTATAAGAATCCATACAGTCGTCCAATGCCTTTGATAGTAGTTTGTTTATGCCTACGCACAGTATAAGAATCCATACAGTCGTCCAACGCCTTTGATAGTAGTTTGTTTATGCCTACGCACAGTATAAGAATCCATACAGTCGTCCAACGCCTTTGATAGTAGTTTGTTTATGCCTACGCACAGTATAAGAATCCATACAGTCGTCCAACGCCTTTGATAGTAGTTTGTTTATGCCTACGCACAGTATAAGAATCCATACAGTCGTCCAACGCCTTTGATAGTAGTTTGTTTATGCCTACGCACAGTCTAAGAATCCATACAGTCGTCCAATGCCTTTGATAGTAATTTGTTTATGCCTAGGCACAGTCTAAGAATCCATACAGTCGTCCAATGCCTTTGATAGTAATTTGTTTATGCCTACGCACAGTATAAGAATCCATACAGTCGTCCAATGCCTTTGATAGTAATTTGTTTATGCCTACGCACAGTATAAGAATCCATACAGTCGTCCAACGCCTTTGATTGTCAGTAATTAGTAATTTGTTTATGCCTAGGCACAGTCTAAGAATCCATACAGTCGTCCAATGCCTTTGATAGTAATTTGTTTATGCCTACGCACAGTATAAGAATCCATACAGTCGTCCAACGCCTTTGATAGTAGTTTGTTTATGCCTACGCACAGTCTAAGAATCCATACAGTCGTCCAATGCCTTTGATAGTAATTTGTTTATGCCTAGGCACAGTCTAAGAATCCATACAGTCGTCCAATGCCTTTGATAGTAATTTGTTTATGCCTACGCACAGTATAAGAATCTGTACAGTCGTCCAATGCCTTTGATAGTAATTTGTTTATGCCTACGCACAGTATAAGAATCCATACAGTCGTCCAATGCCTTTGATAGTAATTTGTTTATGCCTACGCACAGTATAAGAATCCATACAGTCGTCCAACGCCTTTGATTGTCAGTAATTAGTAATTTGTTTATGCCTAGGCACAGTCTAAGAATCCATACAGTCGTCCAATGCCTTTGATAGTAATTTGTTTATGCCTACGCACAGTATAAGAATCCATACAGTCGTCCAACGCCTTTGATTGTCAGTAATTAGTAATTTGTTTATGCCTACGCACAGTATAAGAATCTGTACAGTCGTCCAATGCCTTTGATAGTAATTTGTTTATGCCTACGCACAGTATAAGAATCCATACAGTCGTCCAACGCCTTTGATTGTCAGTAATTAGTAATTTGTTTATGCCTAGGCACAGTCTAAGAATCCATACAGTCGTCCAATGCCTTTGATAGTAATTTGTTTATGCCTACGCACAGTATAAGAATCCATACAGTCGTCCAACGCCTTTGATTGTCAGTAATTAGTAATTTGTTTATGCCTACGCACAGTATAAGAATCTGTACAGTCGTCCAATGCCTTTGATAGTAATTTGTTTATGCCTACGCACAGTATAAGAATCCATACAGTCGTCCAACGCCTTTGATTGTCAGTAATTAGTAATTTGTTTATGCCTAGGCACAGTCTAAGAATCCATACAGTCGTCCAATGCCTTTGATAGTAATTTGTTTATGCCTACGCACAGTATAAGAATCCATACAGTCGTCCAACGCCTTTGATTGTCAGTAATTAGTAATTTGTTTATGCCTACGCACAGTATAAGAATCTGTACAGTCGTCCAATGCCTTTGATAGTAATTTGTTTATGCCTACGCACAGTATAAGAATCCATACAGTCGTCCAACGCCTTTGATTGTCAGTAATTAGTAATTTGTTTATGCCTACGCACAGTATAAGAATCCATACAGTCGTCCAACGCCTTTGATTGTCAGTAATTAGTAATTTGTTTATGCCTAGGCACAGTCTAAGAATCCATACAGTCGTCCAATGCCTTTGATAGTAATTTGTTTATGCCTACGCACAGTATAAGAATCCATACAGTCGTCCAACGCCTTTGATAGTAGTTTGTTTATGCCTACGCACAGTCTAAGAATCCATACAGTCGTCCAATGCCTTTGATAGTAATTTGTTTATGCCTAGGCACAGTCTAAGAATCCATACAGTCGTCCAATGCCTTTGATAGTAATTTGTTTATGCCTACGCACAGTATAAGAATCTGTACAGTCGTCCAATGCCTTTGATAGTAATTTGTTTATGCCTACGCACAGTATAAGAATCCATACAGTCGTCCAATGCCTTTGATAGTAATTTGTTTATGCCTACGCACAGTATAAGAATCCATACAGTCGTCCAACGCCTTTGATTGTCAGTAATTAGTAATTTGTTTATGCCTACGCACAGTCTAAGAATCCATACAGTCGTCCAATGCCTTTGATAGTAATTTGTATATGCCTACGCACAGTATAAGAATCCATACAGTCGTCCAATGCCTTTGATAGTAATTTGTTTATGCCTACGCACAGTATAAGAATCTGTACAGTCGTCCAATGCCTTTGATAGTAATTTGTTTATGCCTACGCACAGTATAAGAATCCATACAGTCGTCCAATGCCTTTGATAGTAATTTGTTTATGCCTACGCACAGTATAAGAATCCATACAGTCGTCCAACGCCTTTGATTGTCAGTAATTAGTAATTTGTTTATGCCTAGGCACAGTCTAAGAATCCATACAGTCGTCCAATGCCTTTGATAGTAATTTGTATATGCCTACGCACAGTATAAGAATCCATACAGTCGTCCAACGCCTTTGATTGTCAGTAATTAGTAATTTGTTTATGCCTACGCACAGTATAAGAATCTGTACAGTCGTCCAATGCCTTTGATAGTAATTTGTTTATGCCTACGCACAGTATAAGAATCCATACAGTCGTCCAACGCCTTTGATTGTCAGTAATTAGTAATTTGTTTATGCCTAGGCACAGTCTAAGAATCCATACAGTCGTCCAATGCCTTTGATAGTAATTTGTTTATGCCTACGCACAGTATAAGAATCCATACAGTCGTCCAACGCCTTTGATTGTCAGTAATTAGTAATTTGTTTATGCCTACGCACAGTATAAGAATCTGTACAGTCGTCCAATGCCTTTGATAGTAATTTGTTTATGCCTACGCACAGTATAAGAATCCATACAGTCGTCCAATGCCTTTGATAGTAATTTGTTTATGCCTACGCACAGTATAAGAATCCATACAGTCGTCCAACGCCTTTGATTGTCAGTAATTAGTAATTTGTTTATGCCTACGCACAGTCTAAGAATCCATACAGTCGTCCAATGCCTTTGATAGTAATTTGTTTATGCCTACGCACAGTATAAGAATCCATACAGTCGTCCAACGCCTTTGATTGTCAGTAATTAGTAATTTGTTTATGCCTACGCACAGTCTAAGAATCCATACAGTCGTCCAATGCCTTTGATAGTAATTTGTTTATGCCTACGCACAGTATAAGAATCCATACAGTCGTCCAACGCCTTTGATTGTCAGTAATTAGTAATTTGTTTATGCCTAGGCACAGTCTAAGAATCCATACAGTCGTCCAATGCCTTTGATAGTAATTTGTTTATGCCTACGCACAGTATAAGAATCCATACAGTCGTCCAACGCCTTTGATTGTCAGTAATTAGTAATTTGTTTATGCCTACGCACAGTCTAAGAATCCATACAGTCGTCCAACGCCTTTGATAGTAGTTTGTTTATGCCTACGCACAGTCTAAGAATCCATACAGTCGTCCAATGCCTTTGATAGTAATTTGTTTATGCCTACGCACAGTATAAGAATCCATACAGTCGTCCAACGCCTTTGATAGTAGTTTGTTTATGCCTACGCACAGTCTAAGAATCCATACAGTCGTCCAATGCCTTTGATAGTAATTTGTTTATGCCTACGCACAGTATAAGAATCTGTACAGTCGTCCAATGCCTTTGATAGTAATTTGTTTATGCCTACGCACAGTATAAGAATCCATACAGTCGTCCAACGCCTTTGATTGTCAGTAATTAGTAATTTGTTTATGCCTACGCACAGTATAAGAATCCATACAGTCGTCCAACGCCTTTGATTGTCAGTAATTAGTAATTTGTTTATGCCTACGCACAGTCTAAGAATCCATACAGTCGTCCAACGCCTTTGATAGTAGTTTGTTTATGCCTACGCACAGTCTAAGAATCCATACAGTCGTCCAATGCCTTTGATAGTAATTTGTTTATGCCTACGCACAGTATAAGAATCCATACAGTCGTCCAACGCCTTTGATAGTAGTTTGTTTATGCCTACGCACAGTCTAAGAATCCATACAGTCGTCCAATGCCTTTGATAGTAATTTGTTTATGCCTACGCACAGTATAAGAATCTGTACAGTCGTCCAATGCCTTTGATAGTAATTTGTTTATGCCTACGCACAGTATAAGAATCCATACAGTCGTCCAACGCCTTTGATTGTCAGTAATTAGTAATTTGTTTATGCCTACGCACAGTATAAGAATCCATACAGTCGTCCAACGCCTTTGATTGTCAGTAATTAGTAATTTGTTTATGCCTACGCACAGTCTAAGAATCCATACAGTCGTCCAACGCCTTTGATAGTAGTTTGTTTATGCCTACGCACAGTATAAGAATCCATACAGTCGTCCAACGCCTTTGATAGTAATTAGTAATTTGTTTATGCCTACGCACAGTATAAGAATCCATACAGTCGTCCAACGCCTTTGATTGTCAGTAATTAGTAATTTGTTTATGCCTAGGCACAGTCTAAGAATCCATACAGTCGTCCAATGCCTTTGATAGTAATTTGTTTATGCCTAGGCACAGTATAAGAATCCATACAGTCGTCCAATGCCTTTGATAGTAATTTGTTTATGCCTACGCACAGTATAAGAATCTGTACAGTCGTCCAATGCCTTTGATAGTAATTTGTTTATGCCTAGGCACAGTCTAAGAATCCATACAGTCGTCCAACGCCTTTGATTGTCAGTAATTAGTAATTTGTTTATGCCTAGGCACAGTCTAAGAATCCATACAGTCGTCCAATGCCTTTGATAGTAATTTGTTTATGCCTAGGCACAGTCTAAGAATCCATACAGTCGTCCAACGCCTTTGATAGTAATTAGTAATTTGTTTATGCCTACGCACAGTATAAGAATCCATACAGTCGTCCAACGCCTTTGATTGTCAGTAATTAGTAATTTGTTTATGCCTAGGCACAGTATAAGAATCTGTACAGTCGTCCAATGCCTTTGATAGTAATTTGTTTATGCCTAGGCACAGTCTAAGAATCCATACAGTCGTCCAATGCCTTTGATAGTAATTTGTTTATGCCTAGGCACAGTCTAAGAATCCATACAGTCGTCCAATGCCTTTGATAGTAGTTTGTTTATGCCTACGCACAGTCTAAGAATCCATACAGTCGTCCAATGCCTTTGATAGTAATTTGTTTATGCCTACGCACAGTATAAGAATCTGTACAGTCGTCCAATGCCTTTGATAGTAATTTGTTTATGCCTAGGCACAGTCTAAGAATCCATACAGTCGTCCAATGCCTTTGATAGTAATTTGTTTATGCCTAGGCACAGTCTAAGAATCCATACAGTCGTCCAATGCCTTTGATAGTAATTTGTTTATGCCTAGGCACAGTATAAGAATCCATACAGTCGTCCAATGCCTTTGATAGTAATTTGTTTATGCCTACGCACAGTATAAGAATCTGTACAGTCGTCCAATGCCTTTGATAGTAATTTGTTTATGCCTACGCACAGTATAAGAATCCATACAGTCGTCCAATGCCTTTGATAGTAATTTGTTTATGCCTAGGCACAGTCTAAGAATCCATACAGTCGTCCAATGCCTTTGATAGTAGTTTGTTTATGCCTACGCACAGTCTAAGAATCCATACAGTCGTCCAATGCCTTTGATAGTAATTTGTTTATGCCTAGGCACAGTATAAGAATCCATACAGTCGTCCAATGCCTTTGATAGTAATTTGTTTATGCCTAGGCACAGTCTAAGAATCCATACAGTCGTCCAATGCCTTTGATAGTAATTTGTTTATGCCTAGGCACAGTATAAGAATCCATACAGTCGTCCAATGCCTTTGATAGTAATTTGTTTATGCCTACGCACAGTATAAGAATCCATACAGTCGTCCAATGCCTTTGATAGTAATTTGTTTATGCCTAGGCACAGTCTAAGAATCCATACAGTCGTCCAATGCCTTTGATAGTAGTTTGTTTATGCCTACGCACAGTCTAAGAATCCATACAGTCGTCCAATGCCTTTGATAGTAATTTGTTTATGCCTAGGCACAGTATAAGAATCCATACAGTCGTCCAATGCCTTTGATAGTAATTTGTTTATGCCTAGGCACAGTATAAGAATCCATACAGTCGTCCAATGCCTTTGATAGTAATTTGTTTATGCCTACGCACAGTCTAAGAATCCATACAGTCGTCCAATGCCTTTGATAGTAATTTGTTTATGCCTAGGCACAGTATAAGAATCCATACAGTCGTCCAATGCCTTTGATAGTAATTTGTTTATGCCTACGCACAGTATAAGAATCCATACAGTCGTCCAATGCCTTTGATAGTAATTTGTTTATGCCTAGGCACAGTCTAAGAATCCATACAGTCGTCCAATGCCTTTGATAGTAGTTTGTTTATGCCTACGCACAGTCTAAGAATCCATACAGTCGTCCAATGCCTTTGATAGTAATTTGTTTATGCCTAGGCACAGTATAAGAATCCATACAGTCGTCCAACGCCTTTGATTGTCAGTAATTAGTAATTTGTTTATGCCTAGGCACAGTCTAAGAATCCATACAGTCGTCCAATGCCTTTGATAGTAATTTGTTTATGCCTAGGCACAGTATAAGAATCCATACAGTCGTCCAATGCCTTTGATAGTAATTTGTTTATGCCTAGGCACAGTCTAAGAATCCATACAGTCGTCCAATGCCTTTGATAGTAATTTGTTTATGCCTAGGCACAGTATAAGAATCCATACAGTCGTCCAATGCCTTTGATAGTAATTTGTTTATGCCTACGCACAGTATAAGAATCCATACAGTCGTCCAATGCCTTTGATAGTAATTTGTTTATGCCTAGGCACAGTCTAAGAATCCATACAGTCGTCCAATGCCTTTGATAGTAGTTTGTTTATGCCTACGCACAGTCTAAGAATCCATACAGTCGTCCAATGCCTTTGATAGTAATTTGTTTATGCCTAGGCACAGTATAAGAATCCATACAGTCGTCCAACGCCTTTGATTGTCAGTAATTAGTAATTTGTTTATGCCTAGGCACAGTCTAAGAATCCATACAGTCGTCCAATGCCTTTGATAGTAATTTGTTTATGCCTAGGCACAGTCTAAGAATCCATACAGTCGTCCAATGCCTTTGATAGTAATTTGTTTATGCCTAGGCACAGTATAAGAATCCATACAGTCGTCCAATGCCTTTGATAGTAATTTGTTTATGCCTACGCACAGTATAAGAATCCATACAGTCGTCCAATGCCTTTGATAGTAATTTGTTTATGCCTAGGCACAGTCTAAGAATCCATACAGTCGTCCAATGCCTTTGATAGTAGTTTGTTTATGCCTACGCACAGTCTAAGAATCCATACAGTCGTCCAATGCCTTTGATAGTAATTTGTTTATGCCTAGGCACAGTATAAGAATCCATACAGTCGTCCAATGCCTTTGATAGTAATTTGTTTATGCCTAGGCACAGTCTAAGAATCCATACAGTCGTCCAACGCCTTTGATTGTCAGTAATTAGTAATTTGTTTATGCCTAGGCACAGTCTAAGAATCCATACAGTCGTCCAATGCCTTTGATAGTAATTTGTTTATGCCTAGGCACAGTCTAAGAATCCATACAGTCGTCCAATGCCTTTGATAGTAATTTGTTTATGCCTAGGCACAGTATAAGAATCCATACAGTCGTCCAATGCCTTTGATAGTAATTTGTTTATGCCTAGGCACAGTATAAGAATCCATACAGTCGTCCAATGCCTTTGATAGTAATTTGTTTATGCCTAGGCACAGTATAAGAATCCATACAGTCGTCCAATGCCTTTGATAGTAATTTGTTTATGCCTAGGCACAGTCTAAGAATCCATACAGTCGTCCAATGCCTTTGATAGTAATTTGTTTATGCCTAGGCACAGTATAAGAATCCATACAGTCGTCCAATGCCTTTGATAGTAATTTGTTTATGCCTAGGCACAGTCTAAGAATCCATACAGTCGTCCAATGCCTTTGATAGTAATTTGTTTATGCCTACGCACAGTATAAGAATCCATACAGTCGTCCAACGCCTTTGATTGTCAGTAATTAGTAATTTGTTTATGCCTAGGCACAGTCTAAGAATCCATACAGTCGTCCAATGCCTTTGATAGTAATTTGTTTATGCCTAGGCACAGTCTAAGAATCCATACAGTCGTCCAATGCCTTTGATAGTAATTTGTTTATGCCTACGCACAGTATAAGAATCCATACAGTCGTCCAACGCCTTTGATTGTCAGTAATTAGTAATTTGTTTATGCCTAGGCACAGTCTAAGAATCCATACAGTCGTCCAATGCCTTTGATAGTAATTTGTTTATGCCTAGGCACAGTCTAAGAATCCATACAGTCGTCCAATGCCTTTGATAGTAATTTGTTTATGCCTACGCACAGTATAAGAATCCATACAGTCGTCCAATGCCTTTGATAGTAATTTGTTTATGCCTAGGCACAGTATAAGAATCCATACAGTCGTCCAATGCCTTTGATAGTAATTTGTTTATGCCTACGCACAGTATAAGAATCCATACAGTCGTCCAACGCCTTTGATTGTCAGTAATTAGTAATTTGTTTATGCCTAGGCACAGTCTAAGAATCCATACAGTCGTCCAATGCCTTTGATAGTAATTTGTTTATGCCTAGGCACAGTCTAAGAATCCATACAGTCGTCCAATGCCTTTGATAGTAATTTGTTTATGCCTACGCACAGTATAAGAATCTGTACAGTCGTCCAATGCCTTTGATAGTAATTTGTTTATGCCTACGCACAGTATAAGAATCCATACAGTCGTCCAACGCCTTTGATTGTCAGTAATTAGTAATTTGTTTATGCCTAGGCACAGTCTAAGAATCCATACAGTCGTCCAATGCCTTTGATAGTAGTTTGTTTATGCCTAGGCACAGTATAAGAATCCATACAGTCGTCCAACGCCTTTGATAGTAGTTTGTTTATGCCTACGCACAGTATAAGAATCCATACAGTCGTCCAATGCCTTTGATAGTAGTTTGTTTATGCCTACGCACAGTATAAGAATCCATACAGTCGTCCAACGCCTTTGATAGTAGTTTGTTTATGCCTACGCACAGTATAAGAATCCATACAGTCGTCCAACGCCTTTGATAGTAGTTTGTTTATGCCTACGCACAGTATAAGAATCCATACAGTCGTCCAACGCCTTTGATAGTAGTTTGTTTATGCCTACGCACAGTATAAGAATCCATACAGTCGTCCAATGCCTTTGATAGTAGTTTGTTTATGCCTACGCACAGTATAAGAATCCATACAGTCGTCCAACGCCTTTGATAGTAGTTTGTTTATGCCTACGCACAGTCTAAGAATCCATACAGTCGTCCAATGCCTTTGATAGTAGTTTGTTTATGCCTACGCACAGTATAAGAATCCATACAGTCGTCCAACGCCTTTGATAGTAATTTGTTTATGCCTAGGCACAGTATAAGAATCCATACAGTCGTCCAACGCCTTTGATAGTAGTTTGTTTATGCCTACGCACAGTATAAGAATCCATACAGTCGTCCAACGCCTTTGATAGTAATTTGTTTATGCCTAGGCACAGTATAAGAATCCATACAGTCGTCCAACGCCTTTGATAGTAGTTTGTTTATGCCTACGCACAGTATAAGAATCCATACAGTCGTCCAACGCCTTTGATAGTAGTTTGTTTATGCCTACGCACAGTATAAGAATCCATACAGTCGTCCAATGCCTTTGATAGTAGTTTGTTTATGCCTACGCACAGTATAAGAATCCATACAGTCGTCCAACGCCTTTGATAGTAGTTTGTTTATGCCTACGCACAGTATAAGAATCCATACAGTCGTCCAACGCCTTTGATAGTAGTTTGTTTATGCCTACGCACAGTATAAGAATCCATACAGTCGTCCAACGCCTTTGATAGTAGTTTGTTTATGCCTACGCACAGTATAAGAATCCATACAGTCGTCCAACGCCTTTGATAGTAGTTTGTTTATGCCTACGCACAGTCTAAGAATCCATACAGTCGTCCAATGCCTTTGATAGTAATTTGTTTATGCCTAGGCACAGTCTAAGAATCCATACAGTCGTCCAATGCCTTTGATAGTAATTTGTTTATGCCTACGCACAGTATAAGAATCCATACAGTCGTCCAATGCCTTTGATAGTAATTTGTTTATGCCTACGCACAGTATAAGAATCCATACAGTCGTCCAACGCCTTTGATTGTCAGTAATTAGTAATTTGTTTATGCCTAGGCACAGTCTAAGAATCCATACAGTCGTCCAATGCCTTTGATAGTAATTTGTTTATGCCTACGCACAGTATAAGAATCCATACAGTCGTCCAACGCCTTTGATAGTAGTTTGTTTATGCCTACGCACAGTCTAAGAATCCATACAGTCGTCCAATGCCTTTGATAGTAATTTGTTTATGCCTAGGCACAGTCTAAGAATCCATACAGTCGTCCAATGCCTTTGATAGTAATTTGTTTATGCCTAGGCACAGTATAAGAATCTGTACAGTCGTCCAATGCCTTTGATAGTAATTTGTTTATGCCTACGCACAGTATAAGAATCCATACAGTCGTCCAATGCCTTTGATAGTAATTTGTTTATGCCTACGCACAGTATAAGAATCCATACAGTCGTCCAACGCCTTTGATTGTCAGTAATTAGTAATTTGTTTATGCCTAGGCACAGTCTAAGAATCCATACAGTCGTCCAATGCCTTTGATAGTAATTTGTTTATGCCTACGCACAGTATAAGAATCCATACAGTCGTCCAACGCCTTTGATTGTCAGTAATTAGTAATTTGTTTATGCCTACGCACAGTATAAGAATCTGTACAGTCGTCCAATGCCTTTGATAGTAATTTGTTTATGCCTACGCACAGTATAAGAATCCATACAGTCGTCCAACGCCTTTGATTGTCAGTAATTAGTAATTTGTTTATGCCTACGCACAGTATAAGAATCTGTACAGTCGTCCAATGCCTTTGATAGTAATTTGTTTATGCCTACGCACAGTATAAGAATCCATACAGTCGTCCAACGCCTTTGATTGTCAGTAATTAGTAATTTGTTTATGCCTAGGCACAGTCTAAGAATCCATACAGTCGTCCAATGCCTTTGATAGTAATTTGTTTATGCCTACGCACAGTATAAGAATCCATACAGTCGTCCAACGCCTTTGATTGTCAGTAATTAGTAATTTGTTTATGCCTAGGCACAGTATAAGAATCCATACAGTCGTCCAACGCCTTTGATAGTAGTTTGTTTATGCCTACGCACAGTCTAAGAATCCATACAGTCGTCCAATGCCTTTGATAGTAATTTGTTTATGCCTACGCACAGTATAAGAATCTGTACAGTCGTCCAATGCCTTTGATAGTAATTTGTTTATGCCTACGCACAGTATAAGAATCCATACAGTCGTCCAACGCCTTTGATAGTAATTAGTAATTTGTTTATGCCTACGCACAGTATAAGAATCCATACAGTCGTCCAACGCCTTTGATTGTCAGTAATTAGTAATTTGTTTATGCCTAGGCACAGTCTAAGAATCCATACAGTCGTCCAATGCCTTTGATAGTAATTTGTTTATGCCTAGGCACAGTATAAGAATCCATACAGTCGTCCAACGCCTTTGATAGTAATTAGTAATTTGTTTATGCCTACGCACAGTATAAGAATCCATACAGTCGTCCAACGCCTTTGATTGTCAGTAATTAGTAATTTGTTTATGCCTACGCACAGTCTAAGAATCCATAAAGTCGTCCAATGCCTTTGATAGTAATTTGTTTATGCCTAGGCACAGTATAAGAATCCATACAGTCGTCCAACGCCTTTGATTGTCAGTAATTAGTAATTTGTTTATGCCTACGCACAGTCTAAGAATCCATACAGTCGTCCAACGCCTTTGATAGTAGTTTGTTTATGCCTACGCACAGTCTAAGAATCCATACAGTCGTCCAATGCCTTTGATAGTAATTTGTTTATGCCTACGCACAGTATAAGAATCCATACAGTCGTCCAACGCCTTTGATAGTAGTTTGTTTATGCCTACGCACAGTCTAAGAATCCATACAGTCGTCCAATGCCTTTGATAGTAATTTGTTTATGCCTACGCACAGTATAAGAATCTGTACAGTCGTCCAATGCCTTTGATAGTAATTTGTTTATGCCTACGCACAGTATAAGAATCCATACAGTCGTCCAACGCCTTTGATTGTCAGTAATTAGTAATTTGTTTATGCCTACGCACAGTATAAGAATCCATACAGTCGTCCAACGCCTTTGATTGTCAGTAATTAGTAATTTGTTTATGCCTACGCACAGTCTAAGAATCCATACAGTCGTCCAACGCCTTTGATAGTAGTTTGTTTATGCCTACGCACAGTCTAAGAATCCATACAGTCGTCCAATGCCTTTGATAGTAATTTGTTTATGCCTACGCACAGTATAAGAATCTGTACAGTCGTCCAATGCCTTTGATAGTAATTTGTTTATGCCTACGCACAGTATAAGAATCCATACAGTCGTCCAACGCCTTTGATAGTAATTAGTAATTTGTTTATGCCTACGCACAGTATAAGAATCCATACAGTCGTCCAACGCCTTTGATTGTCAGTAATTAGTAATTTGTTTATGCCTACGCACAGTCTAAGAATCCATACAGTCGTCCAACGCCTTTGATAGTAATTAGTAATTTGTTTATGCCTACGCACAGTATAAGAATCCATACAGTCGTCCAACGCCTTTGATTGTCAGTAATTAGTAATTTGTTTATGCCTACGCACAGTCTAAGAATCCATACAGTCGTCCAACGCCTTTGATAGTAGTTTGTTTATGCCTACGCACAGTCTAAGAATCCATACAGTCGTCCAATGCCTTTGATAGTAATTTGTTTATGCCTACGCACAGTATAAGAATCCATACAGTCGTCCAACGCCTTTGATAGTAATTAGTAATTTGTTTATGCCTACGCACAGTATAAGAATCCATACAGTCGTCCAACGCCTTTGATTGTCAGTAATTAGTAATTTGTTTATGCCTACGCACAGTCTAAGAATCCATACAGTCGTCCAACGCCTTTGATAGTAGTTTGTTTATGCCTACGCACAGTCTAAGAATCCATACAGTCGTCCAATGCCTTTGATAGTAATTTGTTTATGCCTACGCACAGTATAAGAATCCATACAGTCGTCCAACGCCTTTGATAGTAGTTTGTTTATGCCTACGCACAGTCTAAGAATCCATACAGTCGTCCAATGCCTTTGATAGTAGTTTGTTTATACCTAGGCACAGTATAAGAATCCATACAGTCGTCCAATGCCTTTGATAGTAATTTGTTTATGCCTACGCACAGTATAAGAATCCATACAGTCGTCCAACGCCTTTGATAGTAGTTTGTTTATGCCTACGCACAGTCTAAGAATCCATACAGTCGTCCAATGCCTTTGATAGTAATTTGTTTATGCCTACGCACAGTATAAGAATCTGTACAGTCGTCCAATGCCTTTGATAGTAATTTGTTTATGCCTACGCACAGTATAAGAATCCATACAGTCGTCCAACGCCTTTGATTGTCAGTAATTAGTAATTTGTTTATGCCTACGCACAGTATAAGAATCCATACAGTCGTCCAACGCCTTTGATAGTAATTTGTTTATGCCTACGCACAGTATAAGAATCCATACAGTCGTCCAACGCCTTTGATAGTAGTTTGTTTATGCCTAGGCACAGTCTAAGAATCCATACAGTCGTCCAATGCCTTTGATAGTAATTTGTTTATGCCTACGCACAGTATAAGAATCCATACAGTCGTCCAACGCCTTTGATAGTAGTTTGTTTATGCCTACGCACAGTCTAAGAATCCATACAGTCGTCCAATGCCTTTGATAGTAATTTGTTTATGCCTACGCACAGTATAAGAATCTGTACAGTCGTCCAATGCCTTTGATAGTAATTTGTTTATGCCTACGCACAGTATAAGAATCCATACAGTCGTCCAACGCCTTTGATTGTCAGTAATTAGTAATTTGTTTATGCCTACGCACAGTATAAGAATCCATACAGTCGTCCAACGCCTTTGATAGTAGTTTGTTTATGCCTACGCACAGTCTAAGAATCCATACAGTCGTCCAATGCCTTTGATAGTAATTTGTTTATGCCTACGCACAGTATAAGAATCTGTACAGTCGTCCAATGCCTTTGATAGTAATTTGTTTATGCCTACGCACAGTATAAGAATCCATACAGTCGTCCAACGCCTTTGATAGTAGTTTGTTTATGCCTACGCACAGTCTAAGAATCCATACAGTCGTCCAATGCCTTTGATAGTAATTTGTTTATGCCTACGCACAGTATAAGAATCCATACAGTCGTCCAACGCCTTTGATAGTAGTTTGTTTATGCCTACGCACAGTCTAAGAATCCATACAGTCGTCCAATGCCTTTGATAGTAATTTGTTTATACCTAGGCACAGTATAAGAATCCATACAGTCGTCCAATGCCTTTGATAGTAGTTTGTTTATGCCTACGCACAGTATAAGAATCTGTACAGTCGTCCAATGCCTTTGATAGTAATTTGTTTATGCCTACGCACAGTATAAGAATCCATACAGTCGTCCAACGCCTTTGATAGTAGTTTGTTTATGCCTACGCACAGTATAAGAATCCATACAGTCGTCCAATGCCTTTGATAGTAATTTGTTTATACCTAGGCACAGTATAAGAATCCATACAGTCGTCCAACGCCTTTGATTGTCAGTAATTAGTAATTTGTTTATGCCTACGCACAGTATAAGAATCTGTACAGTCGTCCAACGCCTTTGATAGTAGTTTGTTTATGCCTACGCACAGTATAAGAATCTGTACAGTCGTCCAATGCCTTTGATAGTAATTTGTTTATGCCTACGCACAGTATAAGAATCTGTACAGTCGTCCAATGCCTTTGATAGTAATTTGTTTATGCCTACGCACAGTCTAAGAATCCATACAGTCGTCCAACGCCTTTGATAGTAATTTGTTTATGCCTACGCACAGTCTAAGAATCCATACAGTCGTCCAATGCCTTTGATAGTAATTTGTTTATACCTAGGCACAGTATAAGAATCCATACAGTCGTCCAACGCCTTTGATAGTAGTTTGTTTATGCCTACGCACAGTCTAAGAATCCATACAGTCGTCCAACGCCTTTGATAGTAATTTGTTTATGCCTACGCACAGTATAAGAATCCATACAGTCGTCCAACGCCTTTGATAGTAGTTTGTTTATGCCTACGCACAGTATAAGAATCCATACAGTCGTCCAATGCCTTTGATAGTAATTTGTTTATACCTAGGCACAGTATAAGAATCCATACAGTCGTCCAACGCCTTTGATTGTCAGTAATTAGTAATTTGTTTATGCCTACGCACAGTATAAGAATCTGTACAGTCGTCCAACGCCTTTGATAGTAGTTTGTTTATGCCTACGCACAGTATAAGAATCCATACAGTCGTCCAATGCCTTTGATAGTAATTTGTTTATACCTAGGCACAGTATAAGAATCCATACAGTCGTCCAACGCCTTTGATAGTAGTTTGTTTATGCCTACGCACAGTCTAAGAATCCATACAGTCGTCCAATGCCTTTGATAGTAATTTGTTTATACCTAGGCACAGTATAAGAATCCATACAGTCGTCCAATGCCTTTGATAGTAATTTGTTTATGCCTACGCACAGTATAAGAATCTGTACAGTCGTCCAATGCCTTTGATAGTAATTTGTTTATGCCTACGCACAGTATAAGAATCCATACAGTCGTCCAACGCCTTTGATAGTAATTTGTTTATGCCTACGCACAGTATAAGAATCCATACAGTCGTCCAACGCCTTTGATAGTAATTTGTTTATGCCTACGCACAGTATAAGAATCCATACAGTCGTCCAATGCCTTTGATAGTAATTTGTTTATACCTACGCACAGTATAAGAATCCATACAGTCGTCCAACGCCTTTGATTGTCAGTAATTAGTAATTTGTTTATGCCTACGCACAGTATAAGAATCCATACAGTCGTCCAACGCCTTTGATAGTAATTTGTTTATGCCTACGCACAGTATAAGAATCTGTACAGTCGTCCAATGCCTTTGATAGTAATTTGTTTATGCCTACGCACAGTATAAGAATCCATACAGTCGTCCAATGCCTTTGATAGTAATTTGTTTATGCCTAGGCACAGTATAAGAATCCATACAGTCGTCCAACGCCTTTGATTGTCAGTAATTAGTAATTTGTTTATGCCTACGCACAGTATAAGAATCCATACAGTCGTCCAACGCCTTTGATAGTAATTTGTTTATGCCTACGCACAGTATAAGAATCTGTACAGTCGTCCAATGCCTTTGATAGTAATTTGTTTATGCCTACGCACAGTATAAGAATCCATACAGTCGTCCAACGCCTTTGATTGTCAGTAATTAGTAATTTGTTTATGCCTACGCACAGTATAAGAATCTGTACAGTCGTCCAATGCCTTTGATAGTAATTTGTTTATGCCTACGCACAGTATAAGAATCCATACAGTCGTCCAACGCCTTTGATAGTAGTTTGTTTATGCCTACGCACAGTCTAAGAATCCATACAGTCGTCCAATGCCTTTGATAGTAATTTGTTTATACCTAGGCACAGTATAAGAATCCATACAGTCGTCCAATGCCTTTGATAGTAATTTGTTTATGCCTACGCACAGTATAAGAATCTGTACAGTCGTCCAATGCCTTTGATAGTAATTTGTTTATGCCTACGCACAGTATAAGAATCCATACAGTCGTCCAACGCCTTTGATAGTAGTTTGTTTATGCCTACGCACAGTCTAAGAATCCATACAGTCGTCCAATGCCTTTGATAGTAATTTGTTTATACCTAGGCACAGTATAAGAATCCATACAGTCGTCCAACGCCTTTGATAGTAGTTTGTTTATGCCTACGCACAGTCTAAGAATCCATACAGTCGTCCAATGCCTTTGATAGTAATTTGTTTATACCTAGGCACAGTATAAGAATCCATACAGTCGTCCAATGCCTTTGATAGTAATTTGTTTATGCCTACGCACAGTATAAGAATCTGTACAGTCGTCCAATGCCTTTGATAGTAATTTGTTTATGCCTACGCACAGTATAAGAATCCATACAGTCGTCCAACGCCTTTGATTGTCAGTAATTAGTAATTTGTTTATGCCTACGCACAGTATAAGAATCTGTACAGTCGTCCAATGCCTTTGATAGTAATTTGTTTATGCCTACGCACAGTATAAGAATCCATACAGTCGTCCAACGCCTTTGATAGTAGTTTGTTTATGCCTACGCACAGTCTAAGAATCCATACAGTCGTCCAACGCCTTTGATAGTAATTTGTTTATGCCTACGCACAGTCTAAGAATCCATACAGTCGTCCAATGCCTTTGATAGTAATTTGTTTATACCTAGGCACAGTATAAGAATCCATACAGTCGTCCAACGCCTTTGATAGTAGTTTGTTTATGCCTACGCACAGTCTAAGAATCCATACAGTCGTCCAACGCCTTTGATAGTAATTTGTTTATGCCTACGCACAGTCTAAGAATCCATACAGTCGTCCAATGCCTTTGATAGTAATTTGTTTATACCTAGGCACAGTATAAGAATCCATACAGTCGTCCAATGCCTTTGATAGTAATTTGTTTATGCCTACGCACAGTATAAGAATCCATACAGTCGTCCAACGCCTTTGATAGTAGTTTGTTTATGCCTACGCACAGTCTAAGAATCCATACAGTCGTCCAATGCCTTTGATAGTAATTTGTTTATGCCTAGGCACAGTATAAGAATCCATACAGTCGTCCAATGCCTTTGATAGTAATTTGTTTATGCCTACGCACAGTATAAGAATCTGTACAGTCGTCCAACGCCTTTGATAGTAGTTTGTTTATGCCTACGCACAGTCTAAGAATCCATACAGTCGTCCAACGCCTTTGATAGTAATTTGTTTATGCCTACGCACAGTATAAGAATCCATACAGTCGTCCAACGCCTTTGATAGTAATTTGTTTATGCCTACGCACAGTATAAGAATCCATACAGTCGTCCAACGCCTTTGATAGTAGTTTGTTTATGCCTACGCACAGTCTAAGAATCCATACAGTCGTCCAATGCCTTTGATAGTAATTTATTTATACCTAGGCACAGTATAAGAATCCATACAGTCGTCCAACGCCTTTGATAGTAGTTTGTTTATGCCTACGCACAGTCTAAGAATCCATACAGTCGTCCAATGCCTTTGATAGTAATTTGTTTATGCCTACGCACAGTATAAGAATCCATACAGTCGTCCAACGCCTTTGATAGTAGTTTGTTTATGCCTACGCACAGTCTAAGAATCCATACAGTCGTCCAACGCCTTTGATAGTAATTTGTTTATGCCTACGCACAGTATAAGAATCCATACAGTCGTCCAACGCCTTTGATAGTAATTTGTTTATGCCTACGCACAGTATAAGAATCCATACAGTCGTCCAACGCCTTTGATAGTAATTTGTTTATGCCTACGCACAGTATAAGAATCCATACAGTCGTCCAACGCCTTTGATAGTAATTTGTTTATGCCTACGCACAGTCTAAGAATCTGTACAGTCGTCCAATGCCTTTGATAGTAATTTGTTTATGCCTACGCACAGTATAAGAATCCATACAGTCGTCCAACGCCTTTGATTGTCAGTAATTAGTAATTTGTTTATGCCTACGCACAGTCTAAGAATCCATACAGTCGTCCAATGCCTTTGATAGTAATTTGTTTATGCCTAGGCACAGTATAAGAATCTGTACAGTCGTCCAACGCCTTTGATAGTAGTTTGTTTATGCCTACGCACAGTCTAAGAATCCATACAGTCGTCCAACGCCTTTGATAGTAATTTGTTTATGCCTACGCACAGTATAAGAATCCATACAGTCGTCCAACGCCTTTGATAGTAATTTGTTTATGCCTACGCACAGTATAAGAATCCATACAGTCGTCCAACGCCTTTGATAGTAGTTTGTTTATGCCTACGCACAGTCTAAGAATCCATACAGTCGTCCAATGCCTTTGATAGTAATTTGTTTATGCCTACGCACAGTATAAGAATCCATACAGTCGTCCAACGCCTTTGATAGTAGTTTGTTTATGCCTACGCACAGTCTAAGAATCCATACAGTCGTCCAACGCCTTTGATAGTAATTTGTTTATGCCTACGCACAGTATAAGAATCCATACAGTCGTCCAACGCCTTTGATAGTAATTTGTTTATGCCTACGCACAGTCTAAGAATCTGTACAGTCGTCCAATGCCTTTGATAGTAATTTGTTTATGCCTACGCACAGTATAAGAATCCATACAGTCGTCCAACGCCTTTGATTGTCAGTAATTAGTAATTTGTTTATGCCTACGCACAGTCTAAGAATCCATACAGTCGTCCAATGCCTTTGATAGTAATTTGTTTATACCTAGGCACAGTATAAGAATCCATACAGTCGTCCAATGCCTTTGATAGTAATTTGTTTATGCCTACGCACAGTCTAAGAATCTGTACAGTCGTCCAATGCCTTTGATAGTAATTTGTTTATGCCTACGCACAGTATAAGAATCCATACAGTCGTCCAACGCCTTTGATTGTCAGTAATTAGTAATTTGTTTATGCCTACGCACAGTATAAGAATCTGTACAGTCGTCCAATGCCTTTGATAGTAATTTGTTTATGCCTACGCACAGTATAAGAATCCATACAGTCGTCCAACGCCTTTGATAGTAATTTGTTTATGCCTACGCACAGTATAAGAATCCATACAGTCGTCCAACGCCTTTGATAGTAATTTGTTTATGCCTACGCACAGTATAAGAATCCATACAGTCGTCCAATGCCTTTGATAGTAATTTGTTTATACCTAGGCACAGTATAAGAATCCATACAGTCGTCCAACGCCTTTGATTGTCAGTAATTAGTAATTTGTTTATGCCTACGCACAGTATAAGAATCCATACAGTCGTCCAACGCCTTTGATAGTAATTTGTTTATGCCTACGCACAGTATAAGAATCCATACAGTCGTCCAATGCCTTTGATAGTAATTTGTTTATGCCTACGCACAGTATAAGAATCCATACAGTCGTCCAACGCCTTTGATAGTAATTTGTTTATGCCTAGGCACAGTCTAAGAATCCATACAGTCGTCCAACGCCTTTGATAGTAGTTTGTTTATGCCTACGCACAGTCTAAGAATCCATACAGTCGTCCAATGCCTTTGATAGTAATTTGTTTATGCCTACGCACAGTATAAGAATCCATACAGTCGTCCAACGCCTTTGATAGTAGTTTGTTTATGCCTACGCACAGTCTAAGAATCCATACAGTCGTCCAATGCCTTTGATAGTAGTTTGTTTATGCCTAGGCACAGTATAAGAATCCATACAGTCGTCCAATGCCTTTGATAGTAATTTGTTTATGCCTACGCACAGTATAAGAATCTGTACAGTCGTCCAATGCCTTTGATAGTAATTTGTTTATGCCTACGCACAGTATAAGAATCCATACAGTCGTCCAACGCCTTTGATTGTCAGTAATTAGTAATTTGTTTATGCCTACGCACAGTATAAGAATCTGTACAGTCGTCCAATGCCTTTGATAGTAATTTGTTTATGCCTACGCACAGTATAAGAATCCATACAGTCGTCCAACGCCTTTGATAGTAATTTGTTTATGCCTACGCACAGTATAAGAATCCATACAGTCGTCCAACGCCTTTGATAGTAATTTGTTTATGCCTACGCACAGTATAAGAATCCATACAGTCGTCCAATGCCTTTGATTGTCAGTAATTAGTAATTTGTTTATGCCTACGCACAGTATAAGAATCTGTACAGTCGTCCAATGCCTTTGATAGTAATTTGTTTATGCCTACGCACAGTATAAGAATCCATACAGTCGTCCAACGCCTTTGATAGTAGTTTGTTTATGCCTACGCACAGTATAAGAATCCATACAGTCGTCCAATGCCTTTGATAGTAATTTGTTTATGCCTACGCACAGTCTAAGAATCCATACAGTCGTCCAATGCCTTTGATAGTAATTTGTTTATACCTAGGCACAGTATAAGAATCCATACAGTCGTCCAATGCCTTTGATAGTAATTTGTTTATGCCTACGCACAGTATAAGAATCCATACAGTCGTCCAATGCCTTTGATAGTAATTTGTTTATGCCTACGCACAGTATAAGAATCCATACAGTCGTCCAACGCCTTTGATAGTAATTTGTTTATGCCTACGCACAGTCTAAGAATCCATACAGTCGTCCAATGCCTTTGATAGTAATTTGTTTATGCCTACGCACAGTATAAGAATCCATACAGTCGTCCAACGCCTTTGATAGTAATTTGTTTATGCCTACGCACAGTATAAGAATCCATACAGTCGTCCAACGCCTTTGATAGTAATTTGTTTATGCCTAGGCACAGTATAAGAATCCATACAGTCGTCCAATGCCTTTGATAGTAATTTGTTTATGCCTACGCACAGTCTAAGAATCCATACAGTCGTCCAATGCCTTTGATAGTAATTTGTTTATACCTAGGCACAGTATAAGAATCCATACAGTCGTCCAATGCCTTTGATAGTAATTTGTTTATGCCTACGCACAGTATAAGAATCCATACAGTCGTCCAATGCCTTTGATAGTAATTTGTTTATGCCTACGCACAGTATAAGAATCTGTACAGTCGTCCAATGCCTTTGATAGTAATTTGTTTATGCCTACGCACAGTATAAGAATCCATACAGTCGTCCAACGCCTTTGATAGTAATTTGTTTATGCCTACGCACAGTATAAGAATCCATACAGTCGTCCAACGCCTTTGATAGTAATTTGTTTATGCCTACGCACAGTATAAGAATCCATACAGTCGTCCAATGCCTTTGATAGTAATTTGTTTATGCCTACGCACAGTATAAGAATCCATACAGTCGTCCAACGCCTTTGATAGTAGTTTGTTTATGCCTACGCACAGTCTAAGAATCCATACAGTCGTCCAATGCCTTTGATAGTAATTTGTTTATACCTAGGCACAGTATAAGAATCCATACAGTCGTCCAATGCCTTTGATAGTAATTTGTTTATGCCTACGCACAGTATAAGAATCCATACAGTCGTCCAATGCCTTTGATAGTAATTTGTTTATGCCTACGCACAGTATAAGAATCCATACAGTCGTCCAACGCCTTTGATAGTAGTTTGTTTATGCCTACGCACAGTCTAAGAATCCATACAGTCGTCCAATGCCTTTGATAGTAATTTGTTTATACCTAGGCACAGTATAAGAATCCATACAGTCGTCCAATGCCTTTGATAGTAATTTGTTTATGCCTACGCACAGTATAAGAATCCATACAGTCGTCCAACGCCTTTGATTGTCAGTAATTAGTAATTTGTTTATGCCTACGCACAGTATAAGAATCCATACAGTCGTCCAACGCCTTTGATAGTAGTTTGTTTATGCCTACGCACAGTCTAAGAATCCATACAGTCGTCCAACGCCTTTGATAGTAGTTTGTTTATGCCTACGCACAGTATAAGAATCTGTACAGTCGTCCAATGCCTTTGATAGTAATTTGTTTATGCCTACGCACAGTATAAGAATCCATACAGTCGTCCAACGCCTTTGATTGTCAGTAATTAGTAATTTGTTTATGCCTACGCACAGTATAAGAATCTGTACAGTCGTCCAACGCCTTTGATAGTAGTTTGTTTATGCCTACGCACAGTCTAAGAATCCATACAGTCGTCCAATGCCTTTGATAGTAGTTTGTTTATGCCTACGCACAGTATAAGAATCTGTACAGTCGTCCAATGCCTTTGATAGTAATTTGTTTATGCCTACGCACAGTATAAGAATCCATACAGTCGTCCAATGCCTTTGATAGTAATTTGTTTATGCCTACGCACAGTATAAGAATCCATACAGTCGTCCAACGCCTTTGATAGTAGTTTGTTTATGCCTACGCACAGTATAAGAATCTGTACAGTCGTCCAATGCCTTTGATAGTAATTTGTTTATGCCTACGCACAGTATAAGAATCCATACAGTCGTCCAACGCCTTTGATAGTAGTTTGTTTATGCCTACGCACAGTATAAGAATCTGTACAGTCGTCCAATGCCTTTGATAGTAATTTGTTTATGCCCACGCACAGTATAAGAATCCATACAGTCGTCCAACGCCTTTGATAGTAATTTGTTTATGCCTACGCACAGTATAAGAATCCATACAGTCGTCCAACGCCTTTGATAGTAGTTTGTTTATGCCTACGCACAGTCTAAGAATCCATACAGTCGTCCAATGCCTTTGATAGTAATTTGTTTATGCCTACGCACAGTATAAGAATCCATACAGTCGTCCAATGCCTTTGATAGTAATTTGTTTATGCCTACGCACAGTATAAGAATCCATACAGTCGTCCAATGCCTTTGATAGTAATTTGTTTATGCCTACGCACAGTATAAGAATCCATACAGTCGTCCAACGCCTTTGATAGTAGTTTGTTTATGCCTACGCACAGTCTAAGAATCCATACAGTCGTCCAATGCCTTTGATAGTAATTTGTTTATGCCTACGCACAGTATAAGAATCCATACAGTCGTCCAATGCCTTTGATAGTAATTTGTTTATGCCTACGCACAGTATAAGAATCCATACAGTCGTCCAATGCCTTTGATAGTAGTTTGTTTATGCCTACGCACAGTCTAAGAATCCATACAGTCGTCCAATGCCTTTGATAGTAATTTGTTTATGCCTAGGCACAGTATAAGAATCCATACAGTCGTCCAATGCCTTTGATAGTAATTTGTTTATGCCTACGCACAGTATAAGAATCCATACAGTCGTCCAATGCCTTTGATAGTAGTTTGTTTATGCCTACGCACAGTCTAAGAATCCATACAGTCGTCCAATGCCTTTGATAGTAATTTGTTTATGCCTAGGCACAGTATAAGAATCCATACAGTCGTCCAATGCCTTTGATAGTAATTTGTTTATGCCTACGCACAGTATAAGAATCCATACAGTCGTCCAATGCCTTTGATAGTAATTTGTTTATGCCTACGCACAGTATAAGAATCCATACAGTCGTCCAACGCCTTTGATAGTAGTTTGTTTATGCCTACGCACAGTCTAAGAATCCATACAGTCGTCCAATGCCTTTGATAGTAATTTGTTTATACCTAGGCACAGTATAAGAATCCATACAGTCGTCCAATGCCTTTGATAGTAATTTGTTTATACCTAGGCACAGTATAAGAATCCATACAGTCGTCCAACGCCTTTGATAGTAATTAGTAATTTGTTTATGCCTACGCACAGTATAAGAATCCATACAGTCGTCCAACGCCTTTGATTGTCAGTAATTAGTAATTTGTTTATGCCTACGCACAGTCTAAGAATCCATAAAGTCGTCCAATGCCTTTGATAGTAATTTGTTTATGCCTAGGCACAGTATAAGAATCCATACAGTCGTCCAACGCCTTTGATTGTCAGTAATTAGTAATTTGTTTATACCTAGGCACAGTATAAGAATCCATACAGTCGTCCAACGCCTTTGATTGTCAGTAATTAGTAATTTGTTTATACCTAGGCACAGTATAAGAATCCATACAGTCGTCCAATGCCTTTGATAGTAATTTGTTTATACCTAGGCACAGTATAAGAATCCATACAGTCGTCCAATGCCTTTGATAGTAGTTTGTTTATGCCTACGCACAGTATAAGAATCCATACAGTCGTCCAATGCCTTTGATAGTAATTTGTTTATGCCTACGCACAGTATAAGAATCCATACAGTCGTCCAATGCCTTTGATAGTAATTTGTTTATGCCTACGCACAGTATAAGAATCCATACAGTCGTCCAACGCCTTTGATAGTAGTTTGTTTATGCCTACGCACAGTCTAAGAATCCATACAGTCGTCCAATGCCTTTGATAGTAATTTGTTTATACCTAGGCACAGTATAAGAATCCATACAGTCGTCCAATGCCTTTGATAGTAATTTGTTTATGCCTACGCACAGTATAAGAATCCATACAGTCGTCCAATGCCTTTGATAGTAATTTGTTTATGCCTACGCACAGTCTAAGAATCCATACAGTCGTCCAATGCCTTTGATAGTAATTTGTTTATACCTAGGCACAGTATAAGAATCCATACAGTCGTCCAATGCCTTTGATAGTAATTTGTTTATGCCTACGCACAGTATAAGAATCCATACAGTCGTCCAACGCCTTTGATAGTAGTTTGTTTATGCCTACGCACAGTCTAAGAATCCATACAGTCGTCCAATGCCTTTGATAGTAATTTGTTTATGCCTACGCACAGTCTAAGAATCCATACAGTCGTCCAATGCCTTTGATAGTAATTTGTTTATACCTAGGCACAGTATAAGAATCCATACAGTCGTCCAACGCCTTTGATAGTAGTTTGTTTATGCCTACGCACAGTCTAAGAATCCATACAGTCGTCCAATGCCTTTGATAGTAATTTGTTTATGCCTACGCACAGTATAAGAATCCATACAGTCGTCCAACGCCTTTGATAGTAGTTTGTTTATGCCTACGCACAGTCTAAGAATCCATACAGTCGTCCAATGCCTTTGATAGTAGTTTGTTTATGCCTACGCACAGTATAAGAATCTGTACAGTCGTCCAATGCCTTTGATAGTAATTTGTTTATGCCTACGCACAGTATAAGAATCCATACAGTCGTCCAACGCCTTTGATTGTCAGTAATTAGTAATTTGTTTATGCCTACGCACAGTATAAGAATCCATACAGTCGTCCAACGCCTTTGATAGTAGTTTGTTTATGCCTACGCACAGTCTAAGAATCCATACAGTCGTCCAACGCCTTTGATAGTAGTTTGTTTATGCCTACGCACAGTATAAGAATCTGTACAGTCGTCCAATGCCTTTGATAGTAATTTGTTTATGCCTACGCACAGTATAAGAATCCATACAGTCGTCCAACGCCTTTGATTGTCAGTAATTAGTAATTTGTTTATGCCTACGCACAGTATAAGAATCTGTACAGTCGTCCAACGCCTTTGATAGTAGTTTGTTTATGCCTACGCACAGTCTAAGAATCCATACAGTCGTCCAATGCCTTTGATAGTAGTTTGTTTATGCCTACGCACAGTATAAGAATCTGTACAGTCGTCCAATGCCTTTGATAGTAATTTGTTTATGCCTACGCACAGTATAAGAATCCATACAGTCGTCCAACGCCTTTGATTGTCAGTAATTAGTAATTTGTTTATGCCTACGCACAGTATAAGAATCTGTACAGTCGTCCAATGCCTTTGATAGTAATTTGTTTATGCCTACGCACAGTATAAGAATCCATACAGTCGTCCAACGCCTTTGATTGTCAGTAATTAGTAATTTGTTTATGCCTACGCACAGTCTAAGAATCCATACAGTCGTCCAATGCCTTTGATAGTAATTTGTTTATGCCTAGGCACAGTCTAAGAATCCATACAGTCGTCCAACGCCTTTGATTGTCAGTAATTAGTAATTTGTTTATGCCTACGCACAGTATAAGAATCCATACAGTCGTCCAACGCCTTTGATTGTCAGTAATTAGTAATTTGTTTATGCCTACGCACAGTATAAGAATCTGTACAGTCGTCCAACGCCTTTGATAGTAGTTTGTTTATGCCTACGCACAGTCTAAGAATCCATACAGTCGTCCAATGCCTTTGATAGTAGTTTGTTTATGCCTACGCACAGTATAAGAATCTGTACAGTCGTCCAATGCCTTTGATAGTAATTTGTTTATGCCTACGCACAGTATAAGAATCCATACAGTCGTCCAACGCCTTTGATTGTCAGTAATTAGTAATTTGTTTATGCCTACGCACAGTATAAGAATCTGTACAGTCGTCCAATGCCTTTGATAGTAATTTGTTTATGCCTACGCACAGTATAAGAATCCATACAGTCGTCCAACGCCTTTGATTGTCAGTAATTAGTAATTTGTTTATGCCTACGCACAGTCTAAGAATCCATACAGTCGTCCAATGCCTTTGATAGTAATTTGTTTATGCCTAGGCACAGTCTAAGAATCCATACAGTCGTCCAACGCCTTTGATTGTCAGTAATTAGTAATTTGTTTATGCCTACGCACAGTCTAAGAATCCATACAGTCGTCCAATGCCTTTGATAGTAATTTGTTTATGCCTAGGCACAGTCTAAGAATCCATACAGTCGTCCAACGCCTTTGATTGTCAGTAATTAGTAATTTGTTTATGCCTACGCACAGTATAAGAATCCATACAGTCGTCCAACGCCTTTGATTGTCAGTAATTAGTAATTTGTTTATGCCTACGCACAGTATAAGAATCTGTACAGTCGTCCAACGCCTTTGATAGTAGTTTGTTTATGCCTACGCACAGTCTAAGAATCCATACAGTCGTCCAATGCCTTTGATAGTAGTTTGTTTATGCCTACGCACAGTATAAGAATCTGTACAGTCGTCCAATGCCTTTGATAGTAATTTGTTTATGCCTACGCACAGTATAAGAATCCATACAGTCGTCCAACGCCTTTGATTGTCAGTAATTAGTAATTTGTTTATGCCTACGCACAGTATAAGAATCTGTACAGTCGTCCAATGCCTTTGATAGTAATTTGTTTATGCCTACGCACAGTATAAGAATCCATACAGTCGTCCAACGCCTTTGATTGTCAGTAATTAGTAATTTGTTTATGCCTACGCACAGTCTAAGAATCCATACAGTCGTCCAATGCCTTTGATAGTAATTTGTTTATGCCTAGGCACAGTCTAAGAATCCATACAGTCGTCCAACGCCTTTGATTGTCAGTAATTAGTAATTTGTTTATGCCTACGCACAGTCTAAGAATCCATACAGTCGTCCAATGCCTTTGATAGTAATTTGTTTATGCCTAGGCACAGTCTAAGAATCCATACAGTCGTCCAACGCCTTTGATTGTCAGTAATTAGTAATTTGTTTATGCCTACGCACAGTATAAGAATCCATACAGTCGTCCAACGCCTTTGATTGTCAGTAATTAGTAATTTGTTTATGCCTACGCACAGTATAAGAATCCATACAGTCGTCCAACGCCTTTGATTGTCAGTAATTAGTAATTTGTTTATGCCTACGCACAGTCTAAGAATCCATACAGTCGTCCAATGCCTTTGATAGTAATTTGTTTATGCCTACGCACAGTATAAGAATCCATACAGTCGTCCAACGCCTTTGATAGTAGTTTGTTTATGCCTACGCACAGTCTAAGAATCCATACAGTCGTCCAATGCCTTTGATAGTAATTTGTTTATGCCTACGCACAGTATAAGAATCCATACAGTCGTCCAACGCCTTTGATAGTAGTTTGTTTATGCCTACGCACAGTCTAAGAATCCATACAGTCGTCCAATGCCTTTGATAGTAATTTGTTTATGCCTACGCACAGTATAAGAATCCATACAGTCGTCCAACGCCTTTGATAGTAGTTTGTTTATGCCTACGCACAGTCTAAGAATCCATACAGTCGTCCAATGCCTTTGATAGTAATTTGTTTATACCTAGGCACAGTATAAGAATCCATACAGTCGTCCAACGCCTTTGATAGTAGTTTGTTTATGCCTACGCACAGTCTAAGAATCCATACAGTCGTCCAATGCCTTTGATAGTAATTTGTTTATACCTAGGCACAGTATAAGAATCCATACAGTCGTCCAATGCCTTTGATAGTAATTTGTTTATACCTAGGCACAGTATAAGAATCCATACAGTCGTCCAATGCCTTTGATAGTAATTTGTTTATGCCTAGGCACAGTATAAGAATCCATACAGTCGTCCAATGCCTTTGATAGTAGTTTGTTTATGCCTACGCACAGTCTAAGAATCCATACAGTCGTCCAATGCCTTTGATAGTAATTTGTTTATGCCTACGCACAGTATAAGAATCCATACAGTCGTCCAATGCCTTTGATAGTAATTTGTTTATGCCTACGCACAGTATAAGAATCCATACAGTCGTCCAACGCCTTTGATAGTAATTTGTTTATGCCTACGCACAGTATAAGAATTCATACAGTCGTCCAACGCCTTTGATAGTAATTAGTAATTTGTTTATGCCTACGCACAGTATAAGAATTCATACAGTCGTCTAATGCTTTTGATAGTCAGTAATTAGTAATTTGTTTATTCCTAGGCACAGTTTAAGAATCCATACAGTCGTCCAATGCCTTTGATAGTAGTTTGTTTATGCCTACGCACAGTCTAAGAATCCATACAGTCGTCCAATGCCTTTGATAGTAATTTGTTTATGCCTACGCACAGTATAAGAATCCATACAGTCGTCCAACGCCTTTGATAGTAGTTTGTTTATGCCTACGCACAGTCTAAGAATCCATACAGTCGTCCAATGCCTTTGATAGTAATTTGTTTATGCCTACGCACAGTATAAGAATCCATACAGTCGTCCAACGCCTTTGATAGTAATTTGTTTATGCCTACGCACAGTATAAGAATTCATACAGTCGTCCAACGCCTTTGATAGTAATTAGTAATTTGTTTATGCCTACGCACAGTATAAGAATTCATACAGTCGTCTAATGCTTTTGATAGTCAGTAATTAGTAATTTGTTTATTCCTAGGCACAGTTTAAGAATCCATGCAGTAGTCAAACGCCTTTGATAGTAATAAGTCATTTGTTAATGCCTAGGCACAGTATACGAATTTATACAGTCATCCAACGCCTTTTTACCCGACTGCACCAGAAGGAGGGTTATGTTTTTCGAGAGTATGTATGTATGTATAATTGTTTGGCACGCTCTACAGCCTGAACGGCTGGATGGATTTTGGCTTGAGAGGTGTCGTTAGATTCGTATTTACTGTGAGAGTGACACTGGGTATATCAAAATAAAAAAAACAAAATGGCGGATTTTTGACGCCAAATTCAAGTGTTTGACACGCTCTGCAGCCTGAACGGCTGGATGAATTATAGCTTGAGGGTTGTCGTTAGATACGTTTTTACTGCGAGAATGACACTGGGTATATCAAAATAAAAAAAAACTAAATGGCGGATTTTTGGCGCCAAATTCAAATGTCTGACACGCTCTGCAGCCTGAACGTCTCGATGAATTATAGCTTGAGGGTTGTGGTTAGATACGTTTTTACTGTGAGAATGACACTGGGTATATCAAAATAAAAAAAACAAAATGACGGATTTTTGGCGCCAAATTCCAATGTTAGGCACGCACTGCAGCCTGAACGGCTTGATAGATTTTAGCTTAAGGGGTGTCGTTAGATACGTATTTACTGTAAGTGTGACACTGGGTATATCAAAATATAAAAAAACAAAATAGCAGATTTTCCGGAGAATTACAGCAAGCGGTATTTGTTGACGACCGCACAATACGGATTGAACCACGTACGATTGATTTTGACGCACTTTGAGGACAAGGAAAAATTGAACGCAGGATGTTGCTCTTAATCCTAAGTTGGGCTATAACTGTCCACAAACTTCAGGGTACTACACTCGATTTGACACTTGTGGACCTCGGCTCTTAGTCGAGTTAAAACATTAGCTGGACTGGTCATCTGTACACTTGATCCTAAAAAACTTTTTAATCGGCCACACGATCAGAATTCTTTTATAGAGCTTCAACGTTTACGAGAATATTATTCTATCAACTGATAAGTTAATAATCTGCGTAATCTTAATGTGTGTCATGTGTATATAGATTACTATACTAGAATAACCCATTCTAGAAAGTCAGCCGTCTAGTCAGTATATTGGAGTAATCTGCAATGTAATATAGGTATGTGCTCTCAATTCACTATGCCTCCATTTCTAGAATGGGTCCCGACTGCTACAATTTTTCTTAAGTTAAGTGCAATCGGGTATGACGACTTTCTTGTTTTAGGGTTTTTCATTTCCAAATTACACAGACACGCAGTCGGGTTTTTTAGTTTTTTAAATTACCGTTTTTTATCATTAGTAATTTGTTTACGCCCAGGCACAGTATAAGAATCCATACAGTCGTCCAACGCTTTTGATAGCAATAAGTAATTTGCTTATGCCTAGGCACAGTAAAGTATCCATACAGTCGTCCAACGCCTTTAATAGTCAATAATTAGTAATTTGTTTTTGCCTTGGCACAGTGTAAGAATCCATACAGTAATCGAACGCCTTTGATAGTAATAAGTAATTTGTTTATGCCTAGGCACAGTATAAGAATCTATACAGCAGTCCAACGCCTTTAATAGTAATTTGTTTATGCCTACGCATAGTACGCTGTTATTGTTAGGTATAAGAATCCATACAGACGTCCAACGCTTTTGATAGTAATTAGTAATTTGTTTATATCTAGGTACAGTCGTACGTCGTCCAACGCCATTGATAGTAATAACTAATTTGTTAATGCCTAGGCACATTATACGAATTTATACAGTCATCCAACGCCTTCAACATTAGTAATTTGTTTATGCCTAGGCACAGTATAAGAATCCACACAGTCGTCTAACGCCTTTGATAGTCAGTAATTAGTAATCTGTTTATCCCTAGGCACAGTCTAAGCATCTATACAGTCGTCCAACGCCTTTGATAGTAATTAGTAATATTTTTATTCCAAGGCACAGTCTAAGAATCTGTGGCGACATCTGCAGTACCCGCCACTAACAACTACGGTGCCACAGCTTAAGACTGAACCATCGATCAAACTTTATGGAAAGTTACATCTTCACCTCGATAGATGACACCATCATCGCAAGAAGGCTATCAATAAAGCACCTACAACGCACTATCAACATTTCCGTGCTCATAAGCATATATACAAGCACCAACCATACACGGTTGGTCCACGGCCGGACCCCAGGCACACCACCTCGCCTGGCGGAGATATCTCCCTTTGTTCTCCAGAGTAGGAACACACCGTTCCTACATTGGTGACCCGACGCTGAACATTGACGCACCTTCGGAAAAAGCTCCTCAACAGCCCTCCAGCCGGTAAAACAAGCCATCAGCAGCATAGCAGTCCAATGCGAAGTTTACCAGGACCATCGCAGCTGTCATATCGAGCTTCCTGGCCCTGCACTTCACTCCGAAGCCTCATCAGGTTCGCAGCCGTCGTCGCAGCATCAAAACTCGACGGACCTGCAGCTTCACTCTTCAGGCAGCAAGTTGTCGGCAGCTCACGCTGTAGAGCACGCGCTCCACGTAACCTGCTTCCCTTGCACCGTACGCCTGAACCACCTCCTCGTCCCGACTCACCGTGGACTCGAGTAGAGCAACATTGGCCTGGCGTCTCGACTCACCGCAGACGCCGCATCGCGACGCGTATCGTCGCTCCGCCGCACCGCAACAATAGACTGCCAACTCAATATGGATATCGACCTCCGGTCTCGGAGGGGGAGTAATGTGGCGACATCTGCAGTACCCGCCACTAACAACTACGTTGCCACAGCTCAAGACTGAACCATCGCTCAAACTATATGGAGAGGTGCATCTTCACCTCGATAGATGACACCATCATCGCAAGAAGACTATTAACAAAGCACCTACAACGCACTATCTTTGTTCTCGTCATGTAGGAACACATCCGTTCCTACAAATCTATACGTCGTCCAATGCCTTTGATAGTAATTAGTAATTTGTTTATGCCTAGGCACAGTATAAGAATTCATACAGTTGACCGACGCCTTTAATAATTAGTAATTTGTTTATACCTAGGCGTACTCAAATTCTTAATAAAAAATAAATAAAAAAAAGTATAAGAATGCATACAGAAGTCCAACGCCTTTGATAGTTATTTGTATTTTTTTATACCTAGGCACAGTATAAGAATCCATACAGTCGTCCAACGCCTTTTATAGTCAATAATTAGTAATTTGTTTATGCCTTGGCACAGTGTAAGAATCCATACAGTAGTCAAACGCCTTAGATAGTAATAAGTATTTTTTTAAGCCTAGGCACAGTATAAGAATCTATACAGCAGTCCAACGCCTTTGATAATGAGTAATGTGTTTATTATGTCGCACATTATAAAAATTCAAACAGTCGTCCAACGCCTTTGATAATGAGTAATTTGTTTATTTACTCAAATTTATTATTAAGTAGTTCAATTAGGTACAAAAGGTGGGTACATAGTACTGTTAGATTAAAATCTTTACAAGTTTTGGTGGCTGTTTGCACATTTAACGATAGTCAGTTTGGCACCTGGAGATACTGTAACACAGCCCAAGTTTCGACCGAATCGAAGGCTTTCTCATAGTCCACGAACGCCAAGCATAGTGGCTGATTGTACTCTTCGGTCTTCTGTATAATCTGCCGCAGCGTATGTATGTGGTCTTTGGTACTAAATCCTGTTCGGAAACCGGCTTGTTCGGGAGGCTGGAAGTCGTCAAACCTGCGTGCGAGACGATTCGTAATGACTCTAGAAAACAGTTTGCAGACGTGGCTCAGAAGTGAGATGGGTCTGTAGTTCTTCAGCAGGGTATTGTCGCCCTTTTTGAAGAAAAGCACGACCACACTTCTGTGCCATGCCTTAGGCGTTTGTCCCTCAAGTATAACGGAATTAAATAATTTCTGAAGAGCTTTAAGTACCGGTGCTCCACCTGCTTTCAGAAGTTCAGCCGTAATTCCATCATCACCCGGTGCCTTGTTTAAGAGCCATTCTAATCTCGTACAGGCTGACGTCCGGGATATCTTCGGTATAGTGTCGGGTAAGTCTAGCTCTTGGGTCTTTAGTCAGATCGCTGACAGGCAGACGTGTGGTCATGTACAATTGTCCGTAGAACTTCTCAACTTCTTCCAGCAACTCAGTCTTAGACGATATGATCCTGCCATCCTCAGTCTTCAGCTTGGTCAGTTGGCTTTGTCCAACAGACAGATCTCTCGCGAACACTTTTGAGCCTTTGTTGTTCTCAATCGCCTCTTTAATACAATTTGTATTATAGTGGCGCAAATCGCGAGTAACAGACTTAGAGATCTGCTTGTTTAGTTGCCGATACTGAGTAGCGTCTTCAGAGGACTGCAAAACCAATCTGCGTTTTTCGTGCATGAGATTACTGGTGAAGTCCGAGATTTTTTTGGTTCTGTTTGAACGGCGAGTTATAAAAATCTTAGACCCGACCGTTTGGACAATTTCCACGAACCTGTCGTTATACTCGTCTAAATTCTCGCAGTCTCCTAGGCATTCCAAGCGTTTGTGCAACTCGAGCTGAAAGCTCTCGGGGGTTTGGAGCTGAATGGGCGCTGGTCGGAGCGTGGACTTCATCAGTCGACATCTTTCCAGCTTGGTCTTTAGATTCAATGTGCCTCTTACCATTCGGTGATCGCTACCTGTTTTTACTGAGTGGATCACAGAGACATCATTGAATATTTGCCTTCTCGTCGACAAGATGAAGTCAATCTCGTTCTTCGTTACACCATTGGGATGCAACCATGTCTACTTTCGCTGTTTAGACTTTTTGAAGAAGGAGTTCATCATAAAGAGGCCCTCCCTCTCCATAAAGTCGGCCAGCATCTGGCCACGTGCATTTCTCTCTTCATATCCAAATTGCCCCACTCAGCTCACCATCACTTCGTTTGCCCAGTTTCGCGTTAAAGTCCTCCATAACAATGGTGTATTGGGTCCGGGAGCTATTATGTTAAGCTCTAGATATATCCTCATATAGGATCTCCACTTCGTCGTCGGAGTGTTGCGCGGTCCGTGCATATACTTGAATAACCTTCAGCGAATACCGTTTGGTAATTTGGAGAATAAGGTATGCTACCCTCATCGAAACACTCGATCCGGACCACATTGTTAATGAGGGACTTGTGGACTAGAAACCCGACACCACCCTCGGACAGTTGGTCGCCCTCCCGGAAATAGAGCAGGTTTCCGGATTTAAGGATTATGGTGTCCTCCCCATCTCTTCGGACTTCACACAATCCTACGACACAGTATATATATTAGTACTAACGCCTACGATGTCCCGTCGTAACCTGCTCAATGCTTCCTCGAGTTCTGTTAGCTATACGTCGGTTCGCAGTGTGCGCGTGTTGTAGGTTGCCAGGGCCAGAGGTCTTTTGTTTTGGTAGCCTGGCATCTGCCGGGGATTCTTCGCACCCCATGCCCCGCCGTTACCTTGACCGCTACCGGAGCCAGGAATAGCGGGGCCGCCGGGGACTAGGGGCCGTTTTTTATTTGTGTTAATCATTGGAGGGTTGTTGCCGTGATCGCCACGCTTGGCAGGCGAGTTGGCGATCGCAGTGTTGTTGCAGATTGACTGCAAGTCACGGAAAGACGCTGCTGCCCATCCTCCGGTTTGAGTCCCTTAGTCGGCTCTTACGACACCTATTGGAAGAAATAGGATGGCCCTATTCTAAGCCGGGAGCCATACGGCTAAGAATACCTATAAAAACATGTTTTTGTATCGAGATCCCCCTATATTTTTTTCTAATTCTAAGTATGTGTTGTTATAGCGGCAATAGAAATATACGTTCTGTGAATATTTCAACTTTCAACCTATTATTGTTTATGAAACACAGCCCGCTGACAGACCGACAGACAGCGCAGCGGAAGTATGTTGGTACTAATACATACACTGTGGGCTGTGGCGGAGGCACAACCCGGACACTTCATACAATGAGATGTTGGTACTAATACATACACTGTGGCGGAGGCACAACCCGGACACTTCATACAATGAGATGTTGGTACTAATACATACACTGTGGCGGAGGCACAACCCGGACACTTCATACAATGAGATGTTGGTACTAATACATACACTGTGGCGGAGGCACAACCCGGACACTTCATACAATGAGATTTCTAAAAAAAATTAAGCAACAAATTTCAGTTCACGGCGAATTTTTTTAAGTTCGAGTACCAAACTTAAAACAATCTGTATTAACCTGGGAGACGAGGGGGTGAGGTCGGAATCTAGAGAGCGGCAGGGCGTGTCCACACTGTATGTAAACAAGTACTAATATTGGTCACCCTTTGGGTATACGGAACCCTAAAAATCAAACGTAACATTTCGTCGCTTCGCTGCTCCGTGCTCGCCCCGCCCTCGCCCCGCCCTCGCCCCGCCCTCGCCCCGCCTACCTACCTACCTACTCGTGTATCGCACCTGAACCGCGACACTGACACACGGTTACTTCGCTGCTCCGTGCTCGCTACCTCACCAGCCGACCTCGCCCCGCCCTCGCCCCGCCTACCTACCTACCTACCTACTCGTGTATCGCACCTGAACCGCGACACTGACACACGGTTACTTCGCTGCTCCGTGCTCGCTACCTCACCAGCCGACCTCGCCCCGCCCTCGCCCCGCCTACCTACCTACCTACCTACTCGTGTATCGCACCTGAACCGCGACACTGACACACGGTTACTTCGCTGCTCCGTGCTCGCTACCTCACCAGCCGACCTCGCCCCGCCCTCGCCCCGCCTACCTACCTACCTACCTACTCGTGTATCGCACCTGAACCGCGACACTGACACACGGTTACTTCGCTGCTCCGTGCTCGCTACCTCACCAGCCGACCTCGCCCCGCCCTCGCCCCGCCTACCTACCTACCTACCTACTCGTGTATCGCACCTGAACCGCGACACTGACACACGGTTACTTCGCTGCTCGCTAGTCGCTACCTCACCAGCCGACCTCGCCCCGCCCTCGCCCCGCCTACCTACCTACCTACCTACTCGTGTATCGCACCTGAACCGCGACACTGACACACGGTTACTTCGCTGCTCCGTGCTCGCTACCTCACCAGCCGACCTCGCCCCGCCCTCGCCCCGCCTACCTACCTACCTACCTACTCGTGTATCGCACCTGAACCGCGACACTGACACACGGTTACTTCGCTGCTCGCTAGTCGCTACCTCACCAGCCGACCTCGCCCCGCCCTCGCCCCGCCTACCTACCTACCTACCTACTCGTGTATCGCACCTGAACCGCGACACTGACACACGGTTACTTCGCTGCTCGCTAGTCGCTACCTCACCAGCCGACCTCGCCCCGCCCTCGCCCCGCCTACCTACCTACCTACCTACTCGTGTATCGCACCTGAACCTCGACACTGACACACGGCTACTTCGCTGCTCCGTGCTCGCTACCTCACCAGCCGACCTCGCCCCGCCCTCGCCCCGCCTACCTACCTACTCGTGTATCGCACCTGAACCTCGACACTGACACACGGCTACTTCGCTGCTCCGTGCTCGCTACCTCACCAGCCGACCTCGCCCCGCCCTCGCCCCGCCTACCTACCTACTCGTGTATCGCACCTGAACCTCGACACTGACACACGGCTACTTCGCTGCTCCGTGCTCGCTACCTCACCAGCCGACCTCGCCCCGCCCTCGCCCCGCCTACCTACCTACTCGTGTATCGCACCTGAACCTCGACACTGACACACGGCTACTTCGCTGCTCGCTAGTCGCTACCTCACCAGCCGACCTCGCCCCGCCTACCTACCTACCTACCTACTCGTGTATCGCACCTGAACCGCGACACTGACACACGGTTACTTCGCTGCTCGCTAGTCGCTACCTCACCAGCCGACCTCGCCCCGCCCTCGCCCCGCCTACCTACCTACCTACCTACTCGTGTATCGCACCTGAACCTCGACACTGACACACGGTTACTTCGCTGCTCGCTAGTCGCTACCTCACCAGCCGACCTCGCCCCGCCCTCGCCCCGCCTACCTACCTACCTACCTACTCGTGTATCGCACCTGAACCGCGACACTGACACACGGTTACTTCGCTGCTCGCTAGTCGCTACCTCACCAGCCGACCTCGCCCCGCCCTCGCCCCGCCTACCTACCTACCTACCTACTCGTGTATCGCACCTGAACCTCGACACTGACACACGGCTACTTCGCTGCTCCGTGCTCGCTACCTCACCAGCCGACCTCGCCCCGCCCTCGCCCCGCCTACCTACCTACTCGTGTATCGCACCTGAACCTCGACACTGACACACGGCTACTTCGCTGCTCCGTGCTCGCTACCTCACCAGCCGACCTCGCCCCGCCCTCGCCCCGCCTACCTACCTACTCGTGTATCGCACCTGAACCTCGACACTGACACACGGCTACTTCGCTGCTCCGTGCTCGCTACCTCACCAGCCGACCTCGCCCCGCCCTCGCCCCGCCTACCTACCTACTCGTGTATCGCACCTGAACCTCGACACTGACACACGGCTACTTCGCTGCTCCGTGCTCGCTACCTCACCAGCCGACCTCGCCCCGCCCTCGCCCCGCCTACCTACCTACTCGTGTATCGCACCTGAACCTCGACACTGACACACGGTTACTTCGCTGCTCCGTGCTCGCTACCTCACCAGCCGACCTCGCCCCGCCCTCGCCCCGCCCTCGCCCCGCCTACCTACCTACTCGTGTATCGCACCTGAACCTCGACACTGACACACGGTTACTTCGCTGCTCCGTGCTCGCTACCTCACCAGCCGACCTCGCCCCGCCCTCGCCCCGCCTACCTACCTACTCGTGTATCGCACCTGAACCTCGACACTGACACACGGTTACTTCGCTGCTCCGTGCTCGCTACCTCACCAGCCGACCTCGCCCCGCCCTCGCCCCGCCTACCTACCTACTCGTGTATCGCACCTGAACCTCGACACTGACACACGGTTACTTCGCTGCTCCGTGCTCGCTACCTCACCAGCCGACCTCGCCCCGCCCTCGCCCCGCCTACCTACCTACTCGTGTATCGCACCTGAACCTCGACACTGACACACGGTTACTTCGCTGCTCCGTGCTCGCTACCTCACCAGCCGACCTCGCCCCGCCCTCGCCCCGCCTACCTACCTACTCGTGTATCGCACCTGAACCTCGACACTGACACACGGCTACTTCGCTGCTCCGTGCTCGCTACCTCACCAGCCGACCTCGCCCCGCCCTCGCCCCGCCCTCGCCCCGCCTACCTACCTACTCGTGTATCGCACCTGAACCTCGACACTGACACACGGCTACTTCGCTGCTCCGTGCTCGCTACCTCACCAGCCGACCTCGCCCCGCCCTCGCCCCGCCTACCTACCTACTCGTGTATCGCACCTGAACCTCGACACTGACACACGGCTACTTCGCTGCTCCGTGCTCGCTACCTCACCAGCCGACCTCGCCCCGCCCTCGCCCCGCCCTCGCCCCGCCTACCTACCTACTCGTGTATCGCACCTGAACCTCGACACTGACACACGGCTACTTCGCTGCTCCGTGCTCGCTACCTCACCAGCCGACCTCGCCCCGCCCTCGCCCCGCCTACCTACCTACTCGTGTATCGCACCTGAACCTCGACACTGACACACGGCTACTTCGCTGCTCGCTAGTCGCTACCTCACCAGCCGACCTCGCCCCGCCTACCTACCTACCTACCTACTCGTGTATCGCACCTGAACCGCGACACTGACACACGGTTACTTCGCTGCTCGCTAGTCGCTACCTCACCAGCCGACCTCGCCCCGCCCTCGCCCCGCCTACCTACCTACCTACCTACCTACTCGTGTATCGCACCTGAACCGCGACACTGACACACGGTTACTTCGCTGCTCGCTAGTCGCTACCTCACCAGCCGACCTCGCCCCGCCCTCGCCCCGCCCTCGCCCCGCCTACCTACCTACCTACCTACTCGTGTATCGCACCTGAACCGCGACACTGACACACGGTTACTTCGCTGCTCGCTAGTCGCTACCTCACCAGCCGACCTCGCCCCGCCCTCGCCCCGCCTACCTACCTACCTACCTACTCGTGTATCGCACCTGAACCGCGACACTGACACACGGTTACTTCGCTGCTCGCTAGTCGCTACCTCACCAGCCGACCTCGCCCCGCCCTCGCCCCGCCTACCTACCTACCTACTATGGTATTTGAATTTGAAAATAGTTGCCTTTTTTTGACAAGAGAAAAACAAAGGTTGATCGTGGTCCCGTCGAAAATGTTGTGAATTTAAATTTTTTTGTACAAATGGTGTTATAAGTTATTGTTGAGGCCCACAATTTTATTCTGTGGTAAGTAATTTGTATAAGGAAACCGCTTTGCGTGTATTTTTGGTACTGCGGCAAATTACATTTATATAACTCCGTAGGGTTTCATCCAGCCCCTACGAGGTTGACGTCCCCGAAGTTTTACAATAAAGGATTAATCCCGGGATGGAGCAGTGCTGATCACCAGCCACTCCTTTCTACTGCCCGCCCAGCTGCTCGCCATAAGGGAAGTGAATTTATTTTATTTTTTATCCCGAGCGACTCTCTGACTCTCTGACCTTTCCGCCGACCTAGAAGATTTCCTGTTTCCAGTTTCTGACCATTAGTTATTTATTTTAAATTTTAAAAGTGTTTTGTATCTGATACATATTTTGTTAAAAAGATAGGGTAATTCAGATCAAACTGAAATTTTAAACTTAGTAACTTATTTAAGTACCAAAGGGACGGTGACGATCGTTGCCTGCTGGCATACTATAAAATAACCATTTTATATACAGATAAAATTGTAACCTTAAATTTATTTCCGTAAATTCTCCATAAATGTATTAGGTCATTGTTTTTAATTGTCTACACGGTCAACCATTGTATATTGTTCATATTGTTGGTCATATTGTTTATTGTTCCTTCTTTTTAGGAAAAAATCATAAAATATATTTATTCTAATTTACCCCATAATATTTTTTTCTTCAAACTCCATTTAGGCCTGAACCTCTAAATCGTACGTATCGTATGTGGAAAATTCCGTGAGGGTTTTTATCCCCAGTTCCCTTTATTTTTGTCACATATTTATGATATTTTATGTGTGACAAAAATAAAGATAAAAAGATAAAAAGAAGGAACAATAAACAATATGACCAACAATATGAACAATATACAATGGTTGACCGTGTAGACAATTAAAAACAATGACCTAATACATTTATGGAGAATTTACGGAAATAAATTTAAGGTTACAATTTTATCTGTATATAAAATGGTTATTTTATAGTATGCCGGCAGGCAACGATCGTCACCGTCCCTTTGGTACTTAAATAAGTTACTAAGTTTAAAATTTCAGTTTGATCTGAATTACCCTATCTTTTTAACAAAATATGTATCAGATACAAAACACTTTTAAAATTTAAAATAAATAACTAATGGTCAGAAACTGGAAACAGGAAATCTTCTAGGTCGGCGGAAAGGTCAGAGAGTCAGAGAGTCGCTCGGGATAAAAAATAAAATAAATTCACTTCCCTTATGGCGAGCAGCTGGGCGGGCAGTAGAAAGGAGTGGCTGGTGATCAGCACTGCTCCATCCCGGGATTAATCCTTTATTGTAAAACTTCGGGGACGTCAACCTCGTAGGGGCTGGATGAAACCCTACGGAGTTATATAAATGTAATTTGCCGCAGTACCAAAAATACACGCAAAGCGGTTTCCTTATACAAATTACTTACCACAGAATAAAATTGTGGGCCTCAACAATAACTTATAACACCATTTGTACAAAAAAATTTAAATTCACAACATTTTCGACGGGACCACGATCAACCTTTGTTTTTCTCTTGTCAAAAAAAGGCAACTATTTTCAAATTCAAATACCATAGAGCAACGACATCAAAAAAGAATTTAATTATGAAACGCGACAAAAGAGATCGGCTCGAAACGATAGTTAGCGTTTCACTACCTACTCGTGTATCGCACCTGAACCTCGACACTGACACACGGTTACTTCGCTGCTCGCTAGTCGCTACCTCACCAGCCGACCTCGCCCCGCCCTCGCCCCGCCTACCTACCTACCTACCTACTCGTGTATCGCACCTGAACCGCGACACTGACACACGGTTACTTCGCTGCTCGCTAGTCGCTACCTCACCAGCCGACCTCGCCCCGCCCTCGCCCCGCCTACCTACCTACCTACCTACTCGTGTATCGCACCTGAACCGCGACACTGACACACGGTTACTTCGCTGCTCGCTAGTCGCTACCTCACCAGCCGACCTCGCCCCGCCCTCGCCCCGCCTACCTACCTACCTACCTACTCGTGTATCGCACCTGAACCGCGACACTGACACACGGTTACTTCGCTGCTCGCTAGTCGCTACCTCACCAGCCGACCTCGCCCCGCCCTCGCCCCGCCTACCTACCTACCTACCTACTCATGTATCGCACCTGAACCTCGACACTGACACACGGTTACTTCGCTGCTCGCTAGTCGCTACCTCACCAGCCGACCTCGCCCCGCCCTCGCCCCGCCTACCTACCTACCTACCTACTCGTGTATCGCACCTGAACCGCGACACTGACACACGGTTACTTCGCTGCTCGCTAGTCGCTACCTCACCAGCCGACCTCGCCCCGCCCTCGCCCCGCCTACCTACCTACCTACCTACTCGTGTATCGCACCTGAACCGCGACACTGACACACGGTTACTTCGCTGCTCGCTAGTCGCTACCTCACCAGCCGACCTCGCCCCGCCCTCGCCCCGCCTACCTACCTACCTACCTACTCGTGTATCGCACCTGAACCTCGACACTGACACACGGTTACTTCGCTGCTCGCTAGTCGCTACCTCACCAGCCGACCTCGCCCCGCCCTCGCCCCGCCTACCTACCTACCTACCTACTCGTGTATCGCACCTGAACCGCGACACTGACACACGGTTACTTCGCTGCTCGCTAGTCGCTACCTCACCAGCCGACCTCGCCCCGCCCTCGCCCCGCCCTCGCCCCGCCTACCTACCTACCTACCTACTCGTGTATCGCACCTGAACCGCGACACTGACACACGGTTACTTCGCTGCTCGCTAGTCGCTACCTCACCAGCCGACCTCGCCCCGCCCTCGCCCCGCCTACCTACCTACCTACCTACTCGTGTATCGCACCTGAACCTCGACACTGACACACGGTTACTTCATGCCAGAACCGTTGCCCTGCGTTGCGTTCTTACTTCTTATTAACTGAAGCTTGTTTTCACAATTATAGTCGGCAAAACAGTATAATCGTCGGCAACAGAACACTTACAAATAGTGGCTGAACTAGTAATTTTGAGGACAACTTACTTATTTAGACGACAAAGACTGCTATTTAAAAGAAGGCCATTTAAAGTTTAAATGCAATGTTTATTATTTATCTTTTTTTTGCAAATGACCATGAGTATCTTGGGGGAAGTTATTCAGTGAAATTTATAGTTATAAAAACTCTTTTCAAAAAAAAAACTAGTATACCTAAAAGTTTTTAGGTTATCGAAAACTGTTTATACTCGTATATATGCATAGTCATAACATTTTTTTTTGTTTTAGTTTTATGTTAATCGTTTTTTACCCTTTTCTCTCTTTAAAACTTTGTTGTGGCATTGAGTAAATGTTTTATCTATCTATCCAAGGGCATAATATCAAAACAAATCTTTGTTAATACTGGAGAACTAAATACATACAAAAGACAAGTTGACTTACCTCGACATCTCGGTGGGTGCTCTAGTAAAGGACAAGGATCTAGGTCCCAAGGATGGTGGCCCTAAAGACATTTCACTTGTACTTTGTCTCAGACCGCCGCCTGTAAATTACAAAGTTGTTGAATAATTTGCTGCTCATGCATGCCTATAAACACAAAATGTATGTATATATCGCAGTCATCTGGTTGAATCTGCTATTTGATTGAATGACTAGCGCGTTCACCGAATGACGAGATTCAATTGAATCACTAGGCCGAACGTTGATTGAACAGGCGTCACTTAACGTCCAACTAGTTAGCTGATTGTAACATAGCCCTTTGAACAGAGCGGACGTAAAATCAGTCAGGTGATTGAAATTTAGTTTATAGTTATTGTTTAGTTTATTTGTGAGAATTAGGGCTTTGTTACTTAGTGTTCTTGTTCACATTATGAACGTAAAATTCCATACAACGAAAAGGGAGTTGACAAAAATTTGATTTTTCTAAAAAAACTGTAATTGAGCGAGCGAAACGAGCCCCATTGGTAGCAGAATGATTCGCAGAAGAAGAAATTGACGGTTTTTATTCGGAACTAGCTGTCCCGGCGAACTTCGTTACACCTTACACTACACTACCCTAAACAACCCTACCCTACGTTACACTACACTACCCTACCCTATCCTACCCTACACTACCCTACACTACTCTACTCTACCCTACCCTACCCTACCCTAACTACACCTACACTACACTACACTACTCTACCCTACCCTTAAACCAATAATTTTTTGACTGATATTTTTTTTTTTATTGATGAATATCATATTTTTAATACTTATTATCCTATTCCGGACGAAGACAAATGCAAAAACACAAAAATCATAAAAATTGGTCCAGCCGTTCTTGAGTTATAAATGGTGTAACTAACACGACTTTCTTTTATATATATATAGATATCCCCTTTAACAACTTCGCTAAATGACGTTCAGTCAAGACGTTGAACGTTACATTCAACAACTTGACGAGTTGTCCTTTAGTGATTCAATTGAATCTCGTCATTCAATCAAATAGCAGATTCAACCAGATGACGGCGACATATACATGTATGGGTTACAGCAACTTACAGGCGACATCATTAGTGCGAACGGTTTTGGTTTCCTTGTAAGAGTTATGCCTGTTAAGCGAGTTTGTTACTGAGCTGGATGAGTAGTCCCGTATCGCTGTTGTGGAACAGAACGTAGCGTTTGTTCTAGAGTGGTCCGTCACCCCCGCCCCCGCCCCCGCCCCTGACGCAAGCAAAATGTTACATAAATTAGTAATCATTTCTATTATTAATAAGCTAAATCGAATTAGTTTCGCTAACTGATTACTGCATATTTTTTTCTAAGCAAAGGCAGCTGTCCACCTGAGGTTATATCTCTCTTCTCCAGTATTGTTGCTTCTGTGGCAACTTTTTTGTTGAAATCTTTATATCGTCTCTCACAGATACTTTATATTATACTAGCTGATTCCCGCGGCTTCACCCGCGTGGACCGCATTTCTATGACTTTTCGAGGGTGCGCAGTGCGCGAGCCGCAAGCGGCTCGCGAGCGTAGCAAAAAGTAGCCTATGTCTTAACCCAGGTCCTAATCTGTCTACCTACCAAATTTCAGCCAAATCCGTTCAGTAGTTTTTGCGGGAAAGCGTAACAGACAGACAGAGTTACTTTCGCATTTATAATATTAGTAGGGATAATATTACATATACTTACAGGGTGAACTTGATATCATTAGCCAAATTTTAAAGTGAGGATCTACTCATGAAACTGGTGAACATTCCCCAAGGTACTCATCATCATCATCATATCAGCCGAAGGACGCGTCCACTGCTGGACATAGGCCTCCCCCAAGGATCTCCATGACGACCGGTTCTGCGCTGCCCGCATCCAGTGGCTTCCCGCGACCTTCACCAGGTCATCAGTCCAACGAGTGGGAGGCCTGCCTAAACTACGCTTTCCGGTGCGTGGTCGCCACTCGAGAACTTTACTGCCTCAGCGGCCATCTGTTCTACGAGCAATATGCCCCACCCACTGCCACTTAAGTTTAGCAATTCTGAGAGCTATGTCGGTTACTTTGGTTCTCCTACGGATCTCCTCGTTTCTGATTCGATCTCGCAGAGAAACTTCGGGCATAGCACGCTCCATTGCCCTTTGGGTGACCTTGAGCCTTCTTATGAGGCCCATAGTAAGCGACCATGTCTCAGCTCCGTATGTCATCACTGGCAACACACACTGGTCGAAGACCTTGGTCTTAAGACTGCGGTATCTGGGACGTAAAGATATTGCGAAGCTTCCCGAACGCTGCAAAGCCGAGTTGGATTCGACGATTGATCTCTTTCTCGAAGTTGGACCTACCTAACTGGACTGTTTGTCCCAGATATACATATTCGCTAACAACTGCGAGTGTAGAGCCTCCAGCCTGCAGAGGAGTAGGTATGACACGGAAGTTTGACATAACTTTCGTCTTGTCCATGTTCATTCTAAGACCCACTTCTTGAGAGGCTCTACTGAGGCCATCGAGCATTGTGCCTAAGTCGTCCATAGTCTCAGCCAAGACCACGATATCGTCAGCGAATCGAAGGTGGGTGATGTACTCGCCGTTGATATTGATGCCGAGTCCACCCCAGGCCAAAAGCTTAAAAACATCTTCCAGGGCGGCGGTGAATAGTTTCGGAGATATAACGTCTCCCTGTCTCGTCCTTCGCTGCAGCTGGATAGGTTCCGAGTTTTGATCCTGGAGGCGAACCGACATGGTGGCGTTTTCATATAAACACTTCAGCACTTCGATATATCGATAGTCAATTTGGCACCTCTGGAAAGACTGTAACACAGCCCAAGTTTCGACCGAATCGAAGGCTTTCTCATAGTCCACGAACGCCAAGCATAGTGGCTGATTGTACTCTTCGGTCTTCTGTATAATCTGCCGCAGCGTATGTATGTGGTCTTTGGTACTAAATCCTTTTCGGAAACCGGCTTGTTCGGGAGGCTGGAAGTCGTCAAACCTGCGTGCGAGACGATTCGTAATGACTTTCGAAAACAGTTTGTAGACATGGCTCAGAAGTGAGATGGGTCTGTAGTTCTTCAGCAGGGTATTGTAGCCCTTTTTGAAGAAAAGCACGACCACACTTCTGTGCCATGCCATGCCTTAGGCGTTTGTTCCTCAAGTATAACGGAATTAAATAATTCTGAAGAGCTTTAAGTACCTGTGTTCCACCTGCTTTCAGAAGTTCAACCGTAATTCCATCATCACCCAGTGCCTTATTTTTTTTAAGCTGTTTAAGAGCCATTCTAATCTCGTACAGGCTGACGTCCGGGATATCTTCGGTATAGTGTCGGGTAAGTCTTGCTCTTGGGTCTTTAGCCAGATCGCTGACAGGCAGACGTGTGGTCATATACAATTGTCCGTAGAACTTCTCAACTTCTTCCAGCAACTCAGTCTTATAAGATATGATCCTGCCATCCTCAGTCTTCAGCTTGGTCAGTTGGCTTTGACCAACAGACAGATCTCTAGCGAACACTCTTGAGCCTTTGTTGTTCTCAATCGCCTCTTTAATACAATTTGTATTAAAGTGGCGCAAATCGCGAGTTAGAGACTTAGAGATCTGCTTGTTTAGTTGCCGATACTGAGTAGCGTCATCAGAGGACTGCAAAACCAATCTGCGTCTTTCTTCCATGAGGTTGCTGGTGAAGTCCGAGATTTTTTTGGTTCTGTTTGAACGGCGAGTTTTAAAAATCATAGACCCCGACCGTTTGGACAATTTCCACGAACCTGACGTTATAATCGTCCACATTCTCACAGTCTCCTAGGCATTCGAAGCGATTGTCCAACTCGAGCTGAAAGTTCTCGGGGTTTTGGAGCTGGATGGGCGCTGGTCGGAGCGTGGACTTCATTAGTCGACATCTTTCTAGCTTGGTCTTTAGATTTAATGTGCCTTTTACCATTCGGTGATCGCTTCCTGTTTTTACTGAGTTGATCACAGAGACATCATTGAATATTTGCCTTCTCGTCGACAAGATGAAGTCGATCTCGTTCTTCGTTACGCCATTGGGATGCAACCATGTCCATTGTCGCTGTTTAGGCTTTTTGAAGAAGGAGTTCATCATAAAGAGGCCCTCCCTCTCCATAAAGTCGGCCAGCATTTGGCCACGTGCATTTCTCTCTCCATATCCAAATTGCCCCACTCTCAGCTCACCATCGCTTCGTTTGCCTAGTTTAGCGTTAAAGTCCCCCATAAACATGGTGTATTGGGTCCGGGAGCTATTATGTAAAGCTCTAGATATATCCTCATATAGGATCTCCACTTCGTCGTCGGAGTGTTGCGCGGTCGGTGCATATACCTGAATAACTTTCAGCGAATACCGTTTGGTAATTCGGAGAATAAGGTACGCCACCCTCGTCGAAATACTCTCGATCCGGACCACATTGTTAATGAGGAACTTGTGGACTAGAAACCCGACACCACCCTCGGACAGTTCGTCGCCCTCCCGGAAATAGAGCAGGTTTCCGGATTTAAGGATAATGGTGTCCTGCCCCCCTCTTCGGACTTCACACAATCCTACGATGTCCCATCGTAACCTGCTCAATGCTTCCTCGAGTTCTGCTAACTTTACGTCGGTTTGCAGTGTGCGCGTGTTGTAGGTTGCCAGGGCCAGAGGTCTTTTGTTTTGGTAGCCTGGCATCTGCCGGAATTCTTCGCACCCCATGCCCCGCCTTTACCTTGACCGTTACCGGAGCCAGGAATAGTGGGGCCGCCGGGGACAAGGGGCCGTTTTTTGTTTGTGTCGATCATTAGGGGGTGTTGCCGTAATCGCCACGCTTGGCAGGCGGGTTGGCGATTGCAGTGTTGTTGCAGATTGGCTGCAAGTCACGGAAAGACGCTGCTGCCCATCCTCCGGTTTGAGTCCCTTAGTCGGCTCTTACGACACCTGTTGGATGAAATAGGATGGCCCTATTCTAAGCCGGGAGCCATACGGGTGAAAGTAAAAAATAGGTAAAAATGCTATTTGGAAAGTCCGCCTTTGCTTTTATGTTATTCTTTTTGTATTTAAATGCATTAAAAAGGTTACAATCAGAGAAAATGCGAAAAATGTGTGCTGTTTATGGACCTAATGCAGTAGCACTCAATAGCACAAACTTGATGCAAGCTTTCCAGGCTGGAAATTACAACATTCAAGATGCAGCTTGCTGTCACCTTGTTGGAATTTGCGTACAAAATACAAAGAAACTTTTTCCCCAACCTAATAGATTAATTAACTGATGTATGAATTGTTTTTGCTCCAATTGGATAGGTTCCTTGGGGAGTTGTTTAGTTATAGAGTTGTTATTAGTAGATGTAGTTAAAAACTCGGCACATGATTTCAATGTGACCCTGTAGTTGTGTAGTCGGCTTGAATAGTCACTGGAGCTTCAATTGACATCATTAGGACTTGAGGCTCACTAGGATAGTCAGTTCTCTTGTCCATGGCGCTCATGGCGGTGGGTATGCGCGAGTAGTCGGCGCGGCGCAGAGGCTCGGGGTCGGGCGGCGCGGAGGGCGCGGGGGGCACCAGCGGGGGCGGCGACCGCGCGCACGCTGCGCTCGGATCCTCCAGCATCAGATCTCGCAGTGACGTACCAACGGTACTCTCCATTTTTGTTAGCTCGTTACCTGTATGCAAGGTTTTTGTTATGGACCTGACATCCGTTGGTTCACTAATTGTTTAGGTCAAAGGCATAACTTTTGTTCTACCAATTTGTAAGTAAACGGCGGCGGAGAAAGTTTGGACTATACAATTTGTAAGTAAACGGCGGCGGAGAAAGTTTGGACTATACAATTTGTAAGTAAACGGCGGCGGAGAAAGTTTGGACTATACAATTTGTAAGTAAACGGCGGCGGAGAAAGTTTGGACTATACAATTTGTAAGTAAACGGCGGCGGAGAAAGTTTGGACTATACAATTTGTAAGTAAACGGCGGCGGAGAAAGTTTGGACTATACAATTTTCATCAATGTAGTAAAATATTTTTATGATCAGTTTTTAGGGTTCCAGACCTGAGAAGGATAAAACGGAACCCTTATAGGATCACTTTGTTGTCCGTCTGTCTGTCTGTCTGCCTGTCAAGACCTTTATCTCGGGAACGCGTGGAGGTATCGAGTTGAAATTAAAATCATATACTCCGGGTCTACAGTCCCTTGAAGCTGTGAAAAAATCAAATATCTTGGTAAACGTAAAAAAATGTTTATTCCACAAAAACCAAAATCAAAATTTATAGGGCAGTTTCCATTGACCTAGAACTTGGAGTTTGGCTTATACTACAAGTATTGGGAAAATCTGAACCTGTACATTTGTAATAGCAAGGAATGGAGGTCCAAATTTTGAATTGAGTTAACAGTGTCACGTGGGGTATGGTATGAAAGGGCTCCATTGGCACAAGTTTAAACAGATTTTTAATTATTTTTATGATGTATAGTTTTCGATTTATTAATTTTAAGGTTCCTTATCCAGAGATGTGGTAGTATGGAACCCTCGGTGAGCGAGACCAACTCTCACTTGGCCGGTTTTTTAAATGTTAATGGTCAAAAAATGTTGTTGGCTTTGATCTGAACAATAAGTGGACCAACAGACGCAGGTCAAAAAGTACAGTAATAGAAGATAAATATAAAATAAGAAAACAATAACACTATTGCTAGGAAAAACTTCCCAAAGTCAACTTTACACTGGAAAAGTACTAAACTAAGAAGAAAGACATACTTAATTTGAAAAATATACTCAAAAGTGCAGCACTTTATTATATCGTCTGCCTATCTTCTACCTTCTTAACAATCCATAAACGTCCCCACTATGGGGGCGCAGATCTCTTCCAAACCCCAGTTTGGACCTCCAGAAGGATTCTCTAGCTACTCTACAACTATACCCTATACTAGTACTCTACTTGCCTCTGACACTGCACACTGTAATAAAGAACCACTTTCACTTATAGAGCCTTCTCTACGAACTGGCTGTTCTAAGGCATCCTGTTATGTTAGATTTGAGAAAAATTTATGCTCACTTAATGAATTGTTTGGTGAGGAGTAATCTTCAGACGAAAGGCTAGTAGCAGGTGGAGGTGTTCGATTCACTGAAAACAATAGGAAGATGTTAGATATCATAGAACTTAATATCACAACATCTTAGAGGCATCTATACTATCACTACTTGTTACTCTATCTACTCACATGCTCTAGAAGGGCGAAATATTTCAGTATAGTCACGAATATTTGAGATAACTGCACCTGAGTCATCGTCCGCTTCTGTTCCAGAAGCTGACTCCTCAGCTGTTTTTTCATCAAGGAGTGAAGGCCTATGCATAACTGGAAAACGAAAAGCCTGTCAATATGAAACTTGACAAAAATTTACCCAAAAATTCTCTAACTTTTTTTTACTTATTACCTTCTTTTGGCTTTTCCTTTGAAAAGCTTTTGCGTACAGAGTGTCCTTTTTGAAAGGGCGACAAATCCCTAACGACAGGTGGCATCACTGGTGGCGGACCACCAAACGGATGCACTTTATTGAGATCTACTACTGACAACACAACATATGTGGAATGGAATGAGCCTACTATCTGAAAATTAAGCAAACGGACAAAATAAACGTGAAAGCCAGGAGAACAACATTATAATTTATTTCAAAATCTAAATATATCATGAACTTACTAATTGAGTTTGAGCAACTGTAATGTCATGAATTTGTCCCCAATGGCCATGGATGACGTCCAGTACTCGTGCAGGCTCCCATCCAATAACATGCAAGCCATCATTCCCACATCCTAACAAACTTGTTCCATCATCACTAAATGTCATAGTCCTAGAAAAAGCGACAATACTATGTAAACTTTATTCCCACACCAGGTAAGCAAGAAACTGAAAGAATATTTTAATTTTCATTTCACCTTATAGAAGTATTTTCTTTCTCAAACTTTGAAACCAGTTGGAACTTTTCCATGTCCCAAAAGTTGACTGTTCTGTCAGTGCCACAGCTCGCCAACAAAAACTCATGGGGATGGAATTTGACACATGTGACAGCTGCTGTGTGTTCTACAAACTCTTGCAGGACCTTCCCCATGCGGACATCCCATACCTTCACTAAGCCTAGGTGACAACATATAAGTTCTAGATAATTTATCATACTTTTTTACATATAAGGTGCTCAACAAGTAAAATTTGTAAAGATAAATATATAGCACAAAATAAAAATAATAACTTACCATCATCACAGGCAGAAGCAATCCACTGTCCATCTGGACTAAACTGAAGACTGTTCACAGCAAGATGGTGACTTGAATATGTGACTATACACCCTCTCTTTCTAGTGTCCCAAAGCTTGATGTGACTATCACAGGAGCCTGTAGTTAGGTAATCTCCATAAGGATGGAAGTCCATACATTTGATAGCACCTTTGTGGCCAGTAAACGTTCTCAACAACTTTGCTGCTTCTAAATCCCAAATTTTCAGAGCACCTGTTTGTGAACCAGCACAGACTAAATCCTCAGAGTGTCCAAAACATACACTCTCTACAGGAGTTGTGTGCCCGCTTAAGCTCTGGAAGAACAGAGGAGTGCAATGATATAAACTGTGAGTTGGTCAGCTGTAGATCTAAATGGGAATAATGTACACATTACAAATACAAACCATCAAACAGCTCTGGCGTCCTATAGCCCAAAGGTTCACTTTCTTGTCATCTCCACCAGTAGCCAACACTTGATTTGATTTGTGTCCCATAGCCAGGCAGTTGACATTCGCCTTGTGGGCCACAAACTCCTCTGTAATCAATCATCATGTAATAAAATAGTAAGATGTTGGGCATCCAACTTGTAAATGACAAATGTAAAATACTTACGCAATTTCCATGATCGTCGCATAGTTTCCATTGTATACTGTATCTGAATTAATTCAATGCTCACTCCATTTATGGAAAACTAACCTTGTAATACTGTAATTACAACACGAACACATTGAAGTTAGGTTTCGTCTTCAGACATTACAGTTCCAAAATTGTATTTGTATGTTATGTATGATGTATTTAAAACAATGCATAATTTAGTAAAAAGCCAAATTCTTTCCTTTCTTTCAATGTTTTGCCTTTTTTGTTGTGTGCAAAGGGGATATAAATGGATAAGTCATAAGTCACTACGTTTTGGTTGTGTGATGTGATTGATGTCAAAGTATATCCCACCAAAAACATTTTCACGTAAAAATGTTGCCAAGACGAGTCTACGTAGCTTAACCTGTGAAAAAATTATCAGGTGATTTTCAGATCTCGTATAAAGCCAAGTTCTAAAGACTGCACGCTCTAAACCTACAAGCTCTACACTACACCTTACTCAAAATATATTAAAAAGTGGTCAGATGTCATGTAGAGCCAAGATTTTTGATCTATGCGCCCTAACTTTACCAAACCGCAGTGAAGATAGCACCCCACTTTGCCGGACCCCTTTTTGTTGTGTATGCTGTGAACACGCCCTTACTATAAGGGGGTTAGCACCCTTAATCTTACTTAATTTACCAATAATCGACACTACCGTACAAATAAAAGAAATTCAACTGTCAGAAGCCTTTCTTTTCATCTTTGTCCATATCCTACCTTGATTAATAGTTCAGTCAATCCATAATATATAGCTGAGGTACCTACCTAAATAAACAAACGAGTGCATAACTGAATATCAGCGTAAGTATCTACCTACCTATCAAGCAATAACGGAAGGATTTCACTACGAAAACAAAGCTTACTTTTGATCACGCACGATTAAACAACAGTTTCCTCAAATCGTTACTCAAGTGAATTGTACCTACTTTGAAAGAGATAGATAAGTACGGCTCACTATTCAAATACATGAGGTGAAGTTGGTAAGACATATGTCGACATGTTGAACAGGCTCTGCTGAATCGTTTAAGAGACAGAGCGACTCCAGATAATGTTCATATTTTTGAGATATTTGCGAAGTCGAATTTTTCAAAAAATTGAACTCCACTTTTAGGTACTTTGCAAGAGGTGAAGTGGGTGAGACACATGTCGGCATGTTGAACAGGCTCTGCTGAATCGTATAAGAGACAGAGCAACTCCAGTTAATGTTCATATTTTTGAGATATTTGCGTCTGAAGTTTCTACATGAAGTCGAATTTTTCAAAATATTGAACTCCACTTTTAGGTACTTTGCATGAGGTGAAGTGGATAAGACATATGTCTGCATGTTGAACAGGCTCTGCTGAATCGTATTAGAGACAGAGCGACTCCAGTTAATGTTCATATTTTTGATTTATTTACGTATAAACTTTGTTTGTGTAGTAGATATTCCAAACAATTGAACTCCTCTTTTAGGTACTTTGCATGAGGTGAAGTGGGTAAGACATATGTCGGCATGCTGAAGAGGCTCTGTTGAATTGTATAAGAGACAGAGCGACTCCAGTTAATGTTCATATTTTTGAGATATTTGCGTCTGAAGTTTCTATATGAAGTCAAATTTTTCAAAAAATTGAACTCCACTTTTAGGTACTTTGCATGAGGTGAAGTGGATAAGAAATATGTCTGCATGTTGAACAGGCTCTGCTGAATCGTATTAGAGACAGAGCGACTCCAGTTAATGTTAATATTTTTGAGATATTTGCGTCTGAACTTTCTACGTACAGCCGATTTTTTCAAAAATAAAGAACAACTTTAAGGTACTTTTCATGAAGTGAAGTGGGTAAGACATATTTCGGCATGTTGAACAGGCTCTACTGAATCGTTTAAAGTACATAGCGACTCCAGTTAATGTTCATATTTTTAAGATATTTACGTCTAAACTTTATTTGTGTAGTCGATTTTCCAAAAAATTGAACTCCTCTTTTAGGTACTTTGCATGAGGTGAAGTGGGTAAGACACATGTCGGCATGTTGAACAGGCTCTGTTAAATCGTTTAAGAGACACAGCGACTCCAGTTAAAGTTTGTATTTTTGATTTATTTACGTATAAACTTTGTTTGTGTAGTCGATTTTCCAAAAATTGAACTCGTATTTTAGGTACAGTGGCCAGCACGTGGCGATGGACAGTATACACACATATAAATACGACCGATTTTTAACAGTTGAACACTCGCACACTTCGGTGATTGGTAGAATTCATCATCTTTACGAAAATATACCAATCGACATTCTTTTCTAAATAAGCGTCTATTTAAGACCAATAACGAATTCACACAAACTTATGACCACAGATCTGTGCTTTTGACAAATCATAAGCCCGCCCCTTACAAAGCATCCGCCACAGATCTAATAAACCAAGCATCCGCGTAGTGACACGAGCTAGCAAGCAGTGTTGCCGTTTTAGCCACTTTGTGGCTAGATCTAGCATATTTATAACGGTTTAGCCAAAAATAATTTTAGCTAACCAAACGATTCTAGCTACTTTTGGTAATTATGTTTTTGATAATTTCTGTTTACGGTTGACCAAATATTTGACCTAGTTACTGCAGTCTTGTCTTCCTCACTCTAATGCGGAAGTAAGTAGTTAAGTGTCATGAACACACTGAAAAATAAATTATGAAACAAAATGTGAGCATTAACTAATAACTAAATAATAAATTGTTAATAACATAAGTTACGCGGACGACATGGTGCTGCTGAGCCCGTCGATCAATGCTCTCAGAAAGCTAATAAAGATATGTGAGAAATATGCGGAGGCTCATGGGCTCAGATACAACTCAACCAAGAGTGAGTTGATGGTCTTTAAGTCTGGAAATAAAACTTACAATAGAGTGCCACCGGTTACATTGGGAGGTGTTGACTTAAGGATCGTCACTCAGTTTAAGTATCTGGGCCACTGGGTCACAGATAATTTATGTGATGATATGGATGTAGAAAGGGAGCGCAGGGCGTTGGCGGTTCGATGTAATATGCTGGCTCGCAGGTTCGCACGTTGTACAAGTAGCGTGAAAATAACGTTGTTCAAGGCGTTCTGTCAGTCCTTTTACACGTGCAGCCTGTGGGTCAGTTATACAAAGAAGACCGTCAATGCTCTGCGTGTGCAATACAACAATGGTTTCAGGGTGCTGATGGGGTTGCCTCGTTACTGTAGTGCGTCGGGGATGTTCGCAGAAGCACGCACTGACGGCTTCCATGCAATTGTGCGCAGAAGAGTCGCGTCCCTGATGCAACGCGTGAGGGGCAGCACCAGCGGCATCCTGAAAGCCATTGCCAGCAAGCCAGACTGTCCTATATTTGGCCACTGGACAACGCTACACAAGCGCCTGGCCAGTGTCCGGATATAAGGACTATGTTAATATTTTATTTTGTAATGTCACTAACATTAGATTTGTAAGTTATTGTATATTACTAACATTTATGGGCTGTGCAGCCTGCAATAAATTTATTTGATTTGATTTGATTTGATTTGATTAACACTTAATTCCATAATTATGATTAAAAGTCAATAAAAATAAATAATAAAAATGCCACGACTATGTTTTGCCACCTGAAGTTTTAAACATATTTACAAAAGCGGGCAAAGCAATCAAAAAAATTGAAACCCCATCTACATCATCATCACAGATCGATTGACGTTGACGTAGAGATTTCAGAATTACCAGATGCCATTGTAGACCTACAATTTTTTTTCTACATGTATTAGATACTGTTTTAATTAAAACCTCATCCTTATTACAAAATTGGCCACTTTTTCATTTTAATAACCACAAACAATATTGTCCTAACGGCAACACTGCCAGTATATTAAAGTCATTCACTCATCCGTCTCAGTCAAAGAGAATATTTCGTTCTCGTTCCGTTCTCGTTCCGTCCAAAGGGAGTATAAGTCACCAATACTTACTACGTTTGTCAGTCCAAGTCCAGTCGCATAGATAATTAGATATTAGATAGCATTTATTGTAAACTTGTGAGCGTACACCGTCTCATTCTTCACTGCTTTTTTTTTAATTCACAATTGGTAAGCCCTTGGCATCATCTCACCTGATGGTGAGTGACGATGATGCCGAAGATGGAAGCGGGCTTACCTAGATTCCCCAACACAATGGAGAACGGGCTATCTTATCTTCAAGCCGGAACACATCAATGTTGTTAATACTGATGTCTATCGGCAAGACTTAGATAAGATGGTGGTAGCTAGCCAGGCGGGCTTAGAAAATGCCCTACCACCAACCAAACCGAGTCTTACAAGTTGACCCCACCGGGAATCGAACCCGCGACCTCCTGGTGTGAAGCGAATAGACTACCTATCCATTACGCCCCGGAGGCGGTTAAAGAATTTTGGATTCGGTTCAATAATTCTAAAGTTTAACCCCCTACAACCAAACAAATAAACAAACCTTACCACTACCTATAATATTTTATTCTTAAAAGTCTGGTCTTTTTCACAAATAAATCGGAATTTCCATCAATAAGTATGTATGTAAAATCTTCGGACGAACGCGATCTCCCCCGACCCCGCCTACCCGCACCGGCCAGCGGTAAGCGGCAGCGCAGATTGAAAACAATGCGAAGAAAACAATTACTATCTCTTTTTCGCAGTCGCTCTGTTCAACTTCGAACATTTTCAAGGCCATTATGTCCAACTGCATGTGCTGTTCACTGTACATTGCATGAGGTGAAGTGGGTAAGACACATGTCGGCGAAAATAAAGACATATGTCGGCATGTTGAACAGGCTCTGCTGAATCGTTTAAGAGACAGAGCGACCCCAGTTAATGTTCATATTTTTGAGATATTTGCGTCTGAACTTTCTATGTACAGCCGATTTTTTCAAAAATAAAGAACAACTTTTAGGTACTTTTCATGAAGTGAAGTGGATAAGACATATGTCTGCATGTTGAACAGGCTCTGCGGAATCCTTTAAGAGACAGAGCGACTCATGTTAATGTTCTTATATTTGAGATATTTGCGTCTGAAGTTTCTATATGAAGTCGAATTTTTCAAAAAATTGAACTCCACTTTTAGGTACTTTGCAAGAGATGTGGGTAAGACACATGTCGACATGTTGAACAGGCTCTGCTAAATCGTATGAAAGACAGAGCGACTCCAGTTAATGTTCATATTTTTGATTTATTTATGTATAAACTTTGTTTCTGTAGTCGATTTTCTAAAAAATTGAACTCCTCTTTTAGGTACTTTGCATGAGGTGAAGTGGATAAGACATATGTCTGCATGTTGAACAGGCTCTGCTGAATCGTTTAAGAGACAGAGCGTCTCATGTTAATGTTTATATTTTTGAGATATTTGCGTCAGAACTTTCTATGTACAGCCGATTTTTTCAAAAAATAAAGAACAACTTTAAAGTAATTTGCATAAAGTGAAGTGGATGAGACACATGTCGGCATGTTGAACAGGCTCTGCTGAATCGTTAAAAGTACAGAGCGACTCCAGTTAATGTTCATATTTTTAAGATATTTACGTCTAAACTTTATTTGTGTAGTCGATTTTCAAAAAAATTAACTCCTCTTTTAGGTACTTTGCATGAGGTGAAGTGGGTAAGACATATGTCGGCATGTTGAAGAGGCTCTGCTGAATCGTATAAGAGACAGAGCGACTCCAGTTAATGTTCATATTTTTGAGATATTTGCTTCTCAATTTTCTATATGAAGTCGAATTTTTCAAAAATAAAGAACAACTTTAAGGTATTTTGCATGAAGTGAAGTGGATAAGACATATGTCGGCATGTTAAACAGGCTCTGCTAAATCGTTTAAAGTACAGAGCGATTCCAGTTAATGTTCATATTTTTAAGATATTTACGTCTAAACTTTATCTGTGTAGTCGATTTTCCAAAAATTGAACTCCACTTTTAGGTACTTTGCACCAGGTGAAGTGGGTAAGACACATGTCGGCATGTTGAAGAGGCTCTGCTGAATCGTATAAGAGACAGAGCGACTCCAGTTAATGTTCATATTTTTGAGATATTTGCGTCTGAACTTTCTATGTACAGCCGATTTTTTCAAAAATAAAGAACAACTTTTAGGTACTTTTCATGAAGTGAAGTGGATGAGATACATGTCGGCATGTTGAACAGGCTCTGCTGAATCGTTAAAAGTACCGTAAAATGCTGCAACTTTACCAATCAGCTTCAAGTTTGCCTAATTTATTAAAACCGACATCAATTGACAACCATTACTTGTTTTCTATTTCTATTAATGGTAGAAAGTCGGTAATCAATCTGGCAACATATTTTAATATTTTTTGAATTGGTAACACTGCACCTTTTTCGTCTGACAGTTTTCAACGGTCGCAAGGAAAGCACGTGTTTTACGGTTGAGTCCGGATCTTTTGATTTTTCCTTGAAAAACTCGTGATTTTAAACGTTGTGGATACATAAAGGGTAAGTAAATATGCTCTTTCTTCTGTTTTTAATGTTTTTTCTTATAAATGTAAGTCATAGCTAGTTAAAATGATGGTAGGCAATGTTGTAAGTGTTTTTTCGGACACTAGTGACACAACTTTGCCTAGAGCTAGGGTTGTCACCTGCTACTCAAAAGTAGTGAAGCGCTTGGATTTAATTTTTATTTGTCATTAATGATGTAATTATAAAATATTATGTGTAAAGATGTGAATTCTATTTTTTTAATTTATTACCCGTCTCAAAAGTATTTTTACAAACGTTTATTGCTAAATGTTGAAATAGTAAGAGAATAATCATTAAGTGACACATGTATTGTTTTTTTTGGTAATTTGGATTATGATAAAATATATTTTTGTATTCTTTATCAGGTACAGAAATGGGGAATAAAAAAATAAAAAAAGAGAAGAAAAGTAGAAGAAAGGTTGGAGCTCGTCGGTATGCTGATTATTCGCAAGAGACATTAGACATTGCTGTAGATTTAGTAAAAAGCAAAGCGATGTCGTCTTATGAAGCCGAAAATCACTTTGGTATTATATAAGTTCATTTCTATGTTGATTTTATTTTGTGTTAATTTTTGAAGCTATTTTTTATAATTAGCGACATTCCTAAGAATTTTTTTGAGACGTTTGAAGTACTCATTAAGGTTTTACTATGAGAGACTGATTATGTAGGCTGAATTCCTGAGAAGCTAGTGATTTTTGTTTCTTTTATTTCTTAGAGTTTATTATGATAATTATGTGCAAGTGCAAACTTATATAAGTTCATTTCTATGTTTATTTTATTTTGTGTTAATTTTTGAAGCTTTTTGTAATTAATAACGACATTCCTACGGTTTTTGTGATGCCTTTAAAGATTAAAGGTTTTTATTATGAGATAGTGATTATGTAAGCTAAATGCCTGAGAAGTGAGGGATTTTTATTTCTTTTATTTCGAAGAATTTATAATGAATATTGTCATGGTTTTTCTCTTTTGCCGAAAGAACATAAGTTAACTTAAGTGTAACGTTGTTGTTTGTTTTATTGAATAAAGTTCGTAGTTTAGATATATATATTTTATTGTTTTTTTGGAGCAACCCTAACCATGCTTATTGGTTAGTATGAAGATATTGTGCAACTTTGCCTGAATAAACCCAATTTTGCCTACTTTTTAGAAAAAAAAATATCTATTTAGATGTTGGTCATCATCTAGACACCACGACATCAACACAAGATTTAGGTTTACTTATGACTAGTTTCGAAGGTGGTGATTGCATATTTTTTCTGATATTTATCCAGGCAAAGTTGCGTCATTTCGCTACAACTTTGCCTACAACTTTGACAGTTCCTGAACATCAATCTAATAGCAGTTTTGGCATTATGAACCTTAATACGTGAGCCGTAAGTCTTGAATTTGCTTGATGTTGTAAAATCGGCACAGATTATATTTTTTTTCTAGCGGATATTGATGAAAAACATCAAATTTCGTGCAAAATTGCAGCATTTTACGGTACAGAGCGACTCCAGTTAATAATAATAATAAAATTTATTTATCGACCAACAATGGATCACAATAGTGTTAGTGACTTATTCTAGGACTTAGACTAGTGTTAGTAATATACACAATTACATTTACATTATATGAAATTTATTTACAATATCACGACTGTTATTGGCAACGTGAACCAAGCAGCAGTGGTTCACAATTGCGCAATCTAGTCTACTGGCAAACATAGCCAGGATGCTATTGGCGCTGCCCCGCACTCGACGCACCAGGGACGCGCAGCGCTTGCGCATGGTAGCGTAAAATTATCCTTTAATGTTCATATTTTTAAGATATGTGCGTCTGAAGTTTCTATATGAAGTCGAATTTTTCAAAAAATTGTACTCCACTTTTAAGTACTTTGCATGAGGTGAAGTGGGTAAGACACATGTCGGCATGTTGAACAGGCTCTACTGAATCGTATTAGAGACTGAGCGACTCCAGTTAATGTTCATATTTTTGATTTATTTACGTATAAAATGACAATAAATGACTGGGCTGACTTAACCTCACAAAATTGACTTTAATTACACTGAAATTAGTTAAATAACGGTACTAACCTTAACGGTTCGCTGTTTTTTTTTACATTAAAATACTACCATACAAGAACACGGATTTGGAATCTTCATGGCCAAAAATCAGCGTGAAGTAGTATTTTAATTCCTTATTTTTACCCATCACTCTTAATCAGGTAGTATTTTAATGTAAAAAAAAAACAGCGAACCGTTAAGGTTAGTAACCGTTATTTAACTAATTTCAGTGTAATTAAAGTCAATTTTGTGAGGTTAAGTCAGCCCAGTCATTGTGAACTAATTATGTTAAATTTTGAGTTATTAGTTATTTTTCAGTAAGTAAATGTTTACTTAATAATAACATTAATTTGTTCTCGTTAATTAACTAGACATTTAGTATCTGAGTTATTTTGGGCATCAATTAGTTAGCTAAGCAAGGCAGTTGATTGCAGTTAAATATCAATTATTTCTCATAGTAATTGTTATTCAAAGTAGTAGGCATACATTTAACAGTGAACCAAAATTAGTAGTTTTATTAAAGTATAGTAATAAGTGTGCAAAATATATATTTTGTAGCTAAAAGTTTCAACTGTATCAATTCCAGGTCAGTGACACTTAGCCCCCAGAATGGCCGATGAACAGGAATTACTTAATAAAAGAAAAAGTTACAAAGGACGTTTAACAGCCTTTACCAACTATTTGGACACATTATGTACATCTTCCTTGATTGCTGCTCAGGCAGGTGAGTTGCAATTGCGCATAACAAAAATGGAAATAATTTATGATCAATACGACGAGGCACAGCTGCGTTTGGAATGTTCATCAGAGAATAGTGACGCTCAGCTTACAGAAAGGACAAACTTTGAAGCGACGTATACTATTCGTCAATGTCTCGAGCACAAGACATATTAGCATGCTACGGTAAGGTACATGATGACAAAGCTTCTTATTCGCGAGCAAGTAACAGCAAGCTCGTTAAATTACCTACCATACAATTCAGGCCCGGATTGGCCATATGGGCAAATCGGGCAAATGCCCGATGGGCCGGATGCCCAATGGGCCGGTGTGGTCAATTGGCGGTCGACTTTATTTTGCTATATAAAAAAATCATTGATGAGAATAACGTCCTCTATCGTCAAGTCGAGGACCTAATTCAATTTACGTTATCTCGTTGGGCTCTATCTCTAGTAATTATTTATTTATTTTGATTTTCTTTCCACAAACATATTTACAAAGTATGGTAAATAAAAGCGTCGGTGGCGTAATGGCTAGGGCCGCCGCCTTCTGTCCGGGAGGTCGTAGTTCGAACCTGCCACGTACCAATGTGATTTCAAATTTAGATTTCATATGTACGCTTATCCGACGATTTTACGGTGTAGGAAAACATCGTGAGGACACGATATTTTTACACACACGCCTCGCAGGTTGTGTGTGAAGTCAACCAACCCGCACTGGGCCCGCGTGGTCTACTAAGGCCCTATCGCCCTAATTCAGGGCAGGCTCGACCCCTTCGGTGGGGACATTTATGAGCTGATATGAATGAAAAGAAAAAAAATTAAATACAAAAATATGTTGGTGAGAGACTGGCGCCTAAAGTAAGATGTAAATCTTTTAGTATGGTCACCTGGCCCCCCCTCGGTATACAAGAACAAAACATGAAAAGTGAGGTAGGAGTAAAAAAATAAACAGAATAAAAAAAAAAAAGATATTAGAAGGTTAAGCTGCGCTTGCGTGAGTATGTGTGTGTGTGTGTGCGTCAGTTTGTTTGTGTGTGTGAGTAAGTGTAAGAAAAAAACATATATGATTATATTTGGATATTTTTTTCCATTTCAGAGTAGTCCAGAGTCAGCAACCAAGCAGTGATAGTAGTTTTACATCTGTAAGAACTTAGGTCACAAATTTTTATGATTTTAGACATTTTGATAGACAAATAGTTTTCTAGAAAACACAAATGTTGTTGAGCTAGGGTGGTCCTAAAGTATTGCAGTCTAAAGATCATGTCTACTCCTCTAGTTTCAAGTTAGTCAAGATTAAATGCAATATAATTATGTCTAGATAAGATTACTTCATAGATGAACAATCGTCTAACCGTGAGTACTTGGCACTGGATGTCAGTGGGATTATAATGATTTTTAAAATTTAGCAACTTTAAGGATCAATCTTTAGGCTCTTTTAATCTATAATAGATTGGCTTTGTAAACACCTCCCCATGAAGAGATGTAATAGCTCAAGATTGATCTGCAGAGAGCGTTGTACAACATTTTAACTATTTTACTATCAGCTACCGATCGAATATTTCTGAATAGAGGCGTGACTTTTCTAACTCTTTACGTATGTTTGTTAATATGTGGTTTGAAAGTGATATAATTATTGAGAATAACACCCAGATATTTTATATTATAGACCGTTTTTAGTTTAGGGCAGCTACATGAAGAGACATTACAACAGATAGAGCAGTGAGCTGTTATATTAAGGGAATCAGGAGGCTGTTTTCTAGGGGTAATTGAATACTTGGATATAAAATACATGCATACAAGGTCAATGTTCATAACATTATTTTTGACACAGTTACGCAAAGCATGGGTTGCCGTTTTCTTACAAATGGAAAACTGTACGCTGATTTCTCGTGTCTAGATCTAAAACGTTTCCCCGAAATACGTAATAATAAACTTTAGTCCGGTAAACTAGATGAGTTAAGTATTAACTTATTGAAATTTGATAAGACAGCTACAGGTGGAAGTTTTCGGATAATTTGGCATTGCATTGGGATAAACTTAAAACCACTGAATAAGGAGATTATAAAATATTCATAGAAGAGAATAAAAGTGAAGAAGGTCAAGAAGTCAACAGTGAAATGCCTTTACAAATAGAAAACCATGATGAAGAAAGATTTGTACCATGTATGACACGCCGTGCATGTAAAAATTGTGCCATTTGCTGCTTTAAAATTTTGCATACATACAATCTTTTGACCAACGCCTACACGTACGTGAAAGATTCTTTTCTACCCTAAAAATTATCAAAAATCGCATGAATAGTACCTTATCTTCTGATAATTTAAATAATAATTTATGTTAATTACGGTAAAAAAAGATTCATGAACTTGGATAGCGACGACATTATTGATAAAGTAGCCGAGAGTAGTGAGCCTCTTCGGAAGTCTTTAATTGTTAAAATTGAAAATATATATTGGAGATTTTCATTAGAAGGTAATTTTCCTTTCTCTTGAGGGTAAAGGGCCGACCGTCTTTAAAATGCCCGGGCCGGTTTCGGGTCCCAGTCCGGGCCTGATTCTGTCACAGCTGCGTGAGAAAGGGTGAATTTCAATTCACCCGAACGAACGCAAGGTGGGACAGAATGCCCAATATTATCCTACTGAAGTTGTGTTGGTTATGGTTTGAAGTGCAGCCATCGAGTCGCTGTAGATTCCAAAACTGGTCGCTGTATTATTGAGTGCTTCCCGCGTAGCTTTACATATGGCCAAGAGTTCAGCCTGGTAGACGGTGCAGTAATACGGTAATTTAAGTTTGAGGGTTTTGGTCTCAGAAGCGCCGCTCCACATGGATAGCGCTGCTCCGACTCCACCCTCAAACTTACTTCCGTCAGTATATATGCAAAGTTCGTGTTCACGATGAGAATTTAATAGCTCCTGGTCTACCAGGCTTGTGAACTCCAGGCCATCATGTTCCGCGGGGTGCGGAGAATCCAGTGCCCTTGATTTCTCGGTCAGCTAATCCTCGCAGGGGCACCCCCTTCTTAGCCTCATATAATGAGGCAGCTTCTCGTACGCGCAGGTCGAGTGGGAGCAACCCTGCAAGGATCAGCGCCGAGTTAAGGGAAACCGTTCTGTATGCCTTACATATTTTTTGAGCAAAGCCTCTTTGTACAGTGTTTAGGTGTTTAATTATCCCTAATTTGGACACTGCTGGTACCCATGCGCTTGCGGCGTACGTGACTATGGGCTCGACAGCTGCGATGTAAATTGATCTAGTGACCTCAGGATTGAGGCCCCAACTCACTTTCGCGGCTCTGGTCAGCTGTTTTTGCACTGCTATGGCCTTCTTGCACACATTCGCGACGTGAGTGTTAAAGGTCAATTTGTCGTCTATAGTCAGGCCTAATAGTTTTATTTCGTTAGTCGTGCGAATGCCGACCCCGCCCATGCTGAGTCGTGGTGTGTCATATTTGATTTTTCTAGTCAAGACCATTGCATTTGTCTTGTGTGCGGCAAAAGTGAGCTTATTATGAACACCCCACTCCTCAACATACCCGAGGACAGCATTCGCCCTAGCTTCAATGTTATGTGTAGTGTCCCCGTCAAAGACGAGGACAACGTCATCGGCGAAGGCCTGACAATATTCGCCCCGGTGTTCCAAGCCTCTAAGCAGGGGATCCAGAAGGAGGTTCCACAGGATCGGGCCAGCTATGGATCCCTGGACGCAGCCCTTGGTTGTACTGGTGCTGGCTTCCTCACCTCCGTACCTTACCGTGACCCTTCTATTGGTGAGGTAGTCATCGAGTACCCGCCTGATGTTCCTGGGGCATTCTTCTTCCGCCAGTCTCAGCTTAATAGCCGGCCACCAGGCGTTGTCGAAGGCTCCCTCTATATCCAAAGAAACCAACGTAATTATTTTCTTTTGGTTCAGTTTGTTTCTGATGTGCTGCGTAAGGGTATAGAGGGAGTCTTCGGTACTTCTCTGGGGCATAAAGCCGTACTGCCGGACACTCATCTTTGGTAGGAGGTGGTATTTTAACCGGGCCACCATCATCTTCTCGTAGATTTTGCCAAGAATTGGAAGAAGACCGATTGGCCTGTACGACTTTGGGGCTGCGTAGTTATCTTTGCCGGGTTTCCTTAGCATGATCACTGTGGCCTCCTTCCACCCCGCCGGAAAGCACTGGTGTTCGAGGCATTTATTTAGGAGGTTGAGAAATAGGTGAGGATCGTTTTCAATCGCCTTTTGGCAAATATCCGCTGTGAAGCCATCGGCACCGGGAGCCTTTTTTGGATTGAAGGAATCCAATACGGTTTTTAGCTCGGTTATGGTGAATGGAGGGTCGCATTGTTTACTATGGTTCCCCAAATTCACTGTTCCTGCTTTCTTCCTGACTTGGCGATGGTACTGGCTATCGGCGTCCTCCGTATCCTTAGGATAGAAAGTATCCGCCAATAGCCTTGCCGATTCCTTCATATCCAAGACTTTGCCGTCCCTCTCCAGCGGTAGATCCTCCACTCTCTTGGTCGTCCTGGAGAGAACTCGGTATATCCCGTCCCACACAGACTCTCTGTCCTGTTTACCGCAAAACTCCTTCCAGCTTTCTGTATGGGCCTTTGTTACCGCATTTTCATATCTGGCTTTTTGTTCCAGATAGTCATTGACTACCCTAGGCCTGCGGATGGGAGCAGCGCACTGGATTCTGCGACGTTTTGTGGCGACTTCTTTCTTCAGAGTCGCTAGTTCGTCGGACCACCACGGCATGGTGAGTATTTCCCTCTTTTTCTTTTTGGGTATCGTTTGCTCACAGGCTTTGGTTAAAGCTTTGGTAAAGTTTTCTACTGCTGTCTCTGCTTGGTGTTTACTATTTATTCTGTTTATTTCGGATTCTGTAAACTGATATTCTGTTTTAGCGTGTACCAATTTTTCATCGAAGAGACGCCAGTTAGCCTTTTTCGTATTATAAAGCCTTGTTGATCTTTCTATTTTGATCCCTTTCGATTTTTTAAGTCTAATGTTGAAGGTGATGCCGCTGTGGTCCGAGCTTGTCAACCCTTGGTCAACCCTCCAGTCCTCTACTAAGTCGAGTAAGTTGGCTGAGCAGGCTGTAATGTCCACATGGCTTGTGTATCTTCTACCCCCACGGATGGTATCAAAAGTTGGTGTGTCTCCAGTGTTTAAGATGTGGAGACCCATCTCATGGATGGTGCCCGCCATGTCTTCGCCTCTATGATCCGTGTGTCTGCTCCCCCACCATATGCTTTTTGCATTGGTGTCACCGCCTACGATGAGATAACTGGTTTCCAACGTCCCCCTTATTTTCTTTAGGTGTTTAAGGTAGCCTTCTATGGGCTGGTCTGGCTCGAAATAAAGGGAGACCAGTGCGATCCTCCAGGCACTGGTCCTGACCTCGACCACCACGATGTTGGGTGTGGTGAGTTCAGGATGTTGTATGATTTCGAGGTCTGGGTCGAAGATGGCAATAGCCGCCTTGACCACCAACTCACCAGTGCCCTGGAAAATCCGGACCCCACGCTGACTCCTCATTTCTTTAGCCCCACCCACATAAGGCTCCTGGAAAAGTGCCATTGCTACTTTGCGTTTGCTGGCTTCTATAAGGGCTTCGTTGGTCGCCAGTTTCTTGCGCTGTAGATTAGTTTGTATAATACGGTACTGTTGTTGCAAGTCCTGGGCGCCCTCAGCAGTAAGCCACTGAGGCTCTTGCTAATTTGTCCCACCTACTTCTTACCGGGCAGTCCTGACTGAACGCGTTGTGTTCTGAGCGTCCCGCCTCCAGTCCTGCTTTGATGCAGTTCCTGCAAGCGGGTTTCTCTCCTGCAATCCAGTCAGGACATTCCGTTCTCAGGTGAGGACCACCACAGTGGCTACAGAGGTCCGCCGTCTCCTTACAAAACCTCTTTGTATGACCATAGCCCAGACAGCGAGAGCATTGCACGAGCGGGGACTGGTCCATTACTCGGATCCGCTGCAGGTCAACATGGACCACACCCGCCGCCAGCGCCCGCCCCCAGATGGTAGGAGAGGCAGTGATAACAACGTGACAGGTGTGCGGGTTTCGGGCTCTACGTCTGTATTTTACTTCAAGTCTGTCCTCCGCTTTTTCGAGGCCATCGAAAACACTCCGGTTTTGGTTTCTGAATGCTTTCAGGATGTCCCCGTCGGTGTTTGCCGCTAGAACATCCTTGAGCACCAGTAGCGGATCTTTGTTTTTAATGTTCTCAACAACCAGTTGCTCTGCTGCTTCTTCAATTCGGTTTTTCACCTTTTGGCGCTCTTCCTTCGAACTGCAGCTCATGATTATTTTTCGATCTTTCGCCTTCCGGACTCTCTCAACTTGCACCCACCCCTCCTTTGCGTCTACTGCATCCCTGATTTTGGCAAGAACCTGCTCTCCAGTATCATTTTCGTCTTTAGATGTTATGACCATAGAGTGCAGGACGCTTTTCCGGGGGGAGGGTTCCGTTGTGCGGCTTGTCGTTACACTGGCATAAGTTTTTGTAGCTACAAAGTCCTTGTGTTCTTCGAGTCTTTCTTTTAGTTCATCCAGTTTCTTGTTATTTTCCAGTATTAGTCTCGAGTGTTCCTCGAGACGCGTCATTAGGCCTGGATCCATTCCAACCATGAAGGTGGCGTCGGCAGCAGATGCCTCCGGTTCCGTTATCTCGAACTCTCCTTTTCCTTTCTCCTTTAGAGACTTCCTGTCTGACCTTGCCTCCGTCGCCTTTGATACCCCTTCTGCCTGCTTAACGAGCTGATAGAGTTTCTCTAGCGCTTCGGTAATGCTATGTTTGATCTCTGTTTTTATATTACGAGAGGCGTTCAGATTAAGTTTTCCCTTAATTAAGTAGGCCTTCGCCTCCGCTGTAAGGCTGTCATAGGTAGCAGACCTGCTCGGGGAGGCCCCTTGCTTGTCAATAGCTTTGCTGTCTTGCGACAGTATCCTGCGTGATGTAGGTTTAGTAGCAGTAGTCTGCTTTGTCCCACTAGACGTGGCTGAGGCAGGGTCCGTATTAGAAGTCTCCCACTTATCAATACTATGTCTAACATTATGAAGCTTTGCGGGGGATTTTTTCAAATCAGCGTCAGTTGTCTTTGGAGGAGTCCTAACAGTGGCCATTTTGGAGGTACACGTCAAGATATAGTCAAAAAATTTTTTAACAGTAAAAGTGAGTAAAAGTAAAACTAAAAGTGGGGCCCAATAAGACCACCGTCAAAAAGGATCTATGTAGAGTCACAGAATCTGGTTTATTTACAACTTATCCTAACACAGTGAAAGTAATAAAAGAAAATACAACAGTATAAAAATGTAAAAATATAGCTCTATATAGAGTCGGTCACCGTAGTTAACAAATATAAGAAGGATAATCCATCTGAAATAAAATAAAACAGGAATTAAATCAAAAATAATTTTTTTTGTCAATGTAATTTATAGAACTCTATGTAGAGTCCGTCGCGTGTGAGTGCAAGAAGCCCTGGACGATTGTCTTTGATAAGCCGATATTACCAGCGAAAACCGCGTTCAAATCCGACCAACGGTTTCCGAGCTACATGCAAAACAATTTTTTCAATATGGCGTCCAATATGGCCGCCATAAATTTAAAAAAGGGTTTCTGGAGTCAATTTTTATCGCAGAGAGACGGGGAAAAGGACAGGGATATAGATGCTATTTGGACTACAGGATTGGCCACTAAAAATGGGGTCATAAAATTTTGACTCTACATAGAGTTTTTGCTCTATCATTCGCTAGAAGCTTCGTTTCTGTTCTACGAGCAAAAAGTCCCGTCTTTCTGCGACCAATACTTTCCGAGAAAACTTAATTACAAAATTTCAAAATGGCGGCCAAGATGGCCGACAGATTTCTATCTTTCGTTCCCATGGGCCGAATATAATCGTGTTTGGGCTCGTTGGATCGGGCTCAAAAAGACCTGTTCAACTAGCCCACACGCGTGGAAATACAACAAGAGCCTGATTTTTAATCTCCAAAAAACACAAAATCTTACACAAAAATACACTAAAAATAAAAAGTAAAAACAAATTGAAAATTTTTTCACCGAAATAACTTAAAACTAGTATTGTCTGAATTTATGAAGAAGCGTTAGAGTTCTCGCAGTTTCCAATCACTAAGCACATGTTCGTACGAAAATTTCAAAAAATCATAACTCAAAAACTTTTTCGTCGATGATGGTGAAATTTTTGGTTACTTATTCTTCTCAAATAGTACTTTAATATCAGGTAATAAAAATATAGTGTCACAGATCTAGATCCAAAGATATTAAATTTAGAAAAATGTCATAAATTTTAAAATTTTATAACTCAAGAACCACTTAACTTTTTTATATTCTCTAAACGCTGGTGTTGTTTGTTGAGCTGCTCGAAAATAATAAAGTCGTCAAAAGTAGCCGCACGCCTCTGGAACTATGACCTCGTGGCCACGTGGTTCTCACTTTTCTGGCCGTAGCTCAGCACCTGGTGGCGGCAAAAATCCAGAACTTGGCAGGAACATAGCTCTTTATGACGCCCATGTTTTAAGGCCAAAAAACATGTAGGTCACAGCGACTAATCGGCCGCCGCACGCACTTGAAATTTCGAAAACTTGCAATTTTTCACTTTTTTGAAAATATTTTTACAACCGGTATCGTCCGGCTAATATTCTTCACATCACAAGGTAGGTCGTATCTTTCCGCACACAACGGTGTATCACACTATAGTGTCACTTTGAAAAAACCTATTTTTATGATTTTTTAAAGAAAATTTTGTGCGCGGAGCAGCCTTGGAAGTGTCCGTGCTGCGCGGGGAGTGGCGCGCGACTGGTTAGGTAAGGTTAGGTTAGGTTAGGTTAGGTTAGGTTAGGTTAGGTTAGGTTGGGGATCCCCCCACAGTGCTGGCTTCCTCGTAGCGTTCCCCGGGCAACGTCGCGCCTGACCACCGTAACGGAGTGGCAGGCCGGCGGCTAACGAGCACTGTGCTGTCGTAGCTTTCTCTTGCGGTATCTACGACTTTGAGTTGCGATTGATTATTATGTCAGAGCCTTTGCGGGACGCCTCCGGGCGTTTCATTATAAAAGGCCCTTCTCAGGGCCAACCTAAAGTCCCTTCCCAGGGCACACCAAAAGGCCCTTTTCAGGGCCAACCCGACGACGCTACTGCGTCGGAAGCTAGCCGCTCACCATCTGCGGCTAGCTCACTTAGAAGGCCGGACGAGGTGTTAGACTTGGAGTCTGATATCGAGTCCATGCGGGACGCGTCGGACGAGGGTTCGACGGTCGTAGAAGATGACCGTCAAGCGCGGAAGAGGGCCTACTTGCGGCAAGGGTCCGGGGTCTCCTCGGACTCGGTTAAAAGTAAGCAGAGAAGGAAGCTAAAGGCTAAAAAACCTAATGCAGCTGTCACCCACAATGTTGGCTTGGAGGACGCCCAACGCCAACTTAACCTGGCAAGACGGGTGCAGCTTCAACAAGATTTGGAGGAGCAGGTAACCACCAAAGAGCAGCAGGCGCGTGCCGACAGGGCCAGGGCCGGGTATGGCGCGTCCAGCGTCTTGTACGCGGACCATTCCCTTGCAGAGCTGGAGCGGATGGCAAAAGAGGACCAGGAGGAGATTGTTCAAGTTGCCTCTAAGTCCTCCAACCTAAAGGGGACCTTCCAAAAGGCCTTGAAATGCCGGGCAGCGAGTATGCGTGGTATTGTCCAGGAGCTGGTGCAGCGCACTGCGACCGAAGAGACGCAGCAACTGCAGGCGAAGGTAGATCGCCTGCAGGCGGAGGTTAGCCAGCTGCACAAGAAGCTGGCTGAAACCACGGCCCGGCCTACTCAGGGCTCACAAGGACCGGTGGCTGAGGCCCCCCTCTCCAACCTTGAAGATATCATCCGCAAGGTTGTCATGGAGGAGAGGGCTTTCACCAGAGCCTGCTTCGCCGGCATCGAAGACCGGCTCTTACCGGAGAGGCGTCTCCGACCTCCACTCGCGGCGGATAATACGCTGAGCAGACCGGGGCCGTCGGCGGCCCCAGTACCGATGGAGCAGCCCCAGAACCCGAAGCCCTCTAAGGGCAAAGGCAAGGGGAAGAAAACTGCGGTCCCACCGGCCCCGACCACGAACTCGGAAAGGGAGGCTGAGTCAGCTGTCACTCAAGTCTCCCAGAGGGAGGATCTTCTTCTGCCTTCCACTACCCCGTCCAATCAGACGTGGACGGAGGTGGTCGGGAGGCGGAAGGGAAAATCTAAAAAGACGCCTTCGGCCGCCACCCTCATCACTGCCCCTCCCGGTCAGTCCAAAGTGACTGACAAGGGAAGGGGGAAGAGAAAGGGGAAAAAGTCTGCCCCCAAGCCTGCCACGGCTGCTGCCGCAGCCAAAAGGGCCCCCGCCAGTGGGAGGAAACTAGTTCCTCCCAAAACCGCGGCTGTCGTGGTGACACTCACCCCGGAGGCCGCGGAGCGGGGCGAGACATACGAGTCCGTGCTGAAGCGGGCTCGTACCAACGCCGATCCCTCACAACTAGGAATTGAGAGGGTCACGTGCCGCCGGACCCAAACTGGGGCTCGAATTTTTGAGTTCCCGGGGGCACAGGGCAGCACCAAAGCGGACCTCTTTGCAACAAAGTTGCAAGAGGTAATCGCGGACGCGGCCAAGGTCGCAAGACCTGTTAAGTCCGCGGCCTTGGAGGTGACCGATCTAGACGACTCGGTCACCAAAGAAGAGGTGGTGGAGGCGGTAGCAGCAGCGGGAGGCTGCAGTGTCGCAGCAGTACAGGGCCGGACCATTAGGCCCGGCCGCGGCGGCATGGGTGCCATTCGCCTTGAATGCCCAGTCGCCGCAGCCAAGGCCGTCGTGGCTAAGGGACGACTGCTGATAGGTTTCAGCTCGGCTGTGGTCCGGGCGCTTGAGGAGCAGCCTCTCCGCTGCTTCAAGTGTTTCGGGATCGGCCACACCCGGGCTCTTTGTCCGTCCGAAACGGACAGGGCGAGCATGTGCTACCGGTGCGGGAATGAGGGGCACAAGGCCGCCTCTTGCAGAGCCGCCACGCCGCACTCCGCGGTGTGTGCCGCCAGTGGTCGCCCAGCGGACCACGTGATGAGTGGGAGGAAGTGCAAACCTCCCACAAAGAAGGGCAAAGCGCAGGTGCCGACTCGGCCTGCTGCTGCCACCGCAGCTCCAACTCCAGCGGCGGCCGACGAGGGGGGTGTGATGTCCGAATAAATGGTAGTCGTACATCACATCCTCCAGATAAACACCAACCACTGCAAAGCGGCCCAGGACCTGCTGGTTCAGGTCATGGCCGAGTGGTTGGTGGACGTGGCGGTAGTCGCTGAGCCCTACTCAGTCCCTGGCCGCTGGCTGGGGGATAGGGATGGCTCGGTGGCACTAGTGGCGCGGTCTTCCACGGACTCCCCTCCCCTCTCGCTGCTAGAGAGGGGACCGGGATACGTGGCCGCCGCATGGGGAGACATAGTTTTGGTGGGGATCTACTTCTCCCCAAACAGTCCCCTTTCGGACTTCGAGAACTTTCTCGAAGTCCTTGCTGCAGTAGCCGGTAGGATGGCGCCGCGTCAAGTCTCCATACTGGGAGACTTTAATGCGAAGTCGGTGGTCTGGGGAAACCTGGCCACCGATGTTCAGGGACGCGCCGTCGAATTTTGGGCGGCGTCGAGCGGTCTATCCCTTTTAAACAGAGGGACAGTTCACACGTGTGTGCGGCGGCAGGGAGGGTCAATAGTGGACCTCACTTTCGCCACCCCTGCCTTAGCCGCCCGCATCGTAGACTGGCGGGTGGAGCTGGTGGAGACTCTCTCGGACCACAGATACGTGCGGTTCGATATCTCCACCCAGAGCCTCCAGGAGATGGCCCCCTTGGGACTATCCCCTTTCCCACGCTGGGCACTTACCCGCCTGAACCGGGAGGCGGCCAGAGAGTCGGCATTTATCCAGGACTGGCTCTCGCCTCCTGTCGATGGCCTGCACGTGGACGCCGCGGCGGTCCAACTGAGGGAGTCCCTGACCGAGGTATGCAACTCCAGCATGCCTCGTTCTCGCCGTCCGCCTCCTCGACGTGCGGTCTACTGGTGGTCGGAGGAGCTGGCAGGGCTCAGAGCCACCTGTGTGGCAGCCAGGAGGGCTTACACGAGGAGCCGACGGCGGCACACACGAGACCCGGCAAACGAGGACCGCCTCTACGAATCATACGTAGAGGCAAAGAGGGTTCTTAAGTCGGCAATTGGTGCCGCCCAGGACTTGGCGAGAGCCGAAATGCTGGAGGGTCTCGACAACGACCCATATGGCAGACCATACAAGGCGGCGCGGAACAAGCTGCGCCCCTTTGGCCCACCAGTGGCTGAGACCCTTGAGCCGGCATTGCTGGACGGGGTGGTCCAGTCCCTGTTTCCGTGCAGGGACAACTTTACCCCACCAGTAATGGAGCCCCCTCGGCGGGCGAGTCTGCCAGAAGAGGAGGTCCCTCCGGTCACGGAGGCGGAATTGGAAGCGGCGGCTCTCCGCCTCCGCTCAAAAAAGACGGCTCCCGGCCCGGACGGCGTCCCCGCAAAGGTGGTGGCCATCGCCACCACGCAAATGGAGGAAAGGTTTCGGGAACTCTTCAGCGCGTGTTTCACGTCTGGGAGGTTCCCAAAACCATGGAAGGAAGGCCAATTGTGCCTTCTCCGAAAGGAGGGGCGCCCGTTGGGTTCCCCCTCGGCATACCGGCCCATCGTCCTGCTCGATGAGGTCAGTAAGATGCTTGAGTGGATCATTGCCACCCGCCTGAACATCCACCTGCGGGGGGTTGGACCGGACCTGTCGGACGCCCAGTTTGGTTTTCGGGCTGGTCGCTCGACGGTAGATGCCCTGACCCGGCTCAAGGGCCAGGTGAAGGAGGCCGTGGAAACGGGGGACGGATTGTTGGCTGTGTCATTCGATATAGCCAACGCCTTTAACTCCGTCCCCCACTCCACCATACTTGAGGCACTCCGTTTCCACGGAGTGCCTCAATACCTGCGGGACCTCCTGGCCAGCTACTTGGAGGACCGGGCGGTCCTCGTTGTAGATAAAAATGGCCGACTACGGCGGTTCGGCGTCGGGGCCGGTGTTCCACAGGGGTCGGTTTTAGGACCACTCCTCTGGAACATCGGATTCGATTGGCTCCTGCGGGGAACCCTCCTCCGTGGCACGAGTGTCATCTGCTATGCGGATGACACTCTCCTCCCTGCCCGGGGAGCGACCTTCAGAGAGGCGGCCAACTTGGCCTCGGCGGGTGGAGCCTTGGTCGCAGGGAGGATCCGCCGCCTAGGGTTGAGGGTGGCGCTACACAAGACCGAGGCCGTGTTTTTCCATGGGCCTCGGCAGCGCACCCCGCCTGACGCCCATATCTTCGTGGAGGGCGTCAGGATTGGTGTGAAGGCCCAGATGAAATATCTGGGCCTTACTCTTGACAGCAGGTGGCGCTTCGGCCCGCACTTCAGCGGACTGTCGGTGCGCCTGTTGAAGGCCGCGGACGCCCTCTCATGGCTCCTCCCAAACCTCGGGGGGCCCAGTGCGCGATGCCGGCGACTGTATGCCGGCATCCTGAGGAGCATGGCCCTTTACGGTGCCCCCATCTGGGCGGATTCCCTTCTCAGGAGGGAGAACGCCGCTGCCATCCGATGGCCCCAAAGGGCCATAGCACAGCGGGTGGCCAGGGCTTATCGTTCGGTGAGCTTTTCGGCGGCGTGCGCTCTGGCTGGTACACCTCCCTGGGAGCTCGAGGCGTGGGTGCTCGCCAGAGTGTACGAGTGGACAGCGGGGCGCAGGGTGCTCGGGGAGCGCCCAGCTATGGAAGAACGGGAGGCCGTTCGGCGGGAGGCGAGGGCCGCAATCGTCCAGTACTGGGCGGAGGACCTCGCTAACGCGACATTCGGCCGCCGAACGCTGGACGCGCTTGGGCCAGTCTTGCAGGACTGGCTCGAGCGAAGGCACGGTTTCCTCTCGTTCCGTCTGGTGCAGGTGTTGTCCGGGCACGGCTGCTTCGGATCGTACCTGTACCGCATTGGAAGGGAGGGAACCCAATCGTGCCACGAATGCGGTGCGGCGGTGGACACGGCGCAGCACACACTTGAAGTGTGCCCGTCGTGGTCCGAGCCACGTCGCGACTCAGTTGCGGCGGTCGGGCGGGACCTCTCGCTTCCAAGCATAGTTAAAGCCATGTTGGAGGGCGAAGGGACATGGGCGGCGGTCGCCTCCTTCTGCGAACACGTTATATCACAGAAGGAGGCGGCGGAGCGCACACGGGAGGACGATCCTCTCGCGGCGCCGCTCCGCAGACGAATAAGGGGCAGGAGAAGACGGTTGCATGACCGTCTTCACCCTCCCGGTGGTGATTAGCGGGCGACAGACGTGGGGGCGCTTCGCCCGCATTGCACTAATCACCACCATCACCGACGGGAATGGCCGAGCACTCATGGTCATTCCCTGGCCCCTCCCTGTGCGGAGGGGCGTGAAGGGCCTGCCGTAAAGGCGGGCAGTCGCCGGTGGAGGACTGGACGTAAAGGCTCTGCCAGTTTCCCAGTCCTCTGCCACTCGGGCGAAGCGGGAGTGCCGTGGGGTTTTAGCCGGTAAGAGTCCGGCATAACCCGTCGGCCTCCCCCAGCGGACGGGTATCCATGAGGATTTCCACACGTAAAAAAAAAAAAAAAAAAAAAAAAAAAGGTTAGGTTCCCGTGTGGAGTTGCTGGACTCCCATCGGGCGCGTCCCCAGGTGGCGGATAGGGGAATTCCCCCCAGATATGGGGGATACCGGTCTAACTGGCGCGGACCAAAACCAGTGGGGCAGGCAGGCTCCGAGTCTTTTCAGACACGGCCTAGGGGACCACACCCTGAGAGAAAACGATACGGGAGGGGACGTGTTTCCGCATGTTTCTCTGTTTGCAGAGAACATAGTGGATGCGCAAGGGCGGGCTTCGTGTGCACTTACACTGCCTCGAAGCAGGTAAGAGAAGGGTACCTCCTCTACCACCGTCGTTTTTCGTAAACCCGTCGAAGTCGTGGTCATGTTTCGCGACCTAGATAGGAACGATAGTCTTGGCTTAATTGCCTGGACTACGAGAAGGAAAACTCTATAAAACCCCAGCAGCCATTTAGGGGCTGTCATATGAGGCACCTGGCGCACCTCATAGTATATAGCCTTCTTCCCGGGATGGGCGTTACCGGGGAGTGACCTTTATTTCGCACCATACTCGTGGGAATAAAATGGAAGACTTAAAAACTAAAAAAAATAATGAAAATAATACAAACGAAACGAATGTTTCAAATGAGGGTGAAAGGCACGATAGTTTGTTCAAACAACCGATCGTGCTTATCCCCAGGACCACAACTTCTGTTGTGCGGACTGGAGAATTTGAAGGAGATGATTCGGATGGTAATATGACTGACTGCTCGAACACGTCTATAAGATCCGATGTCACAATCCGTTCGAATTTTTCTACACGATCGACAAGATCTGAAAATCGTAGGAAACGTGAAAGACCATCTACTAAAAGCGATGAAGGAGTAAATCCAAAAAAAAGACCAAACGCCCTTGCGTCAGAAGAGGACGTCTTTGATCCGTTGGTATTACCAGTGGATAAAAAGACCAAAAGCACCCTTCCAAAGCCGGAAGACCTAATGGATGAAATGCGGGAGCAACCAACGGTTGAACTTGGCTCGATCATAATGGATCAGTTGCTCATCGTCGAAAAGATAGCAGACCGTTCCCGCAACCTTAAAGGCAACTTTGTTCGTGCCCTACGAATGGCGGTTAGAACAGTACAGGCCGCAGCATCTGAGGTGGTGCAGCGAAGCCGGACTGATCGCCTCGAGGAGGAAAATGCGGCTCTTCGCACAAAGGTAGCGGCACTGGAAGTGAAGATTGAGACCATGTCAGAGCAGTTCCATCAGCTAAGCCGTTTTCAAGAAGCAGGCACTACGAGCGCAATGGATATGCCTCCACCTCGCGTTCTGGCGAAGGCAACAAAAACCCCAAGCAAAAACCCGGACATAGTTTTCATGGACAAAATTGGGGACCTTATTGAGCCCAAGCTGGCGGCCTTTAAGGCAGAACTATTCCCAGACAGAGCCATCCGTCTTCCACTGGGAAAGAAGCAGGCACCAACAATAGATCCTGAGCCACAACCAAAGCTTACGAAGAGAACCAGCTCAAAGGGAAAGAAAAAGAAGGAAGTCCAAGCCCCAACTAAGAATAATCTCGACAATGGGCCCTCTGCACTGGCAACTAGTTCCCAGAGCAACGCAGTTGCGAAGCCGGGTAATGTCTCAACTGAGACCTGGACGACTGTAATTGGTCGCAAGTCTAAGTCTCAATCGCATGCTTCTGCTGCGACCCCTCAAAAAAACAAGACGGCCGTGGCACCTTCGGTTCCAAAAGCTGCCACCAAAGGCACAACAAAGAAGAAGACCAAGCCTCCGAAAGCGCCGAAAACTGCAGCGGTCACAGTCACTGTACCTGAGGGTGGAAACCTCACATATGCGGAGGTTATGGCAACCGCTAAAGAGCGAGTAAAACTGTCTGAAGTAGGTATCAGTGCAGTTAAAATGAAAAAGGCTATAAACGGTGGCCTTCTACTAGCCATCTCTGGAGAAAACAGTGTGGAGAAAGCCGACAACCTGGCACAAAAAATGAATACGGCCCTGGCTGACATGGGAGTAAAAATCTCCCGGCCACAAAAGATGGGCGAGGTGCGAGTGATGGATTTATATGATTCCGTCACCTCACAGGACGTTGCCGCAGCAATCGCTCAAGCTTGCAATTGCAGTCCATCGGATATTAAGGTCGGTGAAATTCTGCGCACACCTACCACTCTTGGGACGGCCTGGGTGCGATGTCCACTCACAGCGGTACACAAGCTGGCTAAAGACAAACATGTTTATATCGGCTGGGTTGGAGCCCGCATTCAGGTTCTGGAAGCTCGACGACTGCAATGCTTTCGTTGTCTGGAGTTCGGCCACTCAAAACACCAGTGCACCAGCTCGAAAGACAGGAGCACTTTGTGCTACCTGTGCGGTTCAACTGCTCATAAGGTGCAGCAGTGCACGGCAAAAACGCCGAAGTGCGTGATCTGCGCGGACTATGGCCTGCCGTCCAATCACCGCATAGGGAGCAAGAGGTGTTCACCTCCCAAGAAGAAGAAGAGAATTGCATCTGACAGAAACTCAAATGAAGCTATTGGGAGCGCGCCAGCCATTGCTGACCCGCAAGCCCAACGCTCGCAAGAGGACAACCTCATGGAATGTTAATGGGTACACTCATTCAGCACATCTTGCAAGGCAACCTCAACCATTGCCGGGCGGCACAAGATCTACTCATGCAGAGTTTAATCGAGGGATCTATTGCTATCGCAGTGATTGCAGAACCCTACTCGACTCCAAACCACCCTCGCTGGTTCGGGGACTCCTCCGGGACAGTAGCTATCTACTGGGGTGGTAGCGAAGGAGATCTTCCATGCTCCAAAATATCCGAAGATCAGGGCATTGTGGCGGTCAAGTGGGGCTCTCTTGCAGTTATCGGCTGCTACATCTCACCGAACTGTAGCTTTTCCGAGTTTGAGGGATTTCTGGACCGAGCCGCGAACTGCGTCCGCAGCTGTTTTCCTTGCCCCATTCTCGTCCTGGGCGATTTCAATGCACACTCTCGTGCTTGGAATGACCCCCGGGATGACGAGCGGGGTGAAGCTGTACTCGAATGGGCCGCTGGGCTGGATCTTAGGCTGCTCAATCGTGGAAATGAGAGCACGTGCGTTCGGGCGCAGGGTGAATCGATAGTCGACCTGTCCTGGGCATCTCGCTTGACGGAACGAATGGTATCGAACTGGAGGGTTGCAGTGGATCTAGTCACGCTCTCCGACCACCGCCACATAACTTTTGATGTGTGTTTGGTCCGGCGGACCGTGTCTGGCTCTGCAAGTAATAGCTCACGCCATAGGTGGGTGCTCAAATGTCTGGATCGGGACATCCTAATGGCTGCTGCGCATGCTGCAGACTGGGAAGACTCCAACAACCAAACTGATTTCCCGGACACTGAAACCAGGGTAGCTTGCTTGCGAACCACCATGATAGCCATATGTGATGCTGCAATGCCTCGGGCAAGGACGCGAAAAAGGGAGCCAGTCTATTGGTGGTCAGCGGACATCTCGCACCTTCGCGAGACATGTCTTCGAGCCAGACGCCTGTACACTCGAACCCGTAGACGCCGAAGAGCAAACGAGGCCGAAAAAGATAGGGCGTACAGAGCATACCGCAATGCTACTAAAGCCCTTCAGAATGCAATAGCGAATGCGCGATCGAAATCATGGGCCGAGCTTTTGGAGAGTCTAAACCACGATCCGTGGGGGCGCCCATATAAAATAGTCTTGGGAAAACTACGCCCGTGGGTACCACCGCTGACAGAAACACTTGAGCCTGAGTTTGTCACATGCGTCGTAGACACCCTGTTCCCCCAAACGAGAAACGAGATAGAACAGAATGGAAATACGCCAAACTGGTCGGAGGACCTCGCCGTCACAGAGGTTGAACTGCGAATAGCAGTTCAACGCATGGCTGCCCGCAACACTGCACCTGGTCCTGACGGTGTGCCTGGCAAAATTTGGGCTCTGGTACTCAAGGTCCTGAAAGACAGACTGTGCCAGATTTTTGACAGTTGCTTTCGGGCTGGATGCTTTCCAAAGGCATGGAAAAGGGCAAGGCTCGTTTTAATACGCAAAGAGGGGAGACCCTTGGACTCCCCCTCTGCTTATCGGCCAATTTGCCTACTAGACGAGGTAGGTAAGCTCTTTGAGCGGGTGATAGCGCGTCGCATCAATGGTCATCTTGCACGGGATGGTCCGGACCTTTCTGAAAATCAGTTCGGCTTTCGAGAGCAGCGCTCGACTATTGACGCGATTCTTCGGGTGCGTAGAACTGCTGAGGAAGCAACCTCAGGGGTAAAAGTGGTTTTGGCAATATCTCTTGATATTGTCAACGCTTTTAACTCTCTTCCCTGGAAGGCAATCAAGAGAGCACTGATGTATCATCAAGTTCCACACTATCTACGGAAGGTGCTGGAATCATATCTCTCCGAGCGGTTTATTGAATATCCGAGCCAGGGAGGCCACGTGCAGGAAAGAGAAGTTGTGTGTGGGGTTCCTCAGGGATCAGTACTGGGACCTCTACTGTGGAATCTCGCATATGACGTGGTCCTACGGACGGAACTCCCCTTAGGCGTGAGCATAGTTTGCTACGCAGATGATACGCTGGTGCTGGCGGAGGGCGACAGCTTTGAAAGAACTACAAGACTTGCGGAACTGGGGGTGGCACGGGTCGTTAACCGTGTTAATGCTCTCGGGCTGCGGATAGCGCCGCAAAAGACCGAGGCGATCTGGTTCCACGGACCCAATATGGATCCACCTAGCACTAATGTGCGTGTTGGCGATGCCACGGTGCAGGTCGGAAGGGCAATAAAATACCTTGGTTTAGTTCTAGACAGCCGTTGGACGTTTGAAGACCATTTTGTTCGTCTGATGCCCCGGATTCTTAAGGTGGCAGGTGCTATGCATAGACTGCTACCAAATCTCGGGGGACCAAGCGAGGAGGTTCGGCGTCTATATGCTGGTGTTGTACGCTCCATAGCGTTGTACGGAGCGCCAGTTTGGGTGGATACGCTGTCGAGACCCCGGGGCAATGCTGCAAAGCTTAATGCTGTGCAACGCAAAATTGCCATCCGTGTTGCACGCGGCTATAGGACTATTTCCTACGATGCAGCGAATCTTCTGGCGAGGTTTCCGCCCTTCGACCTACTTGCAGCCCTGGATGCGAGGGTTTACGACCGGATTCGTGTCCTACGCCAAGGAGAGGATTACTTGCCAGAAGTAGTCAAGAGACTACGTCAGGAAGAGAAGTCGTGGACGATTGATAGGTGGAAGGATCGCCTTGCTAAACCACCCAGCTTAAGGCAGAGAGTGGTCAGCGGAATTTTGCCAAATTTTCATCCATGGCTGGATAATGTAAAATGCCGCGTCACATACCGGCTTACCCAAGTGCTCACCGGACATGGCTGCTTTGGCGAGTACCTTCACCGTATTGGGAGAGAACCATTAGCACAGTGTCATCACTGCCCGTGTGACCAAGATACCGCGCAGCACACGCTTGAGCATTGCCCAACATGGGAGTCCGAGCGGCGAGACTTGGTCGGAGTTATTGGAGCGGATTTGTCCCTGGTAGCCATAATTAAGGCAATGCTGGGGAGCGAGACCGCATGGAAGGCTGTGGTCTCATTTTGCGAGGCGGTAATGCTCCAAAAAGAGACCGCTGAACGAGATCGGGAGCGAGCAGATCCCGACCGCCGACGTAGACGTCGACGACAATAATCCAGTTCGACACTGGGCCCTGTAGTCCCGGGCATAGAATAGGGCTACGGTATCCCCTGCCTGTCGTAAGAGGCGACTAAAAGGGGACCTGGGGACCGCTGGTTGCCAGAGTGGGGGCTCTGGTGACTCGTAACGTTGTAATGTGGTCCCGAGTGAGCGGCAAATGGGTGTGACCCCCTTACTGCCGTGACGTACAGGAAGTACACCGGTGTGTTCCTGCTGGAGATCCCGGAGTACTCCCATTGTATGGAGGATGGTCGCCGAGGTGGTTTTAGTGGGTAAAAATCCCACATAACCCGACATCCCCCCCCCAAGGGCGGTCGGGTATCTTTCGAAGATTTCCCCCCGTTAACAAAAAAAAAAAAAAAAAAGGTTAGGTTAGGTTAGGTTAGGTTAGGTTAGGTTAGGTTAGGTTCAGGGAGGCGGCCAACTTGGCCTCGGCGGATGGAGCCTTGGTCGCAGGGAGGATCCGCCGCCTAGGGTTGAGGGTGGCGCTACACAAGACCGAGGCCGTGTTTTTCCATGGGCCTCGGCAGCGCACCCCGCCTGACGCCCATATCTTTGTGGAGGGCGTCAGGATCGGTGTGAAGGCCCAGATGAAATATCTGGGCCTCACTCTTGACAGCAGGTGGCGCTTCAGTCCGCATTTCAGCGGACTGTCGTCGCGCCTGTTGAAGGCCGCGGACGCCCTCTCATGGCTCCTCCCAAACCTCGGGGGGCCCAGCGTGCGATGCCGGCGACTGTACGCTGGCATTCTGAGGAGCATGGCCCTTTACGGTGCCCCCATCTGGGCGGATTCTCTTCTCAGGAGGGAGAATGCCGCTGCCATCCGATGGCCCCAAAGGGCCATAGCACAGCGGGTGGCTAGGGCTTATCGCTCGGTGAGCTTTTCGGCGGCGTGCGCTCTGGCTGGTACACCTCCCTGGGAGCTCGAGGCGTGGGTGCTCGCCAGAGTGTACAAGTGGACAGCGGGGCGGAGGGCGCTCGGGGAGCGCCCAGCTATGGAAGAACGGGAGGCCGTTCGGCGGGAGGCGAGGGCCGCAATCGTCCAGCACTGGGCGGAGGACCTCGCTAATGCGACATTCGGCCGCCGAACGCTGGACGCACTTGGGCCAGTCTTGCAGGACTGGCTCGAGCGAAGGCACGGTTACCTCTCGTTCCGTCTGGTGCAGGTATTGTCCGGGCACGGCTGCTTCGGATCGTACCTGTACCGGATTGGAAGGGAGGGAACCCAATCATGCCACGAATGCGGTGCGGCGGTGGACACGGCGCAGCACACACTTGAAGTGTGCCCGTCGTGGTCCGAGCCACGTCGCGACTTAGTTGCGGCAGTCGGGCGGGACCTCTCGCTCCCCAGCGTGGTCAAAGCCATGTTGGAGGGCGAGGGGACATGGGCGGCAGTTGCCTCCTTCTGCGAACACGTTATATCACAGAAGGAGGCGGCGGAGCGCGCACGGGAGGACGACCCTCTCGCAGCGCCGCTCCGCAGGCGGAGAAGGGGCAGGAGAAGACGGTTGCACGACCGTCTTCACCCTGCCGGTGGTGATTAGCGGGCGACAGGCGTGGGGGCGCTTTCGCCCGCATTGCACTAATCACCACCCTCGCCGACGGGAATGGCCGAGCACTCACGGTCATTTCCGGGCCCCTCCCTGTGCGGAGGGGCGTGAAGGGCCTGCCGTAAAGGCGGGCAGTCGCCGGTGGAGGACTGGACGTAAAGGCTCTGCCAGTTTCCCAGTCCTCTGCCACTCGGGCGATGCGGGAGTGCCGTGGGGTTTTAGCCGGTAAGAGTCCGGCATAACCCGTCGGCCTCCCCCAGCGGACGGGTATCCATGAGGATCTCCCCACGTAAAAAAAAAAAAAGGTTAGGTTAGGTTAGGTTAGGTTGGGATGCAAGTCGGGTTCCTCCTCGTGTGCCAAACTGCTGCTTGTCCCTTTGGATACGTCTGGAGGGAACAGCAGCATCTTTTGGCCGGTGCATCCTGGGCGCTTGTCAATTATATCTCCTTGTGGGATATAATTGACTCGCGGCGAATACCCGACAAGCGGGAGGTATGCGTGTTCTGGGTTAAGTCACAGACACGCATACGGGCGCACGCCTCGCTCTACTTTTAGAGTGCTGGCGTAGCGTGGAAGTATACCGTAATCCTTCGGGGGCGGGGGCCTTGCCTTAAATGGCCGGGCTGCGAGGAGACAACCTCTATAAAAAATATTGCAGGCGAGGAGACAACCTCGTTAAAAAACATTGCGGGCCGTGAGAGGAGGGTTTTGCCCTCAGCTCACGGAAATGGTGGGACTGCGGGGGAGGAGGAGTGTCGGTATTGCGATGCGCCGCTCTCCCTATCCTCCGCAGCCGAGCGGGGTTGAGGAGTTGGAGGCAGGACCGTGGAGGGAGAGGAGTGTTGGTATTACGATGCGCCTCTCTCCCTGCCCTCCGCGGTTCTGCCTGGGCCTGCCGAAAGGTGGGCGGTCGCCGGTGGGGGACTGGAAGTAAAGGCTCTGCCGGTTTCCCAGTCCTCTGCCACTCGGGCGAAGCGGGAGTGCCGTGGGGTTTTAGCCGGTAAGAGTCCGGCATAACCCGTCGGCCTCCTCCAGCGGACGGGTATCCATGAGGATTTCCCCACGTAAAAAAAAAAAAAAAAAAAAAAGGTTAGGTTAGGTTAGGTTAGGTTTTTTTTTTTTTTAATGTTTGTTCTTCTGTTTTCCTCTGATATGGATGTCAGAGACTTTTTACATCAGAACACTTTTGGATCTTTCGATTTTTATTCTATTGTATGGGTCATGAGCAACATAATATTAGTGTTGTCATTGTTGGTATGTGTATTTGTTTTTTATTATTCAGTGTAGATGTTGTGACTGTATATAGATACATTATATATAGGTATGTCCTGTCTTTTTTTTTTCTTCGTATTGTAGCTTTTTTTTTATTATTATCATATATTTATTTTTTTTCATTTTTTTTTTTAAAATCTTTTTTTTTTATATTTTCTCTCTTTTTTTGTACTTAAATATACATATTCAGTAATACATATTTTATAGTACTTTTCTTACATCTAAATCAACTCCAATTTATTACTCTATGTTTTAATTTTACTAATATAAGTTCAGATTTACAGATTTTGCCCTTATTTTTATCTTGTTTTATTTCTTGCTATTGCTTTTTTAGCAACATATTTACAATAACACAAAAACTTATCTCTTATTTCTTTAACACTTATAATTTGGTTTATTGATTTTAATTCTATTTTCCTATCAATTTCTATTTCTAGCTCGCTTCTCTTACTACAATTTTGGGGACAGTCAATTATGAGATGCATAATACTTTCTTCAACATTGGGGTCGCAAATACATCCCGGCCTATCCTTACATTTAAATTTATATAGGTAGCTGGAGAAACCCCCGTGCCCAGTCACAACCTGAACCAAGACTGGGTCTAGTTTGATTTTACCCAGAAGATGATATGCATCGATGGCGTTTGGCAGGAATATCTTTGTGATGGCTGCCGTATCACCCCCTGAATAAATCTCTTCCCAGCGGGACAGAGTCTCCACACGCAGGGATCTACGTACGAACGAGATTGGACATTTATCATAATGCGACGATGTTTTCAAATTAAGTGCTGCAGACTTGGCCAACTCGTCTGCACGCTCGTTCCCTGGTATACCAACGTGTGCCCGTATCCAGAATAAGCGGACCTCTTTGCCTTGACGCTGGATTTTATTAAGGTTCTTTCTGATGTTAAATGCTAGGGGATGGAAGGTTTCGCAGTTTTTTAGTATCTCCATGGAAGATCGTGAGTCGCTGAGTATACTCCAATGCTTTTCGACACTCCCTGTGATAATTTCAGTCGACTTCAGGAGAGCGTACAACTCCGCCTGGAATACCGTACAGTATGGCTCTAATTTATACTTTTTCGCCACTACCTCGATAGAGTTGTCCCAAATAGAGAGTGCCGCACCAACTTTGCCTTCTATTTTGCTGCCGTCTGTGAATACCATTTTTCCAACTGGTTTGTTCGGGTCTTCTGTTTCGCCTGGCAGCTCTTCCAGGCACTTAAAGTCGACCTCAATCTCACTAGCAGGGTGAGGGGCCTGTTGAAGCACACTCTCTCTTCTACTTTGCGATCACCGAGCAGTTGTTGTTGCGGTCTTCCTCGCTTGGCTTCGTACAGAAGTATTGCTTCCCGTATGCGTAGCTCCAGCGGTAGTATACGGGCCAGTAGTAGTGCAGCGTTTAACGACACGGTACGATAGCTCTTACAGATCTTCTGGGCAAATCCCCTCTGTACCGTGTGAAGTATTTTCTGGATAGAAATCTTTTTTGCTGCCACTGACCATACACTGGATGCATACATGACGATCGGCTCTATGACCGCCACGTAAATGGTCCTAATGATTTCCGGACACAGTCCCCATGAGATTTTTGCTGATCGTGCTAGTTGTTTATATATGTTTATGGCCTTTTTACAGACATGGTTTACGTGTTCTTTGAATGTCAATTTATTGTCTATAATTAGTCCAAGTATTTTTATTTGTTCCACAAATGCTATCTCCGTGCCTCCCATCCTCAATCGTGGGGAATCATATTTTAACTTCTTTGTGACTACCATAGCGTTGGTTTTGTGTGCTGCAAATTTAAGCTTATTTTGTATTCCCCATTCATGTATTCGGTCTAGCATTGCATTTGCTTGTTGTTCTATGTTGAGGCCTGTGCTCCCGGAGAACACCAGGACAACGTCATCAGCGAAGGCCTGTATGTGGATTCCTTCGTTATCCAACTCATCCAACAATGGGTTCAGCAAGATATTCCAGAACGCCGGTCCCCCAATAGATCCCTGTACGCATCCTTTAGTGGTCTCCTTAGTTATTTCCTGGCCTGCGTATCTTACCCTGACTCTACGGTCCTGGAAGTAACTATTCACTAAACGTCTCAAGTTAATAGGACAGCACTTTTCTTTAAGCTGACATTGCACCGCTGGCCACCATGCGCTGTCGAATGCACCTTCAATGTCTAGTGAGACAACTACACTGATGAGTCTCTTGCGTGTGTTGTCATTAAGATGTTCAGTAAGGTCGTACAGTGCGTCTTCGGTACTGCGCTGCGGTACAAATCCGTATTGCCGAGTATTCAGTAAGGGGAATATGTGCCAACGAATTCTTCTGATCATAATTTTTTCAAATATTTTTCCTAATATCGACAGGAGTCCGATTGGCCGGTAAGATTTGGGCTGTGTATAACATGCTTTGCCAGGTTTTCGCAGAACCACAATATTTGCCACTTTCCAGATGGCAGGGAAATGTGACAATTCCAGGCACTTATTAATTAATTCAAGAAATACACATGGTTTGGCATTTATAGCGGCTATACAGATATCTGCTGTGAATCCATCAGGTCCGGGTGCCTTTTTTGGGTTGAATGTCTGCATAGTTTGTATTAGCTCTGACATTGTAATGGGTGGATCCATTTTGTCCTCCGGTGTTGGAATAATGGACGTCTCTGCTTTTCGTCTTGTATCGGAGTGAACAGGGCTATCATCCCCCCTATCATCGTCAGGAAAGAATGTTTCTGACAACCATCTGGCTGACATCTCGGAGTTTAGCGTGACGCCATTTCTGGCTAGGGGTAGGTCTTCCTGTTTTTTTACACTGCACCTGATGACTCTGTATATCCCATCCCATAGGCTCTCCCGATCCTGAGTAGTGCAAAATTTTTTCCAACTTGATATCTGAGCTTTTTCAGCCTCCTCTTCATAATCTCTTTTGGCATCAAGGAACTCTTGGATCACAAATTGTTTCCTCCTAGGGGCAGCATAAGATATTCTCCTTTTCAGGGTTGTCACCCGGTTTTTGAGTGCAGTGAGTTCAGGGCTCCACCATGGTGTTTTTGACTTTGTCACCGTATTAATTTTAGGAATAGTCTTTTTACATGCAGCGCTTATAATTTCACTATATATATTTACTTTTTCATCGAGTTTCTGGATGTCATCAAGAGCCTTAATGTCTTCAATATTTACTTTTTCTTCTAGTTGTTTTAGAATAGTTTCCCTAAAGTCTGACCAGCGAGCCTTCTTGGTATTGTAAATTTTATTTGTGTGGAGCTTCCGAGCTTCACGTGGACTGCCCAGTGAGAGTAAAAAAGTGATGGCATTGTGGTCGGAACTTGTCATATTTTGGTCTACTGTCCATTTGGAAACCAGCTGGAGCATACCTGATTTACACGCTGTGATATCAACGTGGCTCGTATACAACTTTCCGCCTCGAATGGTTTCGAACGTTGGAATTGTCCCTTCGTTCAAGATGTGGAAACCCATTTCTTCAAGTTCCCCTGACAGTATTTCGCCGCGGTGGTTTTCTGATGCACTACCCCACCAGGCGCTCCAAGCATTACAATCTCCACCAATGATTATGTTGTCTGTTTCTAAAGCTCTGCAGGCCATCCTTAATTCTTTAATATACGGTTCAATTGGCTGATCTCCTTCAAAGTAAAAACTTATGATTCCGACTTTCCATGCATCTGTCTTCAACAGCGCCACTGTGAGGTTTTCTGTTGTGGCCAGTGGCTTCTCACAGATTTCTATATCATTGTCGAAAACCAAGATGGCTGCTTTAACTGGTTTATCGGTTCTCTGAACACACTGCACTATTCGCATGCCTGGACATGGTTTGACTTCGCCCAGTGCACCCACATAAGGTTCTTGAATCATGGCCCAGCTGGTTTTCTTCTTATTGGCCTCTAAAATGAGCTCCCGGAGCGCTAGTTTTTTTCCTTTGTAGGTTAGCCTGAGTAATTTTATAGGATTTTGAAGAGGATCCGACGTTCTGATCCATGTTGTCGACTCTGGAGACCTTAGCAATATGCCACGCTTGACCTTGCTATAAGGTCCCATTTCTTCTTTACTGGGCAACCCGCATCGAATGCATTGTGGCAGGTCTTGTCGATTTTTGCCGCCTTGCAATTACGACATGTTGGATCAGCTCCCGCTAGCCAAACAGGACAATCGGCTCGCATATGCGGATCTCCACAGTGGCTACACAAATCAACAGTCTCTTTGCACAGTTTGCGTCCATGACCGAACCCCAGGCAACGTGTACACTGGACTAGAGGTGTTTGGTCCTGCACTGTGATCCGCTGAAGGTCGATGTGAACCGATCCTGCTGCTACCAGTTTCTGCCAAACCAAGGGCGAAACTTGTAGTACCACGTGAGATTCGTGCGGATTTCTGCACTTTCTTCTGTATCGTGGTACTACTCTATAATCTTCGGGATTAACATCTCTCAGAAGGTGGTCGTTTTGCTTCCTTAGTGCCTGAACTATCTCTTCGTCAGTATTGTAGGCTAGGACATCCTTCAGCACAACAAGGGGGTCCTTGTTTTTTGCGTCTTCGACGTTGAGCTTTAGTTTCGATGTCTTAATCCTCTCTTTGATTTTATTTAGTTCATCCCTGGTTTGACAGCCAATAATAACTTTTTGGTCGCGGGCTTTTCTAAGGCGGTCTACCTTTAATCCAGTAGTCTTTGCGTCGACTGCCGTCCGAATTTTGTTTATGACTGCGTCACTGGTATCCTTCTCTTGCTGAGAGGAGACTATAATAGAGTGCACAGAAGCTGCCATGGCGGTAGGTGCTCTGGCGGTTACCTGCGCGTAGCTGGCCATATTTACTCCCGCAGACTCCGGTACTGTTTGCCATTTTTAAATTCCATCATCTAGCGATTGGATTTTTCTGTTTATCTCCTCAGTCATTTTCTTCTGCTCCTTCAGATCTGATTGCAAGTCTAGGTCTACTGCTGCATTTGTATCCTTTGCTGTCCCTGCACCTCGCTTTTTTATATCTTGGGCAATAGGATGTAATAAGTTAGAGAATTGATCAAGTTTAGATCGTATGTCACCCAACTCAAAACTTTGGAAATCCCTTATTGCTTTGGCTTCTTTTAAAATTCCTTCGTTTTGATCTCGTAGCCCTGCCAGCTCTTTTCTAGAGCTTTCTAGATTTTTAGAGTTTCTGGCCTCGAGAGCGGTTATCCTTTTCTCGTAGGTGGCTTTAGACTTGTACAGTTCAGCCATGTGCCTCATTCTGGAGTCTGCAAGTCTTAATATCATTTCATAGAGCGCTTGGAGTGAGGAAACTACATTGTCTCTGATATCCCTTTTTCAGTTACCCGACTTCTCTAGTTCACATTTTGCGTCCTGGAGGATCGTGTTAGCTTGTCTGGGCAACTCACTAAGCATACCACCCCCCAACATAGTTATGGAGTGGGCGGAAGCATCGTCATTGGACTTATAGGAGTCATCAGATCCTGGTTCCGGCTCTAAATTTGCATCTTTTATGAGGGCATCCTGCATTTCCTTGGCCTTTGCCTGCCGAATTTGCGTTTGTATTCTTAGAAGGCTGGAATCTGACTTGGGGGCCCTGTACTTAAATTTTGGGGGTTTCGGGTCCACACTCACTGACGGGGTTGAGGTTAGAGGAAACTCCTGGGACGAAACTTCTTTATTTAGATGGTCATCGCCCATGTGTTTCGATGCCCCTGCAGTTTTATGTATTTCCGGGTGGTCATCGGTAAAAGACTGGGTTAAAGGCACGCTGGAGGTTTTGGTTTCCTGTGGCCTCTCCAAATTTGTAGCTACAGGAACACTGGGATCCTTAGTATTTTTACATACTTTTGCTGAGGAGCCCTTTGTGCCTGATGTTTTCTTAGAACCTGTAGTTACCGAAGTCTTACCTGATTTTTGGGAGGCAGGTTTTTGTGCCTTTGGGAGTGCAGGGGTTTCATCCTTGCTTTTGTTTGAAAGGAGGGATTTACCGGACCCCATCCCCGTAGACATTATGTTAAGAAAGCAAAAATTTTTATTTTACAAAAATGTCACAAAATACCCGCCAACAGATTTTATTGTTCTGATTATTCAGAAAGACAGCCCTGGCTGTGCCAATGTCACCACAAAAAACCGCGTCTCGATACGAGCACGGGTTCCGAAGTTATCCTCAATTTAATCTTTCAAAGATGGCGACCAAGATGGCCGCCGTCAACTTCAAACTGGGTTTTTGAGCTCACTTTTGACCGTAGAGAGACGGGAAAAAGTCCTACAATATGGCCGCGCTTAGATCTACTATATTAGCTACAAAAATAGAGCCAACAGATTCTCGACTCTACATAGAGTTTAGCCCTTTCGTTAGGTAGAGTCTTCGCCTCTATTCCAGGTACAGAAAACCGCGTCTCTCTACGATCAATATTCTCAGAGTTATGGCTGAAATAAAAATTAAAGATGGCGGCCAAGATGGCCGACAGAAATTTAAAAAGTTCCTAAAATCGGTTCCCGTGGTCGTATCGGGCCGTGATTGGGCTCGTTTTGTAGGTCTTGATGATAGCTATACAATAAACCCATACACGTAATAATAGAATAAAAACCTGAATTAATATTAACAAAAAACACACAAAAATTGACAAAAATGGCCTAAAACTAAAAAAATATACATAAAATTTTACTTTTTTGGTTATAATTATTTAAAACTAATGTTAACTAAATTTTAAGATGATGTTCAAGAGTTCTAGCAGTTATTCTTCTTAGACCACGTGTCGGCTCCAGAAATTTAAAAAATCGTAGCTCAAAATTTTTCAAGTCGATGATACCCTAATTTTTTATCACGTGTTCTATTCACCTAAAGCAATTATTTGAGTCATTAAAAACAATATGTCACAGCTCTCAATTTGGAGATATTATTCTTTGAAAAATACACAAAATTTAAAAGTTTTTTAATTTGAAAACCACTTAACTTACAGTTATAATCCAAACGGCGATAATTATTGTCCAGCTGCACCAATGAATCGATGAACTCAATTTCAGCTGCACGCCCCTGGATCTAGGACCTCATGGCCACGTGGTTTTCAGTTTTTCTGATTTCGCTCGGGCCCCTTCAGCAGGAAAAATCCAAAAAGTTGTAGAGATGTGGTGCTCTGCTATGCCCATATTACGAAGCAGAAAAACATGTAGGTCACCGCTCAAAAACAGCCGGCGTACGCACTCAAAGTTAATTTGTTTTAGAGAAAATCACTTTTTTGATGATTATAATTACACCAGAAAACATTCGGAAAAAACATTCGGTTAGGTTAGGTTAGGTTAGGTTAGGTTAGGTTAGGTTCCTGCGGGACCTCCTGGCAAGCTACTTGGAGGACCGGGCGGTCCTCCTTGTAGATAAGACTGGCCAACTACGGCGGTTTAGCGTCATGTCCGGCGTTCCACAGGGGTCGGTTTTAGGACCACTCCTCTGGAACGTCGGGTTTGATTGGCTCCTGCGGGGAACCCTCCTCCGTGGTACGAGTGTCATCTGCTATGCGGATGACACTCTCCTCACTGCCCGGGGAGCGACCTTCAGGGAGGCGGCCAACTTGGCCTCGGCGGGTGGAGCCTTGGTCGCAGGGAGGATCCGCCGCCTAGGGTTGAGGGTGGCCCTACACAAGACCGAGGCCGTGTTTTTCCATGGGCCTCGGCAGCGCACCCCGCCTGACGCCCATATCTTCGTGGAGGGCGTCAGGATCGGTGTGAGGGCCCAGATGAAATATCTGGGCCTTACTCTTGACAGCAGGTGGCGCTTCGGTCCGCACTTTAGCGGACTGTCGTCGCGCCTGTTGAAGGCCGCGGACGCCCTCTCATGGCTCCTCCCGAACCTCGGGGGGCCCAGCGCGCGATGCCGGCGACTGTACGCCGGCATCCTGAGGAGCATGGCCCTTTACGGTGCCCCCATCTGGGCGGATTCCCTTCTCAGGAGGGAGAATGCCGCTGCAATCCGATGGCCCCAAAGGGCCATAGCACAGCGGGTGGCTAGGGCTTATCGCTCGGTGAGCTTTTCGGCGGCGTGCGCTCTGGCTGGTACACCTCCCTGGGAGCTCGAGGCGTGGGTGCTCGCCAGAGTGTACGAGTGGACAGCGGGGCGGAGGGCGCTCGGGGAGCGCCCAGCTATGGAAGAACGGGAGGCCGTTCGGCGGGAGGCGAGGTCCGCAATCGTCCAGCACTGGGCAGAGGACCTCGCTAACGCGACATTCGGCCGCCGAACGCTGGACGCGCTTGGGCCAGTCTTGCAGGACTGGCTCGAGCGAAGGCACGGGTTCCTCTCGTTCCGTCTGGTGCAGGTGTTGTCCGGGCACGGCTGCTTCGGATCGTACCTGTACCGGATTGGAAGAGAGGGAACCCAATCGTGCCACGAATGCGGTGCGGCGGTGGACACGGCGCAGCACACACTTGAAGTGTGCCCGTCGTGGTCCGAGCCACGTCGCGACTTAGTTGCGGCGGTCGGGCGGGACCTCTCGCTCCCCAGCGTGGTCAAAGCCATGTTGGAGGGCGAGGGGACATGGGCGGCAGTTGCCTCCTTCTGCGAACACGTTATATCACAGAAGGAGGCGGCGGAGCGCGCACGGGAGGACGACCCTCTCGCAGCGCCGCTCCGCAGGCGGAGAAGGGGCAGGAGAAGACGGTTGCACGACCGTCTTCACCCTGCCGGTGGTGATTAGCGGGCGACAGGCGTGGGGGCGCCTTCGCCCGCATTGCACTAATCACCACCCTCGCCGACGGGAATGGCCGAGCACTCACGGTCATTCCCGGGCCCCTCCCTGTGCGGAGGGGCGTGAAGGGCCTGCTGTAAAGGTGGGCAGTCGCCGGTGGAGGACTGGACGTAAAGGCTCTGCCGGTTTCCCAGTCCTCCGCCACTCGGGCGATGCGGGAGTGCCGTGGGGTTTTAGCCGGTAAGAGTCCGGCATAACCCGTCGGCCTCCTCCAGCGGACGGGTATCCATGAGGATTTCCCCACGTAAAAAAAAAAAAAAAAGGTTAGGTTAGGTTAGGTTAGGTTAGGTTTCCTGCGGGGAACCCTCCTCCGTGGCACGAGTGTCATCTGCTATGCGGATGACACTCTCCTCACTGCCCGGGGAGCGACCTTCAGGGAGGCGGCCAACTTGGCCTCGGCGGGTGGAGCCTTGGTCGCAGGGAGGATCCGCCGCCTAGGGTTGAGGGTGGCGCTACACAAGACCGAGGCCGTTTTTTTCCATGGGCCTCGGCAGCGCACCCCGCCTGACGCCCATATCTTCGTGGAGGGCGTCAGGATCGGTGTAAAGGCCCAGATGAAATATCTGGGCCTTACTCTTGACAGCAGGTGGCGCTTCGGTCCGCACTTTAGCGGACTGTCCTCGCACCTGTTGAAGGCCGCGGACGCCCTCTCGTGGCTCCTCCCGAACCTCGGGGGGCCCAGCGCGAGATGCCGGCGACTGTACGCCGGCATCCTTAGGAGTATGGCCCTTTACGGTGCCCCCATCTGGGCGGACACCCTCCTCAGGAGGGAGAACGCCGCTGCCATCCGATGGCCCCAAAGGGCCATTGCACAGCGGGTGGCTAGGGCCTACCGTTCAGTAAGTTTTTCGGCGGCGTGCGCTCTGGCTGGCACACCTCCCTGGGAGCTCGAGGCATGGGTGCTTGCCAGAGTGTACGAGTGGACAGCAAGGCAGAGGGCGCTCGGGGAGCGCCCAGCTTTGGAAGAGCGGGAGGCCGTTCGGCAGGAGGCGAGGGCTGCAATCGTCCGGCACTGGGCGGAGGACCTTGCCGTCGCGACATTCGGCCGCCGAACGCTGGACGCGCTTGGGCCAGTCTTGCAGGACTGGCTCGAGCGCAGGCATGGCTTCCTCTCGTTCCGTCTGGTGCAGGTGTTGTCCGGGCATGGCTGCTTTGGATCGTACCTGTACCGCATTGGAAGGGAGGGAGCCCAGTCATGCCACGAATGCGGCGCGGCGGTGGACACGGCGCAGCACACACTTGAAGTGTGCCCGTCGTGGTCCGAGCCGCGTCGCGACCTAGTTGCGGCTCCCCAGCGTGGTCAAAGCCATGTTGGAGGGCGAGGGGACATGGGCGGCAGTTGCTTCCTTCTGTGAACACGTTATATCACAGAAGGAGGCGGCGGAGCGCGCACGGGAGGACGACCCTCTCGCAGCGCCGCTCCGCAGGCGGAGAAGGGGCAGGAGAAGACGGTTGCACGACCTTCTTCACCCTGCCGGTGGTGATTAGCGGGCGACAGGCGTGGGGGCGCTTTCGCCCGCATTGCACTAATCACCACCCTCGCCGACGGGAATGGCCGAGCACTCACGGTCATTTCCGGGCCCCTCCCTGTGCGGAGGGGCGTGAAGGGCCTGCCGTAAAGGTGGGCAGTCGCCGGTGGAGGACTGGACGTAAAGGCTCTGCCGGTTTCCCAGTCCTCTGCCACTCGGGCGAAGCGGGAGAGTGCCGTGGGGTTTTAGCCGGTAAGAGTCCGGCATAACCCGTCGGCCTCCCCCAGCGGACGGGTATCCATGAGGATCTCCCCACTTAAAAAAAAAAAAAAAAAAAAAAGGTTAGGTTAGGTTAGGTTAGGTTAGGTTAGGTTAGGTTGGGATGCAAGTCGGGTTCCTCCTCGTGTGCCAAACTGCTGCTTGTCCCTTTGGATACGTCTGGAGGGAACAGCAGCATCTTTTGGCCGGTGCATCCTGGGCGCTTGTCAATTATATCTCCTTGTGGGATATAATTGACTCGCGGCGAATACCCGACAAGCGGGAGGTATGCGTGTTCTGGGTTAAGTCACAGACACGCATACGGGCGCACGCCTCGCTCTACTTTTAGAGTGCTGGCGTAGCGTGGAAGTATACCGTAATCCTTCGGGGGCGGGGGCCTTGCCTTAAATGGCCGGGCTGCGAGGAGACAACCTCTATAAAAAATATTGCGGGCGAGGAGACAACCTCGTTAAAAAACATTGCGGGCCGTGAGAGGAGGGTTTTGCCCTCAGCTCACAGAAAAGGTGGGACTGCGGGGGAGGAGGAGTGTCGGTATTGCGATGCGCCGCTCTCCCTATCCTCCGCAGCCGAGCGGGGTTGAGGAGTTGGAGGCAGGACCGTGGAGGGAGAGGAGTATTGGTATTACGATGCGCCTCTCTCCCTGCCCTCCGCGGTCCTGCCTGGGCCTGCCGAAAGGTGGGCGGTCGCCGGTGGGGGACTGGAAGTAAAGGCTCTGCCGGTTTCCCAGTCCTCTGCCACTCGGGCGAAGCGGGAGTGCCGTGGGGTTTTAGCCGGTAAGAGTCCGGCATAACCCGTCGGCCTCCTCCAGCGGACGGGTATCCATGAGGATTTCCCCACGTAAAAAAAAAAAAAAAAAAAAAAAGGTTAGGTTAGGTTAGGTTAGGTTGCGGGGTTGAGGGTTGGGGAGGTGGAGGCAGGACCGTGGAGGGAGAGGAGTGTTGGTATTACGATTCGCCTCTCTCCCTGCCCTCCGCGGTCCTGCCTGGGCCTGCCGAAAGGTGGGCGGTCGCCGGTGGGGGACTGGAAGTAAAGGCTCTGCCGGTTTTTCTCCCCCGTTGTGCTGCCACCTTATCGTGGTTGGGGGGTTTGCGTGTCCTAATGACCTTCAGGGCTATACCGGATAGGGCTTCCCATACCGGACAGGCTTGAAGCGAAGGGCCAGACAAAGAGCAGCACAAGGAGGGCCCTCCGTGTGTTTCTCTGATAACAGAGAACTCACGTGATCTGGGCCAATATGGGACGGGCCAGCACACTGCCCGATTGCAGTGTGTCTGGCAGGCATACGTGCCACCGTCGGAGGAGAATGACTAGCCACATGTCTCGCGTTCCGTAAGTCGCGGCACACTTCAACGACCCTGCCTGGTGGCTCCAGCAGGAGATGTTGTGTGTTCGCCTCCCGGAGGGCTTGCCTTAATTGGCCGGCCCACGGGAAGGAAAACCCTATAAAACCCGAGAGAATCCTCGTTAAAACCTGTGGATACCTGGGGACCTCCGCAGTATGTACCCCACTCTACTTTTGTTTAAACCGGAATGGGCGTCACCCGGGGAGTGCTTTTATATCGACCCTACTCGTGGGAACCAAAATGGAATCTTTTGTTTTTGATGTGGACGATGATTTGGGTGAAGGCTATACCCGTAATGGCCAAAGGAGATCGCTGAGCGCTGAAAACGTTCGCGAACATGGCGCTCCGAGAGCGTCTGGGAGTTCTGAGTCAGACATGTCTGGCTCATCAATGAGTGTGGCGTCAGCGGAGGTTGTGACCAATGACGCCAAGAATAAATATCTGCGAAAGCGTGGACGGAACGATGATAACGCCGACGAGGAAGAAAGGAAAGTCAAAGGCGCCGCTCATAAATCCAAAAGAGGAAGAGGCCGCCCTCCAACCACCGGCGAGTACGTTGGCTTGGCAAAGGCCAAAGCTGCGCTTAACGCCGAGAAGGAGAGAGCCCTCAAACTAGAGGCGGAGGAGGAGATCGCAGCACTGGCTGAACGCAGTAAGTCAGCCCGCTTGGCACACCGCGCCGAAACCTCCAATGTGTCGGGCAGTAACACGGAAGCCACGTCTTCCGAATCTATGAGGCTGCTAGCCACGGAGAGTCTTGACGCCATCGAAAGAGTCGTCAAGAAGTCCTCCAACTTGAAGGGCACGAGTATTCGTGCCATCAAGGAGAGCACAGCTGCGGTTCGGGAGGCAGTGGAGGCCATCAGCAGCCGCTCAATCGGCGATGAAGCGTTGGCCATACAGGAGGAAAACCGCCGCCTTAAGGCAGTCATAGCCAATCTTGAGAGGGCCCAAAAGGAAGCCGCCTCCAAGATAGAGAGGCTGGAGAGGGAGCTGCTCAAGCTTTCTTCTTCTTCCTTATCGAAGCGGGCAGATCCCAAGCCGTCTCCGGACTTCGATGAGTTGGCACGCTCTTTTGCCATCCAAGCCGGAGCGATGATGGATGCAAAACTGGCAGGGATCGAGGAGCGGCTTTTGCCGGAGATACGCCTTCGCCCGCCACTGGCTGCCGAGAGGAGGAGGGCGTCTGTGGCTCCACCGCCACTGGCTGCTGAGAGGAGGACGCCTACGGCTGCTCCGCCACTGACTGCCGAGAGGAGGAGGGCGCCTATGGTTCCTCCGCCCTCCCGTGAGGAGTTCCCACCGCTAGTGTGTACTCCACCACGTATGGAAGCCCAATCTCCGCATTCGGCTCCACCTGGTCCGGTGCCGGTGTCGGCGCCGCAAGGCGGGAGGAAGAGGAAGCTGAAGAAGGGAAGGAAAGGCAAAGAGGCTCCACCCTCTCGGCAGGCCCGAACATCGCCCACACCGGGAACCTCTAGCTCCGGTACCGGCTGGGCTATGGTCGGGAGAAAAGGAGGACCTGCTGGCGCAAAACCTGCAGCGGTGCCGAAGCCCGCAAACAGCGCCGGGAATGCCGGAAAGCCTGGCAAAAGGCGCAAGCGTGGCGGGCGCCAAATGCGTGCTCCCACGACGGCGGCTGTAGTTATTACGCTGCAGCATGATGCCGTCGAGAAGGGAGTCACGTATAAGGATGTTCTCCTGAAGGCCCGTCAGAGGCTTGACCTGGCGGCCCTCGAAATTCCGGCAGGCCTCAAAATAAGGCAGGCGGTGACGGGAGCTCGGATCCTGGAGCTGCCGTCCGCGGTCACGGCGGAAATAGCGGATCGCTTCGCGGCGAAACTCCGCGAGGTCCTGGCTGGAGAGGCGCGGGTCGCTAGGCCAGTTAAGTGCGCAGACCTGCGCCTGGCAGGCCTGGATGACTCCGTCACAAAGAATGAGGTCCTCTCCGCAATCGCTACCCAGACGGGCTGCCCCATTGACCAAGTCAAGGGGGGCGAAATCCGCGTGGGCCGCATGGGTGCCGGCTCTCTTTGGGTGCAGTGCCCAGTGGCGGCCGCCAAGGCATTAGTGGCTGCCAAAAGCCTCAGGGTCGGGTGGAGCAGTGCGCGCGTCGAGTTACTGGAGCCGCGCCAAATGAAGTGTTTCAGATGCCTGGAAATTGGGCACACGCGGCTCCAGTGTCCCTCGGAGGTGGACCGCAGCGATCTGTGCTACCGCTGCAGCGCTCCTGGGCACAAATCGGCGATGTGCTCCGCGAAACCACACTGCATAGTGTGCGCGGCTGCGGGTAAGCCTGCAGAGCATGCGGTGGGGGGCAAAGACTGCTCCCCACCGAAAAAAGGCAAGAGGACCGCTCAGGCCCTAGTGTCACAGCAGGCGGGTCGGGAATTACCCCGACAGGAGGAAATGAGTGTCGATCCCAATGATGGATAGGGGTCCACACCGTTTCCTCCAGGTGAACCTTAACCATTGCGCTGGTGCCCAGGATCTGCTTTTCCAGGCACTAGCGCAGTGGGGAATTGGACTTGCCATTGTTGCAGAGCCCTACTGCATCCCGGCCAGCTGGGCAGGGGATGCGACTGGCGTGGCGGCCATCTGCGTCCCCAGCGGTGGCTCACCCCTCCTGGCAAGAGAGAGATTGGGGTTTGTGGCGGTGGACTGGGGAGAGTACACTGTATTTTCAGTGTATCTCTCGCCCAGCAGAACCCTCGCGGAGATTGAGGTGGTCCTGGGCGAGATGCAGGCGGCCGTTAGGCGGGCTGCCCCTCGCTCTATAGTCGTGGCGGGCGACTTCAATGCCAAGAATTTGGCTTGGGGTTCGCCTGCCACCGATGCGCGAGGAATTGTGGTTGAGGAGTGGGCCACGGAAACCGGGTTGGCTCTTCTTAACTGCGGCACTGCGCACACCTTTATTAGCCCACAGGGGTCGTCCATTGTGGATCTCTCCTTTGCGTCCCCTGCGGTCGCGGGGGCAGTGCGGGACTGGCGGGTCGAGGAGGAGATGGAGACGCTGTCGAATCATTTATATATCCGTTTCAGCGTCTCCTTTTCTTCTGGGAGGGTTCGGCCTCATCACCGTCCCTTTGAGTCACCGTTAATTTGTAGCTACAGGAACACTGGGATCCTTAGTATTTTTACATACTTTTGCTGAGGAGCCCTTTGTGCCTGATGTTTTCTTAGAACCTGTAGTTACCGAAGTCTTACCTGATTTTTGGGAGGCAGGTTTTTGTGCCTTTGGGAGTGCAGGGGTTTCATCCTTGCTTTTGTTTGAAAGGAGGGATTTACCGGACCCCATCCCCGTAGACATTATGTTAAGAAAGCAAAAATTTTTATTTTACAAAAATGTCACAAAATACCCGCCAACAGATTTTATTGTTCTGATTATTCAGAAAGACAGCCCTGGCTGTGCCAATGTCACCACAAAAAACCGCGTCTCGATACGAGCACGGGTTCCGAAGTTATCCTCAATTTAATCTTTCAAAGATGGCGACCAAGATGGCCGCCGTCAACTTCAAACTGGGTTTTTGAGCTCACTTTTGACCGTAGAGAGACGGGAAAAAGTCCTACAATATGGCCGCGCTTAGATCTACTATATTAGCTACAAAAATAGAGCCAACAGATTCTCGACTCTACATAGAGTTTAGCCCTTTCGTTAGGTAGAGTCTTCGCCTCTATTCCAGGTACAGAAAACCGCGTCTCTCTACGATCAATATTCTCAGAGTTATGGCTGAAATAAAAATTAAAGATGGCGGCCAAGATGGCCGACAGAAATTTAAAAAGTTCCTAAAATCGGTTCCCGTGGTCGTATCGGGCCGTGATTGGGCTCGTTTTGTAGGTCTTGATGATAGCTATACAATAAACCCATACACGTAATAATAGAATAAAAACCTGAATTAATATTAACAAAAAACACACAAAAATTGACAAAAATGGCCTAAAACTAAAAAAATATACATAAAATTTTACTTTTTTGGTTATAATTATTTAAAACTAATGTTAACTAAATTTTAAGATGATGTTCAAGAGTTCTAGCAGTTATTCTTCTTAGACCACGTGTCGGCTCCAGAAATTTAAAAAATCGTAGCTCAAAATTTTTCAAGTCGATGATACCCTAATTTTTTTATCACGTGTTCTATTCACCTAAAGCAATTATTTGAGTCATTAAAAACAATATGTCACAGCTCTCAATTTGGAGATATTATTCTTTGAAAAATACACAAAATTTAAAAGTTTTTTAATTTGAAAACCACTTAACTTACAGTTATAATCCAAACGGCGATAATTATTGTCCAGCTGCACCAATGAATCGATGAACTCAATTTCAGCTGCACGCCCCTGGATCTAGGACCTCATGGCCACGTGGTTTTCAGTTTTTCTGATTTCGCTCGGGCCCCTTCAGCAGGAAAAATCCAAAAAGTTGTAGAGATGTGGTGCTCTGCTATGCCCATATTACGAAGCAGAAAAACATGTAGGTCACCGCTCAAAAACAGCCGGCGTACGCACTCAAAGTTAATTTGTTTTAGAGAAAATCACTTTTTTGATGATTATAATTACACCAGAAAACATTCGGAAAAAACATTCGGTTAGGTTAGGTTAGGTTAGGTTAGGTTAGGTTAGGTTCCTGCGGGACCTCCTGGCAAGCTACTTGGAGGACCGGGCGGTCCTCCTTGTAGATAAGACTGGCCAACTACGGCGGTTTAGCGTCATGTCCGGCGTTCCACAGGGGTCGGTTTTAGGACCACTCCTCTGGAACGTCGGGTTTGATTGGCTCCTGCGGGGAACCCTCCTCCGTGGTACGAGTGTCATCTGCTATGCGGATGACACTCTCCTCACTGCCCGGGGAGCGACCTTCAGGGAGGCGGCCAACTTGGCCTCGGCGGGTGGAGCCTTGGTCGCAGGGAGGATCCGCCGCCTAGGGTTGAGGGTGGCCCTACACAAGACCGAGGCCGTGTTTTTCCATGGGCCTCGGCAGCGCACCCCGCCTGACGCCCATATCTTCGTGGAGGGCGTCAGGATCGGTGTGAGGGCCCAGATGAAATATCTGGGCCTTACTCTTGACAGCAGGTGGCGCTTCGGTCCGCACTTTAGCGGACTGTCGTCGCGCCTGTTGAAGGCCGCGGACGCCCTCTCATGGCTCCTCCCGAACCTCGGGGGGCCCAGCGCGCGATGCCGGCGACTGTACGCCGGCATCCTGAGGAGCATGGCCCTTTACGGTGCCCCCATCTGGGCGGATTCCCTTCTCAGGAGGGAGAATGCCGCTGCAATCCGATGGCCCCAAAGGGCCATAGCACAGCGGGTGGCTAGGGCTTATCGCTCGGTGAGCTTTTCGGCGGCGTGCGCTCTGGCTGGTACACCTCCCTGGGAGCTCGAGGCGTGGGTGCTCGCCAGAGTGTACGAGTGGACAGCGGGGCGGAGGGCGCTCGGGGAGCGCCCAGCTATGGAAGAACGGGAGGCCGTTCGGCGGGAGGCGAGGTCCGCAATCGTCCAGCACTGGGCAGAGGACCTCGCTAACGCGACATTCGGCCGCCGAACGCTGGACGCGCTTGGGCCAGTCTTGCAGGACTGGCTCGAGCGTTCCGTCTGGTGCAGGTGTTGTCCGGGCACGGCTGCTTCGGATCGTACCTGTACCGGATTGGAAGAGAGGGAACCCAATCGTGCCACGAATGCGGTGCGGCGGTGGACACGGCGCAGCACACACTTGAAGTGTGCCCGTCGTGGTCCGAGCCACGTCGCGACTTAGTTGCGGCGGTCGGGCGGGACCTCTCGCTCCCCAGCGTGGTCAAAGCCATGTTGGAGGGCGAGGGGACATGGGCGGCAGTTGCCTCCTTCTGCGAACACGTTATATCACAGAAGGAGGCGGCGGAGCGCGCACGGGAGGACGACCCTCTCGCAGCGCCGCTCCGCAGGCGGAGAAGGGGCAGGAGAAGACGGTTGCACGACCGTCTTCACCCTGCCGGTGGTGATTAGCGGGCGACAGGCGTGGGGGCGCCTTCGCCCGCATTGCACTAATCACCACCCTCGCCGACGGGAATGGCCGAGCACTCACGGTCATTCCCGGGCCCCTCCCTGTGCGGAGGGGCGTGAAGGGCCTGCTGTAAAGGTGGGCAGTCGCCGGTGGAGGACTGGACGTAAAGGCTCTGCCGGTTTCCCAGTCCTCCGCCACTCGGGCGATGCGGGAGTGCCGTGGGGTTTTAGCCGGTAAGAGTCCGGCATAACCCGTCGGCCTCCTCCAGCGGACGGGTATCCATGAGGATTTCCCCACGTAAAAAAAAAAAAAAAAGGTTAGGTTAGGTTAGGTTAGGTTAGGTTTCCTGCGGGGAACCCTCCTCCGTGGCACGAGTGTCATCTGCTATGCGGATGACACTCTCCTCACTGCCCGGGGAGCGACCTTCAGGGAGGCGGCCAACTTGGCCTCGGCGGGTGGAGCCTTGGTCGCAGGGAGGATCCGCCGCCTAGGGTTGAGGGTGGCGCTACACAAGACCGAGGCCGTTTTTTTCCATGGGCCTCGGCAGCGCACCCCGCCTGACGCCCATATCTTCGTGGAGGGCGTCAGGATCGGTGTAAAGGCCCAGATGAAATATCTGGGCCTTACTCTTGACAGCAGGTGGCGCTTCGGTCCGCACTTTAGCGGACTGTCCTCGCACCTGTTGAAGGCCGCGGACGCCCTCTCGTGGCTCCTCCCGAACCTCGGGGGGCCCAGCGCGAGATGCCGGCGACTGTACGCCGGCATCCTTAGGAGTATGGCCCTTTACGGTGCCCCCATCTGGGCGGACACCCTCCTCAGGAGGGAGAACGCCGCTGCCATCCGATGGCCCCAAAGGGCCATTGCACAGCGGGTGGCTAGGGCCTACCGTTCAGTAAGTTTTTCGGCGGCGTGCGCTCTGGCTGGCACACCTCCCTGGGAGCTCGAGGCATGGGTGCTTGCCAGAGTGTACGAGTGGACAGCAAGGCAGAGGGCGCTCGGGGAGCGCCCAGCTTTGGAAGAGCGGGAGGCCGTTCGGCAGGAGGCGAGGGCTGCAATCGTCCGGCACTGGGCGGAGGACCTTGCCGTCGCGACATTCGGCCGCCGAACGCTGGACGCGCTTGGGCCAGTCTTGCAGGACTGGCTCGAGCGCAGGCATGGCTTCCTCTCGTTCCGTCTGGTGCAGGTGTTGTCCGGGCATGGCTGCTTTGGATCGTACCTGTACCGCATTGGAAGGGAGGGAGCCCAGTCATGCCACGAATGCGGCGCGGCGGTGGACACGGCGCAGCACACACTTGAAGTGTGCCCGTCGTGGTCCGAGCCGCGTCGCGACCTAGTTGCGGCGGTCGGGCGGGACCTCTCGCTCCCCAGCGTGGTCAAAGCCATGTTGGAGGGCGAGGGGACATGGGCGGCAGTTGCTTCCTTCTGTGAACACGTTATATCACAGAAGGAGGCAGCGGAGCGCGCACGGGAGGACGACCCTCTCGCAGCGCCGCTCCGCAGGCGGAGAAGGGGCAGGAGAAGACGGTTGCACGACCTTCTTCACCCTGCCGGTGGTGATTAGCGGGCGACAGGCGTGGGGGCGCTTTCGCCCGCATTGCACTAATCACCACCCTCGCCGACGGGAATGGCCGAGCACTCACGGTCATTTCCGGGCCCCTCCCTGTGCGGAGGGGCGTGAAGGGCCTGCCGTAAAGGTGGGCAGTCGCCGGTGGAGGACTGGACGTAAAGGCTCTGCCGGTTTCCCAGTCCTCTGCCACTCGGGCGAAGCGGGAGAGTGCCGTGGGGTTTTAGCCGGTAAGAGTCCGGCATAACCCGTCGGCCTCCCCCAGCGGACGGGTATCCATGAGGATCTCCCCACTTAAAAAAAAAAAAAAAAAAAAAGGTTAGGTTAGGTTAGGTTAGGTTAGGTTAGGTTAGGTTGGGATGCAAGTCGGGTTCCTCCTCGTGTGCCAAACTGCTGCTTGTCCCTTTGGATACGTCTGGAGGGAACAGCAGCATCTTTTGGCCGGTGCATCCTGGGCGCTTGTCAATTATATCTCCTTGTGGGATATAATTGACTCGCGGCGAATACCCGACAAGCGGGAGGTATGCGTGTTCTGGGTTAAGTCACAGACACGCATACGGGCGCACGCCTCGCTCTACTTTTAGAGTGCTGGCGTAGCGTGGAAGTATACCGTAATCCTTCGGGGGCGGGGGCCTTGCCTTAAATGGCCGGGCTGCGAGGAGACAACCTCTATAAAAAATATTGCGGGCGAGGAGACAACCTCGTTAAAAAACATTGCGGGCCGTGAGAGGAGGGTTTTGCCCTCAGCTCACAGAAAAGGTGGGACTGCGGGGGAGGAGGAGTGTCGGTATTGCGATGCGCCGCTCTCCCTATCCTCCGCAGCCGAGCGGGGTTGAGGAGTTGGAGGCAGGACCGTGGAGGGAGAGGAGTATTGGTATTACGATGCGCCTCTCTCCCTGCCCTCCGCGGTCCTGCCTGGGCCTGCCGAAAGGTGGGCGGTCGCCGGTGGGGGACTGGAAGTAAAGGCTCTGCCGGTTTCCCAGTCCTCTGCCACTCGGGCGAAGCGGGAGTGCCGTGGGGTTTTAGCCGGTAAGAGTCCGGCATAACCCGTCGGCCTCCTCCAGCGGACGGGTATCCATGAGGATTTCCCCACGTAAAAAAAAAAAAAAAAAAAAAAGGTTAGGTTAGGTTAGGTTAGGTTGCGGGGTTGAGGGTTGGGGAGGTGGAGGCAGGACCGTGGAGGGAGAGGAGTGTTGGTATTACGATTCGCCTCTCTCCCTGCCCTCCGCGGTCCTGCCTGGGCCTGCCGAAAGGTGGGCGGTCGCCGGTGGGGGACTGGAAGTAAAGGCTCTGCCGGTTTTTCTCCCCCGTTGTGCTGCCACCTTATCGTGGTTGGGGGGTTTGCGTGTCCTAATGACCTTCAGGGCTATACCGGATAGGGCTTCCCATACCGGACAGGCTTGAAGCGAAGGGCCAGACAAAGAGCAGCACAAGGAGGGCCCTCCGTGTGTTTCTCTGATAACAGAGAACTCACGTGATCTGGGCCAATATGGGACGGGCCAGCACACTGCCCGATTGCAGTGTGTCTGGCAGGCATACGTGCCACCGTCGGAGGAGAATGACTAGCCACATGTCTCGCGTTCCGTAAGTCGCGGCACACTTCAACGACCCTGCCTGGTGGCTCCAGCAGGAGATGTTGTGTGTTCGCCTCCCGGAGGGCTTGCCTTAATTGGCCGGCCCACGGGAAGGAAAACCCTATAAAACCCGAGAGAATCCTCGTTAAAACCTGTGGATACCTGGGGACCTCCGCAGTATGTACCCCACTCTACTTTTGTTTAAACCGGAATGGGCGTCACCCGGGGAGTGCTTTTATATCGACCCTACTCGTGGGAACCAAAATGGAATCTTTTGTTTTTGATGTGGACGATGATTTGGGTGAAGGCTATACCCGTAATGGCCAAAGGAGATCGCTGAGCGCTGAAAACGTTCGCGAACATGGCGCTCCGAGAGCGTCTGGGAGTTCTGAGTCAGACATGTCTGGCTCATCAATGAGTGTGGCGTCAGCGGAGGTTGTGACCAATGACGCCAAGAATAAATATCTGCGAAAGCGTGGACGGAACGATGATAACGCCGACGAGGAAGAAAGGAAAGTCAAAGGCGCCGCTCATAAATCCAAAAGAGGAAGAGGCCGCCCTCCAACCACCGGCGAGTACGTTGGCTTGGCAAAGGCCAAAGCTGCGCTTAACGCCGAGAAGGAGAGAGCCCTCAAACTAGAGGCGGAGGAGGAGATCGCAGCACTGGCTGAACGCAGTAAGTCAGCCCGCTTGGCACACCGCGCCGAAACCTCCAATGTGTCGGGCAGTAACACGGAAGCCACGTCTTCCGAATCTATGAGGCTGCTAGCCACGGAGAGTCTTGACGCCATCGAAAGAGTCGTCAAGAAGTCCTCCAACTTGAAGGGCACGAGTATTCGTGCCATCAAGGAGAGCACAGCTGCGGTTCGGGAGGCAGTGGAGGCCATCAGCAGCCGCTCAATCGGCGATGAAGCGTTGGCCATACAGGAGGAAAACCGCCGCCTTAAGGCAGTCATAGCCAATCTTGAGAGGGCCCAAAAGGAAGCCGCCTCCAAGATAGAGAGGCTGGAGAGGGAGCTGCTCAAGCTTTCTTCTTCTTCCTTATCGAAGCGGGCAGATCCCAAGCCGTCTCCGGACTTCGATGAGTTGGCACGCTCTTTTGCCATCCAAGCCGGAGCGATGATGGATGCAAAACTGGCAGGGATCGAGGAGCGGCTTTTGCCGGAGATACGCCTTCGCCCGCCACTGGCTGCCGAGAGGAGGAGGGCGTCTGTGGCTCCACCGCCACTGGCTGCTGAGAGGAGGACGCCTACGGCTGCTCCGCCACTGACTGCCGAGAGGAGGAGGGCGCCTATGGTTCCTCCGCCCTCCCGTGAGGAGTTCCCACCGCTAGTGTGTACTCCACCACGTATGGAAGCCCAATCTCCGCATTCGGCTCCACCTGGTCCGGTGCCGGTGTCGGCGCCGCAAGGCGGGAGGAAGAGGAAGCTGAAGAAGGGAAGGAAAGGCAAAGAGGCTCCACCCTCTCGGCAGGCCCGAACATCGCCCACACCGGGAACCTCTAGCTCCGGTACCGGCTGGGCTATGGTCGGGAGAAAAGGAGGACCTGCTGGCGCAAAACCTGCAGCGGTGCCGAAGCCCGCAAACAGCGCCGGGAATGCCGGAAAGCCTGGCAAAAGGCGCAAGCGTGGCGGGCGCCAAATGCGTGCTCCCACGACGGCGGCTGTAGTTATTACGCTGCAGCATGATGCCGTCGAGAAGGGAGTCACGTATAAGGATGTTCTCCTGAAGGCCCGTCAGAGGCTTGACCTGGCGGCCCTCGAAATTCCGGCAGGCCTCAAAATAAGGCAGGCGGTGACGGGAGCTCGGATCCTGGAGCTGCCGTCCGCGGTCACGGCGGAAATAGCGGATCGCTTCGCGGCGAAACTCCGCGAGGTCCTGGCTGGAGAGGCGCGGGTCGCTAGGCCAGTTAAGTGCGCAGACCTGCGCCTGGCAGGCCTGGATGACTCCGTCACAAAGAATGAGGTCCTCTCCGCAATCGCTACCCAGACGGGCTGCCCCATTGACCAAGTCAAGGGGGGCGAAATCCGCGTGGGCCGCATGGGTGCCGGCTCTCTTTGGGTGCAGTGCCCAGTGGCGGCCGCCAAGGCATTAGTGGCTGCCAAAAGCCTCAGGGTCGGGTGGAGCAGTGCGCGCGTCGAGTTACTGGAGCCGCGCCAAATGAAGTGTTTCAGATGCCTGGAAATTGGGCACACGCGGCTCCAGTGTCCCTCGGAGGTGGACCGCAGCGATCTGTGCTACCGCTGCAGCGCTCCTGGGCACAAATCGGCGATGTGCTCCGCGAAACCACACTGCATAGTGTGCGCGGCTGCGGGTAAGCCTGCAGAGCATGCGGTGGGGGGCAAAGACTGCTCCCCACCGAAAAAAGGCAAGAGGACCGCTCAGGCCCTAGTGTCACAGCAGGCGGGTCGGGAATTACCCCGACAGGAGGAAATGAGTGTCGATCCCAATGATGGATAGGGGTCCACACCGTTTCCTCCAGGTGAACCTTAACCATTGCGCTGGTGCCCAGGATCTGCTTTTCCAGGCACTAGCGCAGTGGGGAATTGGACTTGCCATTGTTGCAGAGCCCTACTGCATCCCGGCCAGCTGGGCAGGGGATGCGACTGGCGTGGCGGCCATCTGCGTCCCCAGCGGTGGCTCACCCCTCCTGGCAAGAGAGAGATTGGGGTTTGTGGCGGTGGACTGGGGAGAGTACACTGTATTTTCAGTGTATCTCTCGCCCAGCAGAACCCTCGCGGAGATTGAGGTGGTCCTGGGCGAGATGCAGGCGGCCGTTAGGCGGGCTGCCCCTCGCTCTATAGTCGTGGCGGGCGACTTCAATGCCAAGAATTTGGCTTGGGGTTCGCCTGCCACCGATGCGCGAGGAATTGTGGTTGAGAAGTGGGCCACGGAAACCGGGTTGGCTCTTCTTAACTGCGGCACTGCGCACACCTTTATTAGCCCACAGGGGTCGTCCATTGTGGACCTCTCCTTTGCGTCCCCTGCGGTCGCGGGGGCAGTGCGGGACTGGCGGGTCGAGGAGGAGATGGAGACGCTGTCGAATCATTTATATATCCGTTTCAGCGTCTCCTTTTCTTCTGGGAGGGTTCGGCCTCATCACCGTCCCCCCGTGGGGAGCTCAGCGTTTCCGCGCTGGGCCCTCGCGGGGCTGAATGGGGATCTGTTGGAGGAGGCTGCGATCGTGGAGTCTTGGGGCTCTCCCATCGAGACGACACCAAACGGGGGCGCACTGCATTTTCGCGATGCGCTAACGCGGATCTGCGACGCCTGCATGCCCCGTGTTCGGCATCGGGGTTGCGGAAGGCAGGTTTATTGGTGGTCGCCTGCCATCGCGGAATTAAGACAGCGCTGTATCGTGGCCCGCCGGCAGTTCCAGCGCCAACGTGGGAGACGGCCTCGAGAGGAGGATCTGGAGGAACGGCTGCGGAGGGTGTACGGCGAAGCTAAAAAGTCTCTGCAGCTGGCCATCCTGCAGTCGAAGGACGCCGCCTGGGGGGAGCTTCTTGCGGAGCTCGACCGCAACCCATGGGGCCGCCCCTACAGGGCCACCCGGGGAAAGCTCTGTCCCGGCCCGCCGGTGGCTGAGTCCATTGCGCCTGAGCAACTGTCTGGGGTGCTCGAGGCGCTTTTCCCGACGCCGGTTGGAGAAATCCCACCCGTGTTGGAAGCGGATGCTACCGAAACGGTACCCCCAGTCACGGAAGGCGAAATGGGTGCCGCACTTCTTCGCCTTCGTAGTCGCAGAACTGCGCCTGGTCCCGACGGGGTGCCCGGCAGAGTCCTGGTGTCGACTCTGGGACCCTTGGAGGAGAAGCTGCGGGAGCTGTTTACCACCTGTCTACAGAGTGGACAGTTCCCATCGTGCTGGAAGGAGGGCAAAGTTGTCCTCCTTCGGAAGGAGGGACGCTCTCCTGAGTCTCCCTCGGCTTACCGGCCGATTGTCCTCTTGGACGAGGCCGGTAAGCTAATGGAGAGAATTGTGGCCTCACGCATCGTTCGACGTATGGTGTGCGAGGGGCCGGATTTATCGGAGGCGCAGTATGGCTTCCGGCCAGCGCGTTCCACAATTGACGCCATCCTCACCGTCAAGGAGTTCGCGGAGGAACAAGCGGCGAGCGGCAACGTGGTGTTGGCGGTGTCTCTTGACATTGCCAACGCCTTCAATACCCTGCCGTTTGCCGCCATCGAGGATGGCCTGCGCTTCCACCGACTTCCCCGCTACTTGCGCGCGCTTATTGCGTCGTATTTGCGGGGGAGAAGAGTGGCATGTGTGGGGCGGGGTGGCGCAGTCATATGGAGGGACGCATGGTGCGGTGTTCCGCAGGGGTCGGTCCTTGGCCCTCTGCTGTGGAACATCGGCTACGACCGTGTCCTCCGCGGTGCCTTGCTGCGCGGGCTGCGAGTCGTCTGCTATGCAGACGACACACTTATACTCGCCCGCGGAGCGACGCATGAGGAGGCCATCAGGCTCGCGGCGGTGGGTGCTGGGCTGGTGGTGTCCCGCATCCGGGACCTGGGGCTCAGGGTGGCCTTGGAGAAGACTGAGGCCCTCTTCTTTCATGGACCCCGGAGGAGACCACCTTTTGGGGCGACAATTCGCATCGCCGAGGTGGAGGTCCGAGTCAAGACCGAGATCAAGTATCTCGGACTCGTCCTGGACGGAAGATGGACGTTCGCCGCCCACTTCCGCCGGCTGACGCCGAAATTGATGGGTGCGGTGGCCGCCCTCGGACGCCTATTACCCAATGTGGGTGGACCGGGGTCCGTCTGTCGCCGCCTGTACATGGGGGTCATCAGATCAATGGCCCTCTATGGCGCCCCCGTGTGGGTGGGAGCACTGAGCGCCACGAACAAAGCGCTGCTGAGAAGACCGCAGCGCGCTATGGCGCTCAGGGCCATACGCGGTTACCGCACAGTAGCTGGCGAGGCAGCGTGCGCCCTGGCGGGATCCCCACCATGGGACTTGGAGGCAGGTGTTCTCGCAGAGGTCTATCGACGCGTTACCGAAATGAGACGGCGCGAAGCTGACCTTGTCGCCGAACGCATCGCCAGGTGGCGTCGCCAGGCGCGCGTCATACTGATGCGCAACTGGCGAGATCGTTTGGCGGCACCCTCCGCCGGGCATCGGGTGGCAGAGGCCGTAGGGCCATCATTGGTGGAATGGGTCGGCTCCCGTAATGGCAGTTTGTCGTTCCGGATGGTGCAGGTGATGACCGGGCATGGCTGCTTCGGTCATTACCTGCACGCTATCGGGAGAGAGCCGACTCCAAGGTGCCACCACTGCGTGAGCGCCGACGATACGGCGCAGCACACGTTGGCGGAATGCCCGGCGTGGGACGGGCCGCGAGAACGGCTTCGTGACGTCGTCGGGTCGGACCTCTCGCTGCCGGCCATCGTGAGAGCGATGGTCGGCAGCCGGGTGGCGTGGGAGGGGATGGCGTCCTTTTGTGAGACCGTCGTCTTACAAAAGGAGGCCGCCGAGAGGGAACGGGAGGACAACAGCTCTTCCGACCCGATCCGGCGACGTCGCGTGGGACGGCGACGGGCGGCGCATGAGCGCCGCCTGCCGCCATGAGCGGGCCCCCGGGTGGCAGACGTGGGGACATCTGTCACCTAACGGTAAGGGGCCCCGCGTAGGCAGAATGCCCTCTAGTGTTAAGGGCATTCCAGCGGAGCTCGTGCTAGACACGTGGTGTGCCCAGACCTGAAGTCTGATGGTCAGGGCGGCCGTGGCCGGTCTGCAGCAGAATCGCTTTGGCGGGTCCTGCAGTCCGTCAGATCACGGCGGTGGGGGACACCCGATGGGTTTTAGTTGGTAGATTGCTTCTTTGCAGGAGTCCAACATAACCCCCTGGCTCCCCGGCCCGAGGGTATGCGTAACGCATTTCCCATCGTTAAAAAAAAAAAAAAAAAAAAAAAAAAAGGTTAGGTTAGGTTAGGTTAGGTTAGGTTCCCCCCCAACGGGTTCCTTGCCTTGTCGTGGCGGGGGGGCTCTTCGCTGTGAACATCACGCGGCGAAGCTAAATGGGAACCCAAGCGCGCGGCGACGGAGTATAAGCCGCGCGCCCAGGAGTCGCTCCTATCGGGCTTGCATGCAGTGCCCGAGAAAAGGATGCGAAAGGTGGTGGCGCTCCTATCGAGCTCTGGCAACAGTGCACGAGAAAAGGAGGCCAGGTGGGGCTGTGAGAGGAAGGGTTTGCCCTCTGCGGCCATAGAGGTGGGGCTTGGGAGTTAGGGCGGGACCGCGGAGGGAGAGGAGTGCTGGTATTACGATGCGCCACTCTCCCTGCCCTCCGCGGCCCTGGTGGAGCGCCGCACCACGAATGCGGCACAGGAGGGGCTGCCGAAGATGGGGGCTCGGTGTTATCCCCACGCACCGATCATCCGTTTCTTCGCGGCCAAGTTGCGGTTAACGACGGGCCTGACACCTTTTCCGTCGAGGGGCTCGGGAGGCTGGTAGTTCCCAGTACCTGCTTTCCGACCCCCATGGCCTCTTGGCAATGGACTGGGGGAGTCTGCTGCTACTACATTTGAGGCCGAGTAGGAAGGCGTACCTGGTGTTCCGGTGCACCTTGAACTCAATGGAGGGCAGACTTTCTGCTCATCTCCAAGGAGGGCCAGCCTTTCTGGCAGGCAACCGCCGTCGAGTTCGCGGAAGAATGCGAAAGCGTGCCCGTGTTCTTGGCAATGGCGGCAAGGAGGAACACCCCGGTGGTTTTAGTGGGTATACCGACAGTCGGGGAGTCCCACACACCTCCGCGTGCCTAACTAAGATACTAGAACTAGATATACTAGAATAAGAATACGTTCACCATGTACGTTTTATATTTTGTTTTTTTTGAATTTTGTAAAAGAAAAACTTGTTGTAGAGTACATTTATTTACCCTGCTGCCCTGAAAATAAAAAGAAAAAACATATTAAGCCTAGAGACATTAGACGGGAGTCCCACCCGAAACTGAAAGAAAGAGACGAATGCCAGAAAGATAAAGTATGCGGAATGGAAGTGCGAGAGGAATAAAAGCGTGAACTTGTATGAAAGAGTAAAATAGCAGAAACAGGCTCCGATCATGTTGGAGGTAGGAGAAAAAAAAAAAAAAAAAAAAAACTAACCTAACCTAACCTTTTTTTTTTTTTTTTTTTTACCCGGGGAAATGCGTTACGCACCGTCTCTACGCGCGCCGAGGGGACGGCACGCGGAGGTGTGTGGGACTCCCCGACTGTCGGTATACCCACTAAAACCACCGGGGTGTTCCTCCTTGCCGCCATTGCCAAGAACACGGGCACGCTTTCGCATTCTTCCGCAAACTCGACGGCGGTTGCCTGCCAGAAAGGCTGGCCCTCCTTGGAGATGAGCAGAAAGTCTGCCCTCCATTGAGTTCAAGGTGCACCGGAACACCAGGTACGCCTTCCTACTCGGCCTCAAATGTAGTAGCAGCAGACTCCCCCAGTCCATTGCCAAGAGGCCATGGGGGTCGGAAAGCAGGTACTGGGAACTACCAGCCTCCCGAGCCCCTCGACGGAAAAGGTGTCAGGCCCGTCGTTAACCGCAACTTGGCCGCGAAGAAACGGATGATCGGTGCGTGGGGATAACACCGAGCCCCCATCTTCGGCAGCCCCTCCTGTGCCGCATTCGTGGTGCGGCGCTCCACCAGGGCCGCGGAGGGCAGGGAGAGTGGCGCATCGTAATACCAGCACTCCTCTCCCTCCGCGGTCCCGCCCTAACTCCCAAGCCCCACCTCTATGGCCGCAGAGGGCAAACCCTTCCTCTCACAGCCCCACCTGGCCTCCTTTTCTCGTGCACTGTTGCCAGAGCTCGATAGGAGCGCCACCACCTTTCGCATCCTTTTCTCGGGCACTGCATGCAAGCCCGATAGGAGCGACTCCTGGGCGCGCGGCTTATACTCCGTCGCCGCGCGCTTGGGTTCCCATTTAGCTTCGCCGCGTGATGTTCACAGCGAAGAGCCCCCCCGCCACGACAAGGCAAGGAACCCGTTGGGGGGGAACCTAACCTAACCTAACCTAACCTAACCTTTTTTTTTTTTTTTTTTTTTTTTTTTAACGATGGGAAATGCGTTACGCATACCCTCGGGCCGGGGAGCCAGGGGGTTATGTTGGACTCCTGCAAAGAAGCAATCTACCAACTAAAACCCATCGGGTGTCCCCCACCGCCGTGATCTGACGGACTGCAGGACCCGCCAAAGCGATTCTGCTGCAGACCGGCCACGGCCGCCCTGACCATCAGACTTCAGGTCTGGGCACACCACGTGTCTAGCACGAGCTCCGCTGGAATGCCCTTAACACCAGAGGGCATTCTGCCTACGCGGGGCCCCTTACCGTTAGGTGACAGATGTCCCCACGTCTTCCACCCGGGGGCCCGCTCATGGCGGCAGGCGGCGCTCATGCGCCGCCCGTCGCCGTCCCACGCGACGTCGCCGGATCGGGTCGGAAGAGCTGTTGTCCTCCCGTTCCCTCTCGGCGGCCTCCTTTTGTAAGACGACGGTCTCACAAAAGGACGCCATCCCCTCCCACGCCACCCGGCTGCCGACCATCGCTCTCACGATGGCCGGCAGCGAGAGGTCCGACCCGACGACGTCACGAAGCCGTTCTCGCGGCCCGTCCCACGCCGGGCATTCCGCCAACGTGTGCTGCGCCGTATCGTCGGCGCTCACGCAGTGGTGGCACCTTGGAGTCGGCTCTCTCCCGATAGCGTGCAGGTAATGACCGAAGCAGCCATGCCCGGTCATCACCTGCACCATCCGGAACGACAAACTGCCATTACGGGAGCCGACCCATTCCACCAATGATGGCCCTACGGCCTCTGCCACCCGATGCCCGGCGGAGGGTGCCGCCAAACGATCTCGCCAGTTGCGCATCAGTATGACGCGCGCCTGGCGACGCCACCTGGCGATGCGTTCGGCGACAAGGTCAGCTTCGCGCCGTCTCATTTCGGTAACGCGTCGATAGACCTCTGCGAGAACACCTGCCTCCAAGTCCCGAGGTTAGGTTAGGTTAGGTTTTTTTTTTTTTTTTTTTTTTTTTCTTCTACCTCCAACATAATCGGAGCCTGTTTTCGCTGTTTTACTCTTTCATACCAGTTCACGCTTTTATTCCTCTCGTACTTCCATTCCGCATACTATTTCTTTCTTGCATTCATCTCTTTCTTTCATGTTCGGGTGGGACTCCCGTCTACAGGCCCTAAGGTAACTAGATTTTCTTTTTGTTATTTCAAGGAGGCGGGGTAAATAATTTTGCTCTACTACACATTTTTTATAATTTTTGGATGCACTTATTTCTAGTTCTCTATATGATAAACTTATTTCTATTCTTATATATCTTAAATCTATATATGGGTACTCATCATTATAAACTATGCTTATCTCTACTATTTTATACAATAATATTTCCTTGTCTCTATACTATACTTATTATTATCATTAAGCTCTATGCGTATCAATAATATACAGCAAGATATTATGATTGCATATTTTCTTATACATTTTTTATTTTGTGCTATAATCCTACTGTTTTTGCTTATATATCTATCTAAACATACATGTTTAATACATATTTGGTTCGTTAGACACAAATTACATATTAGCGTCCTCCCGGAACCCCCAGCGGCTTCCTTAGCAAGTAAGTCAGTTTCCTTGCCGCGATTCAGTCCTGCGTGGTTCTTTGCCCAGTACAAAATAACAATTTTGTTCTGGCGAGATTTATTGATATCTGCCCTCTAGTGTTAAGGGCATTCCAGCGGAGCTCGTGCTAGACACGTGGTGTGCCCAGACCTGAAGTCTGATGGTCAGGGCGGCCGTGGCCGGTCTGCAGCAGAATCGCTTTGGCGGGTCCTGCAGTCCGTCAGATCACGGCGGTGGGGGACACCCGATGGGTTTTAGTTGGTAGATTGCTTCTTTGCAGGAGTCCAACATAACCCCCTGGCTCCCCGGCCCGAGGGTATGCGTAACGCATTTCCCATCGTTAAAAAAAAAAAAAAAAAAAAAAAAAAAAGGTTAGGTTAGGTTAGGTTAGGTTAGGTTCCCCCCCAACGGGTTCCTTGCCTTGTCGTGGCGGGGGGGCTCTTCGCTGTGAACATCACGCGGCGAAGCTAAATGGGAACCCAAGCGCGCGGCGACGGAGTATAAGCCGCGCGCCCAGGAGTCGCTCCTATCGGGCTTGCATGCAGTGCCCGAGAAAAGGATGCGAAAGGTGGTGGCGCTCCTATCGAGCTCTGGCAACAGTGCACGAGAAAAGGAGGCCAGGTGGGGCTGTGAGAGGAAGGGTTTGCCCTCTGCGGCCATAGAGGTGGGGCTTGGGAGTTAGGGCGGGACCGCGGAGGGAGAGGAGTGCTGGTATTACGATGCGCCACTCTCCCTGCCCTCCGCGGCCCTGGTGGAGCGCCGCACCACGAATGCGGCACAGGAGGGGCTGCCGAAGATGGGGGCTCGGTGTTATCCCCACGCACCGATCATCCGTTTCTTCGCGGCCAAGTTGCGGTTAACGACGGGCCTGACACCTTTTCCGTCGAGGGGCTCGGGAGGCTGGTAGTTCCCAGTACCTGCTTTCCGACCCCCATGGCCTCTTGGCAATGGACTGGGGGAGTCTGCTGCTACTACATTTGAGGCCGAGTAGGAAGGCGTACCTGGTGTTCCGGTGCACCTTGAACTCAATGGAGGGCAGACTTTCTGCTCATCTCCAAGGAGGGCCAGCCTTTCTGGCAGGCAACCGCCGTCGAGTTCGCGGAAGAATGCGAAAGCGTGCCCGTGTTCTTGGCAATGGCGGCAAGGAGGAACACCCCGGTGGTTTTAGTGGGTATACCGACAGTCGGGGAGTCCCACACACCTCCGCGTGCCTAACTAAGATACTAGAACTAGATATACTAGAATAAGAATACGTTCACCATGTACGTTTTATATTTTGTTTTTTTTGAATTTTGTAAAAGAAAAACTTGTTGTAGAGTACATTTATTTACCCTGCTGCCCTGAAAATAAAAAGAAAAAACATATTAAGCCTAGAGACATTAGACGGGAGTCCCACCCGAAACTGAAAGAAAGAGACGAATGCCAGAAAGATAAAGTATGCGGAATGGAAGTGCGAGAGGAATAAAAGCGTGAACTTGTATGAAAGAGTAAAATAGCAGAAACAGGCTCCGATCATGTTGGAGGTAGGAGAAAAAAAAAAAAAAAAAAAAAACTAACCTAACCTAACCTTTTTTTTTTTTTTTTTTTACCCGGGGAAATGCGTTACGCACCGTCTCTACGCGCGCCGAGGGGACGGCACGCGGAGGTGTGTGGGACTCCCCGACTGTCGGTATACCCACTAAAACCACCGGGGTGTTCCTCCTTGCCGCCATTGCCAAGAACACGGGCACGCTTTCGCATTCTTCCGCAAACTCGACGGCGGTTGCCTGCCAGAAAGGCTGGCCCTCCTTGGAGATGAGCAGAAAGTCTGCCCTCCATTGAGTTCAAGGTGCACCGGAACACCAGGTACGCCTTCCTACTCGGCCTCAAATGTAGTAGCAGCAGACTCCCCCAGTCCATTGCCAAGAGGCCATGGGGGTCGGAAAGCAGGTACTGGGAACTACCAGCCTCCCGAGCCCCTCGACGGAAAAGGTGTCAGGCCCGTCGTTAACCGCAACTTGGCCGCGAAGAAACGGATGATCGGTGCGTGGGGATAACACCGAGCCCCCATCTTCGGCAGCCCCTCCTGTGCCGCATTCGTGGTGCGGCGCTCCACCAGGGCCGCGGAGGGCAGGGAGAGTGGCGCATCGTAATACCAGCACTCCTCTCCCTCCGCGGTCCCGCCCTAACTCCCAAGCCCCACCTCTATGGCCGCAGAGGGCAAACCCTTCCTCTCACAGCCCCACCTGGCCTCCTTTTCTCGTGCACTGTTGCCAGAGCTCGATAGGAGCGCCACCACCTTTCGCATCCTTTTCTCGGGCACTGCATGCAAGCCCGATAGGAGCGACTCCTGGGCGCGCGGCTTATACTCCGTCGCCGCGCGCTTGGGTTCCCATTTAGCTTCGCCGCGTGATGTTCACAGCGAAGAGCCCCCCCGCCACGACAAGGCAAGGAACCCGTTGGGGGGGAACCTAACCTAACCTAACCTAACCTAACCTTTTTTTTTTTTTTTTTTTTTTTTTTTTAACGATGGGAAATGCGTTACGCATACCCTCGGGCCGGGGAGCCAGGGGGTTATGTTGGACTCCTGCAAAGAAGCAATCTACCAACTAAAACCCATCGGGTGTCCCCCACCGCCGTGATCTGACGGACTGCAGGACCCGCCAAAGCGATTCTGCTGCAGACCGGCCACGGCCGCCCTGACCATCAGACTTCAGGTCTGGGCACACCACGTGTCTAGCACGAGCTCCGCTGGAATGCCCTTAACACCAGAGGGCATTCTGCCTACGCGGGGCCCCTTACCGTTAGGTGACAGATGTCCCCACGTCTTCCACCCGGGGGCCCGCTCATGGCGGCAGGCGGCGCTCATGCGCCGCCCGTCGCCGTCCCACGCGACGTCGCCGGATCGGGTCGGAAGAGCTGTTGTCCTCCCGTTCCCTCTCGGCGGCCTCCTTTTGTAAGACGACGGTCTCACAAAAGGACGCCATCCCCTCCCACGCCACCCGGCTGCCGACCATCGCTCTCACGATGGCCGGCAGCGAGAGGTCCGACCCGACGACGTCACGAAGCCGTTCTCGCGGCCCGTCCCACGCCGGGCATTCCGCCAACGTGTGCTGCGCCGTATCGTCGGCGCTCACGCAGTGGTGGCACCTTGGAGTCGGCTCTCTCCCGATAGCGTGCAGGTAATGACCGAAGCAGCCATGCCCGGTCATCACCTGCACCATCCGGAACGACAAACTGCCATTACGGGAGCCGACCCATTCCACCAATGATGGCCCTACGGCCTCTGCCACCCGATGCCCGGCGGAGGGTGCCGCCAAACGATCTCGCCAGTTGCGCATCAGTATGACGCGCGCCTGGCGACGCCACCTGGCGATGCGTTCGGCGACAAGGTCAGCTTCGCGCCGTCTCATTTCGGTAACGCGTCGATAGACCTCTGCGAGAACACCTGCCTCCAAGTCCCGAGGTTAGGTTAGGTTAGGTTAGGTTAGGTTAGGTTAGGTTTTTTTTTTTTTTTTTTTTTTTTTTTTCTTCTACCTCCAACATAATCGGAGCCTGTTTTCGCTGTTTTACTCTTTCATACCAGTTCACGCTTTTATTCCTCTCGTACTTCCATTCCGCATACTATTTCTTTCTTGCATTCATCTCTTTCTTTCATGTTCGGGTGGGACTCCCGTCTACAGGCCCTAAGGTAACTAGATTTTCTTTTTGTTATTTCAAGGAGGCGGGGTAAATAATTTTGCTCTACTACACATTTTTTATAATTTTTGGATGCACTTATTTCTAGTTCTCTATATGATAAACTTATTTCTATTCTTATATATCTTAAATCTATATATGGGTACTCATCATTATAAACTATGCTTATCTCTACTATTTTATACAATAATATTTCCTTGTCTCTATACTATACTTATTATTATCATTAAGCTCTATGCGTATCAATAATATACAGCAAGATATTATGATTGCATATTTTCTTATACATTTTTTATTTTGTGCTATAATCCTACTGTTTTTGCTTATATATCTATCTAAACATACATGTTTAATACATATTTGGTTCGTTAGACACAAATTACATATTAGCGTCCTCCCGGAACCCCCAGCGGCTTCCTTAGCAAGTAAGTCAGTTTCCTTGCCGCGATTCAGTCCTGCGTGGTTCTTTGCCCAGTACAAAATAACAATTTTGTTCTGGCGAGATTTATTGATATCTCTGAGTTTTACCACAGAGGGATGGGGGCATTTTGGATTGACTCTCGAGGTATCGCTGAAGGTTCCAGGAGGAAGGATCTCAAGCGCATTCACTAGTCTGGCTGCCACTGTTTGCCACAGACAATTTGTTGTACCATTTAAAACGCCCAGGACGCCCTTAGCAGTATGCCACGGACATTCGAGCCAGTCCGTCCCACTTTAGACGCACCGGGCAGCTGAGACTGAAAGCATTATGATCAGTGGAGTCCAATTTGGCCTTTACACAATTACGACAGGAGGGTGGGTCGCCGGTGAGCTTGTCGGCACACGCTGCACTGAGGTGGGGGCCGCCGCAGTGGCTGCACAGGTCAGCCGGCTCCTTGCAGAACCGTCTGCCGTGCCCGTACCCCAGGCAGCGCGTGCACTGGACTAAGGGGGACTGGTCTTTTACGACGATGCGCTGGAGGTCAATATGGACGAGCCCCAGCTCTGTCACTCTTCGCCAGATGGTCGGCGAAGTGCTTATCACGATGTGACAGGCATGGGGGTTCCTGGCTCTCTTCCTATATTTGACCTCCAGGCGATCTTCCCCAGTGTCGAGGCCGTGAAAAACACCCCTGTTCTGGTTCCTCAGAGCTTTTAGGACGTCTTCGTCTGTGTTGATTTGCAACACGTCTCTGAGGATGACCAGTGGGTCCTTGTTTTTGACTTCCTCGACACTGAGTGCCGTTCCCTCCCTTTCCAGTTTTTCCACAACTTTGTTTCTCTCCTCTGTGTTGTGGAAACCCATGACTATTTTGCGGTCTTTAGCTTTCCTGACCCGCTCTACCTTGACCCAGCCCTCCTTCGCGTCGATCACTTTTCTGACCCTATCCAGCACCTCATCGCCGGTCTCCATCTCGTCCCTGGAGGTTACCACTATGGAGTGGAGTGTTGCAGGCCTAGGTAGTGACTTGTCGCTTGCAGTGGCGGCTACGGCCGCGTAACTCCTAGCCTGCTCCATAGTCGCCTTTTGGCTCTCCAGGGACTCCTTCAAGTCTTCCATCATTTTGGTGTTGTTAGCTAAGAGTCTAGAGTGCTCCTCGAGACGGGTCAATAGATTGGGGTCGGAGTTGACCATGAAGGTGGCGTCGGACACAGAAGCCTCCGGCTCCACCCCCACCGTCCCCTCCTTGTCACCAATCAATGCCGAAGCCCCTCCGATCTTTCCCAGTTCTGGCGTTTTGGAGGCTCTCTCTGCCTCCTTTACCAGCTGGTAGAGTCGGTCCAGGGCTTCGGTGATGTTATTTTTGATCTCCGTCTTGATGTTGCGAGAAGCACTCAGACTCAGCTTACCTGAAACCAGTAGAGCCTTTGCTTCCGCCGAGCGACTCTCGTAGGTTTTACTTTTGGTCCCTACGGAGGCTCTACTTTTTTCGGTTTGAGATTGCGTCGGCCGTGTTTTGGCGCTGGTAGAGCCAGTCTGTCTCGTTGTGGTCGAGTCCGTGTACGAGGCCTCCCACTCGTTAATGCTGCGCCTAACGTTGGTTTTTTGCGCAGCCTTGGGTGGGGACTTCTTGGCGTCGGCATCGGTCGCTTTCAGGGGAGTCCTGGCTGTGTACATGATGATGGAGGTATGCGTTACACAACAATAAAATACAATAGTAAATTTTTAAAAGTTTTTAACCCTAAAGAATAAATAAAAAATTTTTGTATGGCTCTACCTAGAGTCACTAGGTATAGAGTCTGTCAGAAAAAGGGATTGTCAAATACTTAATACTAAAAACAATTTAACAGGAAAAAAAAAAAAAAAAAAAAAAAATTATATAGTCGTAGGAAGGGGCCCAATAAGACCCCGTCAAAGAATTTTTATATAGTCAAAAATAAAGTAATTATAATATAAATTAACCTATAGACTTCAAGATGATTGTCAGTTATTATTATGCTAATTACAGTCAGTTAACTGATTTGCTCTATGTAGAGTCGCAGTTCGTAATATGCAAAAACAATTACTATATACAAAACAAAATGATATACCGTTATATACAAAAATAAAAATAGGTAACTCTACCGGACTCTACAATTGGGGGGGGGGGGGGCGTCCACCAGGACTGGCCAAAACACTCCTGTTCTCCCGAATCCAACCCCGTTTTCCGCAGGGCTGTAGCCCCAGCCGTTCAGAAGATACAGATGGTATGATAAAGAGGGGGGGGGGAGCGGGGGGAAGGGGGTGGTCAAAAAATGGGGTTGAAGTAGTGACGTATGGGGGAGGTATTGATTGTTCGGTGATATATAACACAGTATAGTTCTATTGAAAAATACCACTTTAACGATTTTTCGAAGAAAAATTTTAACGCGGAGCAGACTTAAAAGTGTGCGTTCTGCGCGGGGGGTGGCGCGCGACTGGTTAGGTTAGGTTAGGTTAGGTTAGGTTAGGTTAGGTTAGGTTAGGTTAGGTTAGGTTAGGTTAGGTTAGGTAAGGTTAGGTTTTTTTTTTTTTTTTTTTTTTTTTTTTTTTTTTTTTTTTCCTACTACCTCCAACTTTATCGGAGACTTTATTTAGCTAATCTACTCTTCCATTCCAGTTCTCTCTTTTATGCTTCTCGCACTTTCATGCTTCATACTTTGTCTTTCTTTTATCCTTCACCTTTCATTACTTTTGTGGGTGGGACTCCCATCTCATTTTGCCTACATTACTACTTTTTATCCTTTTTTGTGTCTAGGTTACTTTTATCCTTTGTCTGTTTTTATGTTTCTGGGTAATAAGTCAATACAACCAGTTACTTTATTTTTCACAATCTCAAATTTCCTATCAAATTACAGGTTATCCATAAGCTACTTATTATATCTATGATTTGACAACTTATTTTCTATGCTAATCTATAATATAGTTACATTATACTATGACAGCATAGTTTCTTTATCTTGTTTTGTTTCTTTTTAATACTATTTCGGCTATTTTAATACAATACTGTATAAATTTGTCCCTGTGTTTGCCTCTCATTATATCCTTCACATTCTCTGGTTTTAGTTCGGTATCTATTTCATTTTCTATTTTTAAGCGCTCTGTAGTGTGCACTGGACACACAAATAGTATGTGAGATACTGTCTCATCTATTTCCGGGTCGCAAATGCACGATGGGCTCTCCTTACACCTGAAACGGTTCAAGTATCCGGAGAACCCACCGTGTCCCGTCATTACTTGTGTACTGACACTATTTATTTGCAGTTTCCGCACTATGCCATACGCCGCCACCGCGTCGGGGAAAAATATCTTCGTCACAGAAGCCGTTTCACCTGCCTTATATCTCCCGTTCCACTCGTCAAGCGTTGCCGTTCGTATGCTTCGCCTGACGAATGATACGGGACATAGATCATAATCAGGTCTTCTCTTGGAACCTTCAGCGGCCTCCTTGGCCAGTGCGTCAGCTCTCTCGTTTGCCTCCAGTCCTGCGTGAGCCTTCACCCAAAACAAAGTGACAGCTTTGCCTTGGTGAGATGCCAATTTGATGTTGGCTCTGGCTTCAACGGCCAGAGGATGGAGGCAGCCGGGGTTCTTGACGGTTAAAAGGGCCGCCATGGAGTCACTAAAGATTCCAAAAGAAGATGATCCGTGTTTTAGAGTCACCCTTGTCGCCCTATTGATCGCTAGGAGCTCCGCCTGGTAAACTGTGCAGTAAGTTGGTAGAGCAAGCTTAAGGGTCTTTGTCTCAATCCCGCCACACCATATAGATAGTGCGGCGCCGACCCTGCCCCCAATCTTGCTCCCATCGGTGAATATTTGGACATCTAGTCCACTATACTTATCCACTTCGTCTTGGTTCACCAGGCGTACGAGCTCCAGGTTTTCGCGTTCTGCAGGGTGTGGGGCTTCTATTGCAAGTGCCATCCGCTCGATCTCCCGGTCTCCCAAGCTCGGGTGAGGTAAGCCCCTCCTGGCTCGGTATAGTGAAGCCGCCTCAAGGACTCGGAGGTCGAGAGGTAGCATTCCGGCCAGTACGAGTACCGAGTTGAGGGAGACCGTGCGGTAGGCTTTGCACAGCTTTTGGGCAACTCCGCGTTGCACTGTCGAGAGCTGTTTAATCGTAGTTAGTTTTTTCGCGGCTGGGGCCCAGGCACTGGCAGCGTACAGTATTATCGGCTCCATAGTCGCTACGTAGATCACTCTGATCACCTCCGGGTGTAGTCCCCAGCTTACTTTGGCAGCCATCGCCAGTCTCTTATAGACACCTATTGCTTTCTTGCAGACATTCGCGACATGGGTGTTAAACGTTAATTTGTCATCGATGGTGAGACCCAGAAGCTTGATTTCCTTAGACATGCCAATGCTGATCCCCCCCATGCTCAGACGTGGTGTGCCGTGTTTCAGCTTTCTGGTAATAACCATTGCTGAGGTTTTATGTGCAGCAAACTTAAGCTTATTCTCGGCACCCCACTCCAGAACACGCGCCAGAGCAGCATTGGCATGACCTTCCACCTCCTCTGCTGTACCACCATCGAAGACCAAAACAATGTCATCCGCGAATGCCTGGCAGTGACAGCCCTCTATATCTAGTCTTTTTAGTAAGGGGTCCAACAGGATGTTCCACAGTATTGGGCCGCCGATAGAGCCTTGGACGCAGCCTTTACTTGTGGTTTTTGTGTACTCTTCATTCCCGTACCTTACTTTGACACGCCTATCGCTCAGGTAACTATTGAATACTTTTCTCAAGTTTTCAGGGCACCCTTCCTCTGCCAGTCGGATTTTTATGGCCGGCCACCAGGCACTATCGAAGGCTCCCTCTATGTCCAGTGATACCAAAGTTATAATTCTCTTTTGTTCCAGCTTCTTTTGGATAAGCTGCATCAGGTCATAGAGGGAGTCTTCAGTGCTTCTCTGTGGCATAAAGCCGTACTGGCTGGCACTAATCCTCGGCAGTACATAGTGCTTAAGGCGAGCCACCAACATTTTCTCGTACAGCTTACCCAACACAGGCAGCAGTCCGATTGGTCTGTAAGCTTTGGGAGTCGTATAGTTATCTTTCCCGGGCTTCCTCAGAATGACTACGACGGCTTCTTTCCATAACTTTGGGAAGTAGTGGTGCTTTAGGCATTTATTGAGGAAGGACAGAAACAGTTCAGGATTTCCACTAATAGCTTGAGAACATATGTCCGCTGTGAGACCGTCCTCACCAGGGGCCTTTTTAGGGTTGAAGGACTCGCTAGCATGCTCCAGTTCTGCCATGGTAAAAGGCGGATCACACAGATCATCTTGTGAACCAGCATTCACCCTCTCGGCTTTTGATCTGGTCTGGCTGTGTGAGGAGCTGTCACTGGTTGTGAGGTCATCCGGGTAGAAAGTTTCCGCAAGTAACTTGACGGAACCCTTCGCGTCCAATACCTCTCCATTTTTCTCCAGTGGCAGCTCCTCTTCTCTGCGCGTAGTCCTTCCTATCACCCTATAAATCCCTTCCCAGACCCCTTCCCTATCTTGTTTACAGCAGAACTCCTTCCAGCTCTCGGTTTGAGCTTTAGCTGCCTCCTGTTCATAAACTTCCTTTTGTTTGAGGTATTCCTCAACGACCTTCGACCTACGGATCGGAGCGGCGCACCTTATCCTGCGTTTCCTGGTAGCAACTTCTTTTTTCATAGTTTCGAGTTTGTCGGACCACCACGGCAAGGTCTTCAAGTCTTCTTTAGGGTTTTTAATTG